>CM059866.1:53741775-54328429 GCA_030490815.1 Acer saccharum
TCATTCTCTAAGAATGAAGGAACACGCCATGAAAGAGTGCGTCCATCAATTCCCACCCACTATGGTCTTCGTATATTCTTCGCTTGCTTGTCTTAACTTCAATTAAGACTCTAGGATAAGTAGAGCTGACTATTGTTTTTAGAGCATTTAGGTTTATTTCTCCCAATATTCGATATCCAATTCAGCATCATGGAAGGGGAAGAAAGAGTGCGTCTAGTAGAGGACTTCGTTGTAATAGCACCGTAGTCTAACAAATCAGTATGTCAGATTTTCATTTGTCCACGAGTTGAAAATGACTTTGATAGAAATGGCAGCGACGAAGAACAAACTCCATAAAATTGACAAACATAGATTAACAGGCTTGATCACAAACGCTATTGTAGGATTTGCAGTGGCGTAGAACCAAACTTTACAATAGTGTTGTAGAGTATTTTTCACAAATAGTATTAAAGAATCTATTTACCAAATAGTATTTTTCTCAAAGAAATTAATACATAGATAATAAAACTACTCTGAATGTTGGTATTTTATCAAAGCAGCAGATAAATAGATAATTTAAACCCATATAAAACAATAACAAAATGAAGAATGAAGGCCTGTAACTCAAAATCTCATCCTCGGTGTTACACTAACATATGAAACAACACTACTGTAAATTCACATCATCACAAAGAGTAACACAAAATCTCATCCTCAGTGTTACACTAACATATGAAACAATACATCATCACAAAGAATAAAACTAAGTTACTTATCAAAAACACTTAACTGATCACGAGTGAACGTTCCTACAAGTCACAAATTTAAGTTAAAAAAAAAAAAAAAAAAGTTAAACCGGAGTCGAGTTGATTTGGATGAGTCTTGAGTTGAGTTGAGTTGAGTTGAGTTGGTTGAGTCTTGAGTCTTGAGTTGAGCTGAACTGAGTTGAGTTGAGTTGAGTATTGAGTTAAGGGGAGCGCTGCGCCCGCAACCTTTCCAGCTACTCCCTGAGAATCTCAATCTGCATCCTCATGGCCTGACTGCGCTGTTCGTCGTCTAAACGGCGCTGATCTGTTTCTTCATTCATTCACCGATCTTGGTCGGCAATCTGCCAACTGTGGTCGGAAATCTGCTGACTTAGATCGGCAATCAGATGACTATGCGCTTGGCCATCTGCACGGTGTTCATTTTCCTATTCAAAATAAAATTAAATTAAATTAAATTAAACAACAACAAAATACACACAAACACAAATGAATTGAATACATTACATACCAAGCGCTGCAGCCGACGCTCGAATTTGCTCAGGCAATCCTTCAACTCTGATAATTTTTGAAAGATGAGCACAGTAATCGCATCTGTCAATTTGGCCTGTTCAATTAAACTGTCAGTGCACCGCTTTAATCTGTCAAATTCAAATTGGAACCATCTAGAAAGACTATTAGATGATTGAATGTGGTCAGGAAGCAAAATGCGATAATTTAACGACACCGACGATGGATAACGATTGTTCCGGAAAGACATTCTGGAACTCATGAGAGAGATAATTACTATTATAGGTAAAAATTAGTGGTGAAGGACACGTCATCAGCACGAAAGGCCAGGAAAGCAAGGGTCAAGATAAGTCAACTTATGAAGCAGAAACCTCCCACGATAACCTACTCGGAAAAAAGAGTAAGTAGTCCGACCACAAACGAAGACGATCAACTCGGGCAGCAAATCTCACTCGGGCACATTCGGACATACTCGGGCACATTCGGACATACTCGGGCATACATACTCGGGAATCAATGAGATAGTCACCAACATTCGTATGCCAATCATAATCAGCGACCCGCACATCCATGATAAGCAACGATGTGGACTATTAGAGTTTAACAAGGAAACAAGCAGTTCTCCCGCGAATAAAGGAGAAAGAATCTCGTCCAGAATCAGACTCAGCCAAAAGAGGAAACATAATCTAATTAGGACTAGAAAACCGCTTGAGACTTAGGCACCACAATACCAAACCCTAGCGGCCACCTTAAAACCCTAAAAACAACATGTATAAATACCCCCTCTATACACAAACAGGGGGGTACGTGAAAAGTAGAACGAGAAGAGAAAGAGAGAATTGTATTGAAGAGCTTGTAATCATTCTGTCATTCTTCATCTTGTAATCATGATTCATAGTGGATTTGGCTTTGTTGCTAGAGGCAACGATCCCGTGGATGTTTCTCCGATCTTTTGGAGTTTTACCACGTAAATCACCTGTTATTTCTTTACAATCTTTGACCACACTCACATATAAATTGCAGTAACTCGAGAACGAATCATTGACTTGGTGATCACCAAAAATCACCGTCAACAATTGGCGCTAGAAGGAGGGGGACCCAGAACTTTGTGACAACAATGGCTGGCGACGGAGATGGTAGCGATTCCAGGTACAGTCAGGGCGTGCCAAGTAACGAGTTGGAAGATGACACCGCGCTCAATACGGCGGATGCAACTTTGACGACGGTAAACCAGTCAGCTGCCCTGGCTGGAATTCAACATTTACCTACAGCGAATGAAGAAATCGCGCAGCGACTCCGTGCTTCTCTACAACAACTCATATCAGACGCAGCAAGGCAGGGAATTGATCTCTCTGTTACGGAAGGATTGATGTCACCTCATGAACTGTCCGCCCCAAGCCAGCAGACAGCAAGACTGCGCTCCGCGGTGGTGATACCAACCCCTGATGCACCCCCAAAGGCGAGGCAAGATCCTACAGGCAGACCAGAGATGCTATCTGAAAGAGTAGCCAGGAGAAGCAGGGAGCACAGAGAGGGGAATGATTCCGACAAAGAGTACTATCAAGATCGGGTAGCCGGAGATCGAGACCGCCCTAGGAGGCCGTGGACCACCGGAGAGACCGGTCATCCTCGGAAGAAAGTGAGCAGAACCATCATCGCAAGCGCCAAAGGGGCACAGTCCGACTGCATGGCCTAAACCGAGATCATAGAGAGTTGAATCCCGAGGAGAGGGGCCAAAAACTGACCATAAACCAGAACTTCAATGCGTCAGGAGAGCCTGAAGGGGACAGAGACATACTTATACAGAGCCTCACTCGGGAAGTTCAAAATAATCGTCGGCAAATGGATGCTTTGGTCAGGCGGTATGGGCGTAATGAGCTGTCAGACGATGAATCCGGAAGCCCTTTTACCAATGGGGTTTTGAGGATGCCTTTCCCAGAAAGATTCAGAATGCCCCACATCGAGCTGTTCAAGAAGGATACAGACCCAAAAGAGCATGTCCGGAGGTATAGGAGCGCTATGGCGCAATATGTCCATAATGATGCACTACTATGTTTGAATTTTCCTCAAACTCTTGGGGATCTAGGCTCCCGGTGGTTTGGAAGGTTGCCAGCAGCAAGCATAAGTAGCTTCGGCGAACTGAGCAAGGCTTTCTCAAGGCAGTTCCTCGGGAATGTACACAGGAAAAAGTCAGTGGCTCATTTATCCCAACTCAAACAGGGAAAAGACGAGTCGTTGAAGAAATATCTGGGAAGGTTCGGTCAGGAAGTGTCCGAGATCGGAAGTGCAAACGACGAAGCAATAATTGCCGCGTTCATTAACAACCTTCAGAATGGCCAATTGTCCTTTGACCTCAGAAGAGCCCGACTAACCAGCTATGCCGATATGATGGACATGGCAGGAGGTTACGCCTTGGCCGAAGAAGAGGAAATTGCCACAGGAGGTTACTTCGTACATGGCGGTCGCCCAGAGGGATCCAAAACCAAGGACCAGACCAGGATGCCCGATACCAAAGGTGATAAGCAGAAGAATAAAGCACGGGATGGTCGGGATGGACGACGAGCATACGACCCAAAAACCGATCAACCACGGCAGAGGTTCCAGGGCCGATATACAAATTATACCCCGTTGAAGAAAGATCAAGAAGAAGTCCTGGCAATCCTAGAAGAGAAGAACATGTCCAAAGAACCACCTAAGCAATCGACATATGCTCGGAGGGACACCACCAAATATTGCCGTTTCCACAAAGAGAATGGGCACGAGACATCCAAGTGTTTCCAGCTAAGGGATCATATCGAGACTCTTATTAGGGAAGGGCATTTGAAGGACATTGTTTTCAAAAAGACGGACAGGGCAGATGGACAGAAAGATAGCCGACAGGACGGACGGGCAAGAAAACTTAGTCCCAAGAAAGCTGAGGATGAAGGAGCAATTAACACCATCTTCGGAGGTCCAGCAACGGGCAAGAGTAACAGGGAAAGAACCCAGGAGATTCGGGAAGCTATGGAGGCACGGAGAGACCTGGACGTTAATTCTATTGAGCCCGACCCGAAAAGAATCAAGGAGGGCTGGGACCCGATCGTGTTCACAGAGGCCGACTCACACGGAGTGGATGTTAGGCCAAATGACGCACTAGTAGTCAGCGCTCGGATCGGCCATAGAGAAGTTCATCGAATTCTGATCGACAATGGGAGTTCGGCAGACATTCTTAGTGCAGAAGTATATGACCAGCTGAGGCTAGACAGGAAAGACCTACAGCCTTTTCCCACACCCCTTAGAGGATTTGGAGGGGTCGAAGTGAGGTCACTCGGCACGGTTAAGCTACCTGTGAAGATCGGGAAAGCCCCTTGCCAGAAAACAGTGCTGCTCGACTTTGTGGTGGTAGATACGGAGAACTGGCCATATAATGCTTTACTAGGGCCGACCATTTTTGAATAAAGCCAAGGCGGTGACAGCAACTTATGCCCTCATGATGAAATTCCCGACCGAATATGGCGTGGGAGTGGTCAAAGGGTCACAAGAGATGGCCCGTAGAGCAAACTTATCAGTATATAGAGATAGGGAGGTACGCCAGGTATACATGGTAACAGTCCAGCAAGAGGATAGAGAACCAGAAGAACAGGCAGAAGTGCCGAAAGATTTTGAGTTGGATCCCAGAGAAGGACCGGAGGATAGGGAAGACGAGCCGACCCAAGAGGTGGCACTAGACCCGGAGGATCCAGGTAGAACAGTGAAGGTAGGGGCAAGTTTGAGCGTACATGTCAAAACCGCACTTATTGCGCTACTGAGAAATTACAAGGATGTTTTCGCTTGGAGCCATGAAGATATGCTGGGGGTAGACCCGAAGGTGATTTCACATCATCTTTCCACCGACCCCGAGTTCCGACCCGTGGTACAAAAAAGAAGACTATTCAATCCAGAAAGAAGCGTCGCAATCAAGAAGGAAGTAGAAAAGCTACTTTCCGCGGGGTCGATAAGGGAAGTCAAGTATCCGGAGTGGGTGGCCAATGTGGTGTTGGTCAAGAAAAAGAACAAGCAATGGAGGATGTGTGTAGACTTTACAGACTTGAACAAAGCTTGCCCAAAAGATAGTTTCCCACTACCGAGGATCGACCAGTTGGTAGATGCGACAGCGGGACATGAATTGTTAAGCTTCATGGACGCCTACTCGGGATACAATCAGATCCGGATGAATAAGGCAGATGAGGAAAAGACGTCGTTTACCACGGACCAGGGTTTATATTGCTACAAAGTAATGCCATTCGGATTGAAAAACGCCGGGGCAACATACCAGAGGCTAGTAAACAGGATGTTTGCTCGGCAGATTGGAAAAAATATGGAGGTTTATGTGGATGATATGCTGACTAAGAGCACCACTGCAGAAAAACACGCGGAGGATTTGAAGGAAACCTTCGACGTCCTAAGAAAGTATCAGATGAAGCTCAACCCAAGCAAGTGTGTGTTCGGAGTACCTTCGGGAAGGTTTCTAGGTTTTCAGGTGCACCAGAGGGGAATCGAAGTAAATCCTGAGAAGATCAAAGCACTAGAAGGAATGGCTTCACCCAGGACGCTAAAAGATGTGCAGAGGCTAACGGGATGCCTCGCGTCACTCAACCGGTTTATAGCCAAGTCAACAGACAAATGCGCCCCCTTCTTTAAAGCAATAAAAAAGAGGGAAAGGGCTCGAATGGAGTACAGAGTGTGAAGAAGCCTTTCAAAAATTAAAAGAATATCTGGGGAGAGCACCAATCCTTTCAAAACCGGTGGTGGGAGAAACATTATACTTATACCTCTCGGTCACCGAGGTGGCGACGAGTTCGGTGTTGATCCGATTGGAGGAAGGAATACAAAAGCCAGTGTACTATACAAGCAAAGCGTTGTTAGCGGCGGAAACCAGATACTCGCCGGCAGAAAAAATAGCGTTAGCTCTGATCACATCGGCCAGGAAGCTAAGGCCATATTTCCAAGCACATACAATAGAGGTATATACAGACTGCCCGCTGAAACTCATTCTTCAAAAGCCAGAAGTGTCAGGAAGGCTGACCAAGTGGGCGGTAGAGCTCAGCGAATACGACATCAGATACACACCAAAAACGGCCATCAAAGGGCAGGCGGTATCCGACTTTATAGCAGAATTCACCGAGCCAGACGCCGAGGTAAGGAGGGCAATGGAAGATGAACAGACTACTAAATTCCAGTGGAAATTACATGTAGATGGGTCATCGAACACGCATGGCAGCGGGGCAGGAATAGTCATAACGACCCCCGAGGGGGATACTGTAGAATGTGCCATGAGGTTCGATTTCAAGGCAACCAACAACCAAGCAGAATATGAAGCCTTGCTGGCCGGTCTGAGAGTCTGCATAGCACTAGGGGCAGATGAGCTGGAAGTTTACAGTGATTCACAGGTAGTGGTCCATCAGGTACTGAATGAATACCAGGCCAGGGAAGAGCACATGATAGCTTATTTGGACATTGCAAAAAGACTACTTAAAAAGTTCAAAGCATACAGAATCTCTCAGATCCCTCGGGAAGAGAACGAAAAGGCAGATGCTTTGTCCAAATTAGCTTCAGCCACCACAAGCATTAGATCCAAAGCAATACCAGTGGCGCACCTGACTAAACCAAGTACAGCGGAACCCGAGGAAATCATAATAGCAGAGATCCGACCTAGCCCGGGCGACTGGACATACCAACTCAGAAAGTACTTGGAGGAGAACATACTACCGGAGGATGCTGTGGAAGCTAAACGCATCAGATACAGGTCAGCCCGGTACACGATTCTGAGAGGAGAATTATATAGGAGAGGATTCTCGAAGGTATTGCAGAGATGCATTTCTGGTGAGAAGACTGGAGAGATCCTGAGAAGTATCCACAGTGGAGTATGTGGGAACCACACTGGGGGTAAAAGCTTAGCACACAAGATACTCCGGCAAGGGTTCTACTGGCCGACTCTGTTCGCGGAAGCGCAGCAATTCGCAGAAAGTTGCGAAACATGCCAAAGAGTAGCAAATGACATTCGGCGACCCCCAGAGTTGCTCAGAAGCTTAACCTCGCCTTGGCCCTTTGCCATGTGGGGACTCGACCTGATAGGACCAATGCCCACAGGAACGAAGGGAGGAGCCAAACATGCTATTGTGGCAGTAGATTATTTTACCAAATGGGCAGAGGCAGAAGCACTTGTACACATCACCGAGGCAAACACTACCAGCTTCGTTAAAAAGAATATAATATATCGGTTTGGGATCCCGAGCATCATCATAACAGATAATGGGACTCAATTCGATAATAAGAAGTTCAGAGAAATGTGTGAAGAGTTCAAGATCGCAAACTACTACGCATCGCCTGCTCATCCTCAAACCAATGGCCAAACAGAGGCCGTGAATAAAGTAATCAAGCACACATTGAAGGCAAAGCTAGAGGCAAAGAAAGGTGGCTGGGCAGACAAACTGCCTGAGGTGCTATGGGCATACCGAACAACTGTGAGGTCTTCCACAGGGGAAACTCCTTTCGCGCTGGCATTCGGGACAGAAGCTGTTATCCCAGCAGAAACTACTTTCACATCCCCCAGGGTCCAGCTATACAGTCCCGAGCACAATATAGACATGCTGCAGCAGAACCTAGACGAGCTTGAAGAAATCAGAGACGTCAGCACAAGTAAGAAATTCCGCATACCAGCAAAGGGCCGCTAGGTACTACAACTCCCATGTTCGGGAGCGGAGATTCCAACTCGGGGATCTAGTGCTGAGGAGAGTATCACCGAATACCAAGGATAAATCATCAGGATCCCTCGCCGACAAATGGGAAGGACCATATATCATCAAGAGAATCGTAGGGCACGGGGCCTACATGATAGCCCGACCAGAAGGTGGCCTGGTACCCCGACCATGCAACGCACAATATCTGAAGATCTTCTATCCCTAAAAGAATCGGTTATGGTTCTACAGTTTATTTATTCTGCTTTAGCTCAGTTTTTAGTTTCTGCGTTGAAATTTCAGATTTATTTATTAATTTCATGTTCATGATCATCTAATAAAGTTCAGTTGCAAATACGATGTGGCGGAATCAATAAAATCCATGAGCAATATTTCAATGGAGGTCACTCAAGGCGACCGAATAAATGCCGAAAAAGTCGAGCGCTATAAGGCCGCGAAAGAGCGGACGAGTGGTGCTCGAAGGGCGGAAAAGCTGTAGTAGCATGCCCGCCTGGTTAAAGTGATGCAAACGCGTCCCTTAGCAAAAAGGCAAAACCGAGGCACCAGGATAACTGGGAAAATGCTCGGAGCGCCGCTAGAAAGACTAGTGAGATGCGCAGTCGTGTTGGCCGGTACAAAGTACCCCAACGATTCGACGAACCCTTGCGCAGATAAAACCAGGAGACGTCCTAGGTGACTTGTGCAAGGACCTCAACGTATGGTCGCGGCGAGCCCCGACGCAACGTGAAGGTTAAACAACCCCAAAAAATTAGTTACCGGTTAAATAAGATACTCGGTCTAAATCAATAAGCCAGTTACATAAGATACTCGGCACAAAATTAGTTACCAGTTTAATAAGATACTCGGTCTAAATCAATAAGCCAGTTACATAAGATACTCGGCACAAAATTAGTTACCAGTTTAATAAGATACTCGGTCTAAATCAATAAGCCAGTTACATAAGATACTCGGTCGAAAATTGGTTACCGGTTAAATAAGATACTCGGTCTAAACTGATAAGCCAGTTACAGAAGATACTCGGCAAAAAGTGAGTAAAATTTGGTCTTATATTCATAGTGTATAGAAAGATACAATGTACGATGTATATGTGAAAGATGTACAAGTATAGTTACAAAAAGGCTTGAAGATCAAGAGGAAGGCGCCGGGGGTGGTGAGCTGCTTCTGCCAACATCAGGGTCAGGCTCCATCACATACTCGCTCAGAAGACTGTCGTCCGATGGCCATATGATCACATCTTCTTCGTCATCCATCCAGTGACTGTAGTCGGTACCAGGAACGGGCCCCAAGTCGGGTATCTCGTTGCTAAAACTCGCCCTTTCACTGGCGTAAAAGGTAGAGAACGACTCGGCGGTCGGAACCTCAAGGTGCATGGGATGTGGCGTTTTTCCTTTACTTCTACAATACGCCCGCCACTCCTTCATTTGGATCCGGAGAGACTCCAAGGATGTATCCACATGCTTCCTAATTGACAGGCTCCAGTTGGCCCGAGCCCGATCAGTCGCCCTGTTCCTTTGCTTAAAAAATTCGCCGGCCGAGACCATTCCACGCTGGAACTCCCGAAGAAGCAGAGCATCATAGGCTGGAGATCTCTTAAAACGGTCAACGCTTTGTAGCTCCACTTCCAGCCTAGATCCCTTCGACAGTTCCTTGGCCGTCAGGGCCTGACACTCCAAGTCATTGATTCGACGTTCATAAGCAGACTTGGCGTCTTCGGCGTTCTGTTCGGCTCGAAGCAAGGCTTCCCGGGTGGATGACAGTTGATCCTGCAGAGTCCTGACCTCCTCCGCAGCAGAAGATGCCCGTTACTCGGCTTCCATTTGCCGTGCTAAGCACTGATTTACGAGCATCTCACTCGACCTGGCCTCCTCCTGACGAGCTAACTCAGCCCGAGAACAGTGATCTTCGCTCTCCTTCAATTGGGCTTCTAGCCTTCTTATTTTTTCCGCTTGGGCTTCGCCAGCTTCGCAAGCCCCAGACATCTCGGCCACCATCTGCAACAAACAAATCAACAAATATAAATAAATAAAAAGGGGATAATGCGAAATGATGCATATGAGAGTCACTCACGTAGGAAGCGCTGTTGAAGAAATTGTGGAGTCGGTCAGACACAGTCCCGGTCCTGAGACGACTCCAACGATCCTCCCCAATATAGGCTCGGCCTGAAGCCATGGCCCTGAAAATAGTCTCGGGGGTGGGATCATCGATTTGGGGAGAGGAGCCCATATCACCCACATCGCCTTCGGGGAGTTCAGCGGACGGGGCCGCCCGAGGAAGGCCGGCTGAGCCACCAGCACTCTTTCTGACCTGCTCCCGCGTCGGGGTCACGCTCGCATCATCCTCCCCCTCATCCTCCGAAGAGGAATTAACATACGCAACTACTCGGGGAATCTTTGGGAAAGGGCGACCAGAAGAAAACGAAGCCTTCCTTTTCCCAGTCGGCCCAGCTTCAGTGTTGCTGTCCCCTGGAGTAGAAATCGGATCAACAGAGGCAGGAATCTCCGAAGAAGAACGGTTCGGTTCAACTGAAGTCGGAAACTCCGGAGCTACCGCACCTGAAGGCCCCCCAACTGCTTCAAAAGGAACGTTTTGCATATCAGCAGCAGAGTGGGGAGAACCAGATCCGCTGGGGGGATTTGCCTGCTCGGGCTCAGGGAGATCCCCTACTTTTTCTTTCCCCTTGGAGGAAGGACCTGCGGGATTGCCCGAGTCAGCAGAGGTCCTACTTACTCCAAAGTTCCCCGAGGTACCCTCAGCTCCCGCCGAACACTCGGTCGGTTCTTGATCGTGAGCCTCCTCGGGCACATAATCGGGTACTCCCTCTTCATCTCCCTCGGGAACGTTCCCGGGAGTACCCTCGTCAGATTCGTCTTCAGGAGGGGCTATCCCAGCATCTCGTTGACGAAGGACTGCCTTTCGACTCGCCTCGACGATGCCTTTCATCCGGCGTGCCAGACCATCACTGACTATATCTACGTCAAACACTTTAAAAAAAGAGAAGAATCCGAGTTAGCAAGCAAGCTTAGAAGTCAGGTTACAAATAAAAATGCATACAAGTAAACTTACGGCGTCGGCGGCACGCGGAAATCTGAGGGAAGAGACGGGCCTTGATCATTTTCCCCTTTCTATAGAGATAGGGTTTTCCCCTTTTCTCTAGGGGGCGGACTGCTGCCCGAGCCAAGGTCTTCAGCTCCTCATCAGTAAAAGCTGAAGTTAGATGGTTCCACTGCGGCGTGCAGAAGTACCGAGGAACCCGGCAGGTCATCTGAGTGCCGTCCAAATCGAAACTAATCGACTGGCCCCAGTCTTTACCCACGAAGAACCAGCTGTTCTTCCAAAACTTGTTCGAGGTCGGGAAGCCCCAAACAAACCCTTTCATCTTCTCGTCCGTGGTCGGTTCGACACAGCCCTTGACCACGACATTCTTTGGAATCCAGAACTCGGGCTGGTTCGACTGGAGAAAATAAACCCCGGTTTTCCCCACTGGCCTCAGCGAATAAAAATGGCGAACCTCGCGAGGAGTGGGAGGTGGCCGCTTCATTCTATGCCACATGTGCCACATGCACATCAGGATGCGATAACTGTTCGGCGTTAGCTGGGCCGGAGCGAGTCGGGCTTCAGCCAAGAACCAAGTAATGAAAGGCTGAAGAGGAAGAGTGACGCCGCAGGTGAGCATGGACCCGTAAATTGCTACGTGGCCGGGGGGTGGGTTCCATGCAGCCCGACCTTCGGCTGGAATCAGCGAAACCTCATTGCTGTCCAGATCAAACCGCCGCATATATCGCATTATCTCGTCAGGGCCGACCACGTTCGGCTCAACATCATAGACGCAAATACGCTCGGGGGAAAAGGGAATGCGAGCGGCCCTGTGCTCCTCTTCAATATCGTCTTCAATAATCCTTTGGGCCGCCACTCGGCTTTCCCGAGAATGCGAGTCTTTGTAAACTTTGCGAGTGGTCATCCTCTTTCCTGGTCTTCTGCTCGGGCGAATATCAGTACAAGCAGAAGAATCCGACCAAGCTTCAGGTTGGTATGAGTAAGGTGGTGATGAACTGGCAGAAGCAGAAGGGATCTCTGAAGCAGGAGGAACCTCAGAAGTCGCAGGCCTTTCCGGAAAAAGTCCAGAAATATCAACGTCGGTATAGCGCGGCTGATCGAAACGGGGCACGTCTAATAACCTGTGAACAACCGACGCAGTGAAAGCATCATTTCGCTCAATAGCAATCATACCAACAGTAAAAAGACGATATCTAGCTCCGGAATCCATAAAGACTAACCTCGATGAAGTGAAGAATGAAGACGGCGCAGATCGCAGAAGAAAAAGCCTCCGAGGAAAAATCTGGGATTGAAGCAGGTAAACTCAAAGATGGCAGGGTTAGAAGAAACGGGCTAGTAAACCAAACAGAAAACAGAGGATCAAGAGGCACAGATGAAACCTCCTTCGAAGAACACGCAGAGATACTGGAAGATAAAAGCGAAAAATGGAAGAAAAAGGTATGAGAGAAGAGATCATAACCAACATATATAGGCGGCACATTGATTTCAAAAACGAACGAAACCCTAGGAGAAGCACAGTAAAGCGGGAAAATAGAGGGGCGTGGGCTATGACGTGGGCTACACGCAGGCAAACAGAGAGGTCGTGTCTCATAAATGAGTCGTGCCCCAGCCAAACAAAGAAAAGACAAGTGGCAACCGGAGAGCACCTTGAGCCGCCAGAGAGTAGAAACGTCACCATCAAGGGATTTCTGAAATGAGTGGTAAATCGAATGCGTGCGGTCGTAATTAAGACACGTCATTTAAAGCTTCGAATCAAACGAGGATACATTAATGCGGAAAACGACAAGCGAGGACCAGTTGTGAGAAATTATTGAAGTTAAATATTTGTCCCGAGAGGACCTGACTCAACATGATCGGCTCAAATATTTAAGGGGGTATTGTTATAGGTAAAAATTAGTGGTGAAGGACACGTCATCAGCACGAAAGGCTAGGAAAGCAAGGGTCAAGATAAGTCAACTTATGAAGCAGAAACCTCCCACGATAACCTACTCGGAAAAAAGAGTAAGTAGTCCGACCACAAACGAAGACGATCAACTCGGGCAGCAAATCTCACTCGGGCACATTCGGACATACTCGGGCACATTCGGACATACTCGGGCATACATACTCGGGAATCAATGAGATAGTCACCAACATTCGTATGCCAATCATAATCAGCGACCCGCACATCCATGATAAGCAACGATGTGGACTATTAGAGTTTAACAAGGAAACAAGCAGTTCTCCCGCGAATAAAGGAGAAAGAATCTCGTCCAGAATCAGACTCAGCCAAAAGAGGAAACATAATCTAATTAGGACTAGAAAACCGCTTGAGACTTGGGCACCACAATACCAAACCCTAGCGGCCACCTTAAAACCCTAAAAACAACATGTATAAATACCCCCTCTATACACAAACAGGGGGGTACGTGAAAAGTAGAACGAGAAAGAGAAAGAGAGAATTGTATTGAAGAGCTTGTAATCATTCTGTCATTCTTCATCTTGTAATCGTGATTCATAGTGGATTTGGCTTTGTTGCTAGAGGCAACGATCCCGTGGATGTTTCTCCGATCTTTTGGAGTTTTACCACGTAAATCACCTGTTATTTCTTTACAATCTTTGACCACACTCACATATAAATTGCAGTAACTCGAGAACGAATCATTGACTTGGTGATCACCAAAAATCACCGTCAACAATTACCTTAGTGAACTTGATGATATATATAAAAAGGATATAGTCATCCATTAGAGAGAATGGGAGATAGAAGACTAGGAAGGGAATTGAGGGGACGGGAGAGGACGAGAGATTCCAAAGAAGTGATGAAAAGCTAAGATGTCGGGTAATTAAGTGATGAAAAGCAGAGTACCCATGAGGTAGGTGAATAGGTGATGTATATTTATACAAATTAAACCTAACAATTGTTGTGTCGGTGTGTCAAGATCTAATGTCTAAACCCACAAGGTTAGCATCAGTTAATGCAATTCCACGTTGGACACAAAATTCCTCGACTCTTTTTTCGAAGTCCAGATCGGGTGTCTCCTCAATAGGATCATCATTTAGAACCCCCCGTAAAATCGAGCAAGCAACAATTGCTCACAGTAACAAAATTAGAATTTTGTTTGTAAGTTCCTCATATTTTTTATTGGCTTATTTCATTGACAAACCACATTTGGGGTTTAATTTGTAAAAGTTGACTAGGCCTTCATCGTGCATGATCAAACTTCAAAAGCATTTCAAAGATATATCACTTGTGCTTAACTCTTAAAGAGATTTAGGCGCGCACACACACATATCATGTATTTGCGTCCCTGCATCGTTGTGCAAAGTTTATGTAGCACACACATTCACATTTCGTATGTCCATGCATTAGAAATCATGTTCAAGGAAATAGATTTAAGGAATGACATATTTCGAATGTGGTTATGCATTTTAGTGTTTGTGTTTGATTTAGTATGGTTGGTAAAATCTCATTATATTTTTAAAGAATTATATTTTTGAGATTTTTCATTGTTTACAAGTCCAACCATGTGTGGATTTATCCCTAGATAAGTTCCAAGCGATTCAGAGACTTGTATGTGTTTCGGATGATTTCCGAGACATTTGGAACATTCCATAATTTTGTCGAAAATTGGAATCAAATTCCGAGTTTCGAGTGGAAAGTTATGTAATTTTTCGTGTCGGTGATGGAGTCTAGGTTTGTATTCCGAAGACAAAATCGAATTCCGAGTTTCGAGATTAAAACTGGACCGAAGAATGCACGGAATGAAAGTCGACTTGGCATGGCTTGAAAGCCACATCTAAGAGAGGGATTGATGTGGTGGCGCACGGGCACCACGCCAAATGAATCTCACTGCCCACGTGAAGGCGCACAGGCACCACGCTATATGATGCTCTGCCAACGTGACACAACGCCAAATCTTATCTCAAGTCTAATAGGTTTTTGTTGTGTGCATAGTATGTATATTAGTCTTGGTGTGTCATGCTCTTTCCTTTCCATGTGTTGCCTTGGCATGACTTTTCATTGAGTATGTGAGTGTCTTCTCTTATGAGCTCACCTCACTAGATAACTCTCTTTCACATTTTCTCTCTTATATCCAAAACGGTGCAGTTTTTTATTTAACTTCATATATGTTTGTTCTTTTCTCTTCACTTCAGTTTTCAAAAGTCTAAATCTATATTTTTGAGAGATCAAATATTTTTCAAATGTGAGAGACTCTCAAGAACCCATATTTACTCAACTATTCTCAATCCCATCTGCATATAACATCATTCAAGTATCAAATCTTTATTTCTTGATTAAATGCATGACTCTTTGCTTAAAGTTGTTTTGAATATGTTTGAGTCACTTTGTGTTGGTTGAGATTAGTTTTTTGTTGATAGCTTGCATTTAGGACAATATTGCCCTTTAGCTAAATCTTTATGCTTTGTATTTAGATATTGATATCTAAGATTGTTTTAATTGTCATCATTGAATCTCTAGATAAGCATTTAGTATAGCCTAACATTAATTGCATATGAGAATATTGTTACATATTCACAAATGATGTTTATCTCTTCATTGAGTCATTGTGACTAAGAGTGTTAGTGCACAAGCAATTGGTCTAGAATTACTATAAAAGGCTTGCGGGTAGTGGTGGTGTGTTAGTGACTAAGAATGGTGTGACTAAAGGTCAACCTAGGTTGTAAACATCATTACATATAGTGGATTTAAAGACAATGTGTGGCTAGATGGATAGCCCGTGAGTTTTGCCTAGTTGGAGGGTTTCTCACGTAAATCAATTGACATGTTTTTATTCTTTTCCGTACTTTAATTAAGTCGACTGCTTGCTTGTTATATTTGGGTATTGTTAATATTAACTAATCGAAAAAGTTGGTAACTAATCGATTAACAACTCATTCACCCCTCTTCTAGGTTGTTTGGACACATATTATATATTTTCATTGTTGAATAATAACAATTAGTACGTTCATTCTCTAAGAATGAAGGAACACGCCATGAAAGAGTGCGTCCATCAATTCCCACCCACTATGGTCTTCGTATATTCTTCGCTTGCTTGTCTTAACTTCAATTAAGACTCTAGGATAAGTAGAGCTGACTATTGTTTTTTAGAGCATTTAGGTTTTATTTCTCCCAATATTCGATATCCAAATCAGCCTCATAGGAAGGGGAAGAAAGAGTGCGTCTAGTAGAGGACTTCGCATCTATGGAAGTGAAATTCTCATTTTATGTAATGTAGGGCATTCCATATACCCAATGATCTTTTCATGCATCTGGTAAAAATGATTTTATTCTTTTCCCCGTTGATTTACCAGATATGTACCTAATAACCACCACTTTAACATTATGTGATACACAATTATGCAAACTCGTTTTCAAATAGACGAGAATGCTTCTTTACACCATTCTGATCAACGTGATCAATCTACTAAAGCTGTTTAGGTGAAACCAACTGTAAAAACCTGACAATTGATGTGTCGGCGTGAACAGATCCAATGTCTAAACCCGCAAGGTTAGCATCAATTAATGCAATTTCACATAGGACACAAAATTCCTAGACTCTTTTTTTGAAGTGAAGATCAGGTGTTTCCTCAATAGAATCATCATTTAGAACCCTATAAAATCGAGCAAGCGACAACTGCTCATATCAACACAACACAGAATTTTGTTAAATAATAATAATTTATACGTTCATTATCTAAGAATGAAGGAATACGCCATAAAAGTGTGTCCATCAATTCTCACCCACTATGGTCCTTAGATATTCTTCCTTTGCTTGTCTTAACTTCAAATAAGACTCTAGGATGAGTAGAGCCGACTATTGTTTTTTAAAGCATTTAGGTTTCGTTTCTCTCAATATTCGATATCTAATTCAATCTTATGGGAAGGTGAAGAAAGAGCGTGTGTCTAATAGAATACTTCACATCTATTGAAGTGAAATTCTCATTTTGTGTAATGTAAAGCATTCCATGTACCCAATGATCGGTCATTGCATCTGTTAAAAATATTTAATTCTTTCCCCGGCTAATTTACTAGATATGTACCCAACAACCACCCTTGTAATATTATGTCAAATACATAAATATGCAAATTAGTTTCCAAATAGACAAGAATGCTTCTCTACACAATTATTATACCAAAACCGTTTAGGTGAAGCCAGCTGCAAAAACCTAACAATTGTTGTGTCGGTGTAAACTGATCTAATATCTAAACCCACAAGGTTAGCATCAGTTAATGCAATTCCACATTGGACACAAAATTCCTCGACTTTTTTTTTGAAGTCCAGGTCGGGTATCTTCTCAATAGGATTGTCATTTGGAACCCCCGTAAAATCGAGCAAGCGACAACTGTTCACAGTAATAAAACACAGAATTTTGTTGAATAATAATAATTAGTACGTTCATTCTCTATGAATGAATGAGCACGCCATTAAAGAGTGTGTCCATCAATTCCCACCCTCTATGGTCCTCATATATTCTTCTCTTGCGTCTTAACTTCAAATAAGAATTTAGGATGAGAAGAGCCGATATTTTTTTTTTTTTTTTTTTAAAGCATTTAGGTTTCATTTCTCCCAATATTCGATATTCAATTCGGCTTCATAGGAAAGGGAAGAAAGAGTGCGTTTGATTAAAGACTTCACATCTATCGAAGTGAAATTCTCATTTTGTGTAATATAGGGCATTCCCTGTACCCAATGATCGGTTCTTGAATCTGTTAAAAAATATTTTATTTTTTTCCTCGTTGGTTTACCAGATATGTACCCAACAACCACCCTATAACATTTTGTCAGATACACAAATTTGCAAATTCGTTTCCAAATAGACGAGAATGTCTCTCTACACCATTCTAATTGACGTGATCAATTTGCCAAAACTGTTTAGGTGAATCCGTTTGCAAAAACCTGACAATTGTTGTGCTGGTGTGAACAAATCTAATGTCTAAACTCACAAGGTTAGCATTAGTTAATGCAATTCCACGTTGGACACAAAATTCCTCGACTCTTTTTTCATAGTCCAAGTCAGGTATCTCATCAATAGGATCATCATTTAGAACCCCATAAAATTGAGTACGCAACTGCTCACAACAACAAACACACATAATTTTTTTTTGAAAAGTAAAATTT
Source organism: Acer saccharum (assembly GCA_030490815.1). Classification (NCBI taxonomy): domain Eukaryota; kingdom Viridiplantae; phylum Streptophyta; class Magnoliopsida; order Sapindales; family Sapindaceae; genus Acer; species Acer saccharum. Next base: position 53,759,902 of record CM059866.1, read on the forward strand.
ATTCCAAAAGCCAACAAAACAACAAGAACAGAGAGAACCAAAAGGCACATGCCAAAACGACCCAACTAAAAGAACAAAAACACCTGCCAAGAAGGCCCAAAAAGCCAACATCACCCAAACAAGCCCAACATCACCCAAACAACACAAGCCCAAAAAACTAACAACAAAGACAAATACACCAACTAACTAGTAAAGACAACAGCCAACCGAAAAAACACAAAATCACCGCAATAGAACGAAATCAGAAAAGCTAATCAAGAATCACCCCAAAAAAATCACTACAGCATTCTATAAAAAATAAATAAATAAATAAATAAAATGGAAACTACGAAAATCTATTATCTCCGGTCTCACATATGGTGAGAGACTATGATATTTATTCTTTTTTTTTTTTTTTGGTTTTCTCCAATATTTCATTGATTTTCCATACTATGAAGAAAAAAGCTCCTATAAAACTCACTGACAAATCACTTTAGTACTCATAACACAGCTATGATTTGCACCGTAAATGAGTAGGTAAAGTTTAAAGTGAGAGATTTGTATGATTACTCGGTAAATTAATTAGGTATGATAATATTGCAACATGTATAGTATGAATTTCATTTTAGTCCATGGTTGCATCCCCGATCATACTTGACGAAATTAAAAGTTAAAAGACATCGGCAGTCACTCTCTTTTGTTCATAAAGAAGATTTTGATCAAAAACAAGCGTTGGCACACAAATTATTTTATTCCCTTCAAACAAAAATAGTTCTAGTTCAGAATTTAAAAATTGGAAAAACCTGTACTCACAGAATTTCACTTGCAGAAAAGGAAAAAAGAAAAGAGCTGACAAGAGCATGAATGGAATGAGACTTAAAAAAAAAAAAAAAAAGATTCTAACGCGGAAGGCATGTCTGTTTGTTTATATAATTAATACAGACCAATGATCAAAGTAGCACACACACTATTCACTCTGTCTAAATAAAAATAATAATCACCTAGAATCTGATCTAATCTATCTTCACTATCCTCTTCTTTCCGAATGAAAGACAGTTTTTCGTTCAATAAAAAATTTAGAAATACAACGAATGGTTCGTTCAATTCATCTGTATCTACGCTTTGTTTCACCGTAAGCAGCCACCCCAATAACGGTCAATGAGTACCCGGCAATGCCAATAAATGTGACAGGATTTCTGAACAGGAGTATCGAGATAACCACAGCCACAGCACCCTTTGCATTTCCTAATACCTGATTGCAACGTCAAAATATGGAAATGAGTATTTATGAACAGCAAAAACAAACATGTAAGCATTCAATGAGACACATCGACTTATACAACAACTAAGAAACACCTTTCATTCCTCAGTTTTATTTTATGTAATACTAAAACATGTAACACTCGAAAAATATATGAAGCAATTCTGCTTTCACATGATTTGTTTTGCCGTCTAAAAATCCATTCTTCAGTCCGCATTACTATAGCAAATGACATTGCCATATAGTATATAACATGGACATGAATTCAAAAAATGTATAACTTGAATCGTACATCAGGGTAAGCCGAGTATCATATATTGACAAAATGCCGGTGGACGAATTATAAACATATTATTTATACTCTGCAAGATTAAGAAGACGACAGTTTAATATTGTTCTTTTTTGACACCATCCAAACCCTTCCAAATGTAAAGTTGTAAACCAAACCTCCTAATTTGGTATGATTGAGATTTGATCCTAAAACGCCTTATAAAACTATTAAAGACCTTCTCATCATTTACTCTCATCGTTTTCAGACTTTTGCAATCAAGCAGTATACCTATTATATATGAGAATAATAATGGAAGAGAAAATAATAAAGGGAAATGAAAGTGAACCTGGAGCGTCAGTGCACTTGTATGTTTAGTCACCAAAAAGTTTAACAAGTTTGCTGCGTAGGCCATTGTTGAATTAAGGAGAACAAGTACCCACAAATATCTGTGCTCTTTAGCTAGGGATAAGGTGACCTCCATCACATTGGGCTCCATTATAATTGCTGCAGGCATCAGAACTAAAACCGCAACAGGGGACATGTACAGCAGCAAATTCATCGAATTCAACTTTTCTCTGTATGAATCAAATGACAAGATAATATTATGGTTAGTTGACGTAAATGTAAGTCTAACTTGTTAGCAACTGTTTTCAGTCTCAACCACAAGTAATCAAAAGTTATCTTAGTATTTTTTGCATTTTGTTCATTTCCTTAACCAAATGACCAAAAGGATTAACGTGATAAACGGATGCAAAGATGAGGAAGAAAACTTACATCTTAATGCCTCGCAATTAGAAAAGCAGATGCATAAGGTCAAGATCATAACATTCAATGCAACCAGCGGAAAGAATCCAAAATCAATGTGGCACTTAAAGAAAGAATTAATGGACTTTGCGATGAGATGATCACACCTACAGATCTACTACTTACTAGGGGACACAATCACTAAATTTGGCATCAATAATCTTTGCTCTCTTAGTAAATGCTTGTGAAGACAGGTTACTCAAGCTAAATGATCCTCGTAACTTTTTGAAAAAAATAAAATAAAAAAGTTAGTCAAGCTAAATTTCATTTAAATCTGATTATCAAGGTATTTCGTAACGATGTGCTACAGGCCGAACCAAATGTTTACATATCTAATTAAGGCATCCAGGAGTATAAATAGACGATATGCTTCTTGTGCTCTGAATTCAATTCAATTCATAAAATCATAAATTACATTGTCGCCAAAATCTTTAGCTCGTGAAGAACAAACGATGTTCTTGCAACTTACTAGGAACAAGGCTAAAATCCTAAATGATTGACTGAACTGCTAGAATACATGTAGTAGCTGAAGTTTCCACCAGAACCACTACTTGCTATGAAGTTAAGGACTAAAACCCCCAATCCCTTCCTTCAAGAATCAAACACACATACAGACGGTATAAAAACAAACAATGTTTAACCGTAGGCACATGGACATGGTCAAACAAAGCTGATCCCTTTAATGCTCAAGAACAAGGATATGGAGACAGATTCTCAAAACAGGTAACACTAAGAGTTGATTTTCTGGCTTTATGCCGTTTATCCAGCTGATTTAACTCAAATTTTAATAAAAATTACATAATTATAATGATGTCACCTATTCAATCTTCCTATTTTAGCCTTCCTATTCAATCTTCCTATAACCTTTCCATATGTAATTACACACAGAATATATAGAATGCTCTTTGAGGTACTTGGTTCAAGTGACATTTGGTAGTGGTGAGACAAGTTGCATCTTGATGTAAGAAACATTTGAGTGATGATAGTACAGAAAGTAAAATTTTTTTAAAGAAGAAAATGATCAATGATAAATTTTAATCACTTTTTAAGAGAAAATGATCTTTTAAATGCTATTTAACATGGAAAATATACCCCCAAAAAATAAAAAAACATTGGACATTGTCAATGATAAGTTTTAATCACTTTTTAAGAGAGAATAATCTTTTAAATGGTATTTAACATGGGAAATATACAAATTGTATAGAACATTTTACCCTTCAGAAGAAAGCAGGATACTCTGAAGCACAGACTTGAAGGCTCTTGCAGCGGTTGCACTTATGCACATTATAAATCCATACAAATGAAAACCCGGCTCGCCCTGCCATCGAGTTTTTGGAAGAAGAAACGAGGAAAGCAATTACACCAGCAGTAAAACAAGATTTATCAAACATGAACATTATATGATAATACATACAACACCATAATTACAGAGAAAACATATGTGGAAATCATAGATACTTGTCTCTCTTTTCTCCCTTTTATTGCCCAGATATAATCCCTAGATCAACTACCAACAATGTTTTAATAAATGGGTATTGCATTAAACAGAATTCCAGATCTGCATAAAATTGTCATACAATCTAACAAAGCTAAGATATAAATATAGATCAAACACCAAGAACAATTATTGAACCAACCCCATAAACATTAGCATAAATTTCAACCAATATGGTGATCAAAGAAAGAAAAACAAACATGTACCTCACTAGCAATGATCACCCCAGTAACAACAGGCACAAGGGTACCATAAGTAATCCAAGCTTCCCTCTTAAGGGTCACCAAGTAAGCAAACAAAGCAGTGAAAAACGGCGTCGTAGCACCCACAGCTTGATTGAAAGACACAGGTAGATATCTGAGTGAAATATTACCACCCACAACAGAAGCACAGAACACAATGCTCAAAGTTGCAATCTTGGCAAACTGAGACCTTGATTTGACTTTCTGTAAAGGAACAATCTTGAGGAAAGCAATGGAGATGTAGCTGAGGATTGCACAGGCTGACATGTGGCACATTGTGAGGAAGATTGGGAACCTGAAGCCATAATTTGAGAGCAAGAACTTGTTTAGCAGAAGAACACCAATGTTGGAGGAATACCAGAGAACCACAAGAGATACTATGAAAACCGCTTGCTTTTTTGGTGGAGAGGATGACATTTTTTTTTTTTGTTCTTCCGGTGCTTTTTTTTTTTTTTTTTTTTTGTGTAGATTAAGCTCAGATTTGTGAGCTCTTGTTTGATCCTTCAACGGAAACTGAAACAGTGAAACTTTATTTTTGTTTTTTTTTTTATATTTATTTTTCTAATTTTTTGTTTTTTTATTTTATTTTAAATACGGGTGCGTAGTTTAAGCGAGTTCTTGTTCGTGTGTCGGTGGAATTTTGGTCGGATGTGTACACCTGCATGGTGTTTGTGTTTAACACAAATAATTATCAAATTTTTTAATTTTTATTTATTTTCTAAAAAATTAAAGTTATTACGTATTATTTGCTAAATTATTTTGATTTTTCTTCTTAAAATTAATTTTTGTTATAAATTATATATTTTTTAATCTAGTATACAATTTAAACCATTTTTTATATAAATAAAGAAATTAATTATCTTCATTGAGTGTTTTTTTTTCTTTTGACACTTTCATTGAGTGTTTTAGACTTTTAGTAATAGTGGAAATTGCCAAAACTAACCACTATAGTTATAAGAAATTCCTTTTTAACCACATGCATAATTTTATTTGTTAATAACCATCTTTTTGAGCAATTACTGGAATGCCCCCATTTAAAAGCATCCCAATCAGCTCTCTCTCTCTCTTTTTCTTTTTTTTTCTTTCTCTCTCCTCTGCTCTCTCTCCCGATCTACCTCTCTCTCTCCCCCGATCTGCCTCCGATCTGCCTCCTCTCCCTGATCTCTCTCTCGCCGAGCGCCGACGAAGGTTTCGTCGAGCGCCGGCGAGCTTCTGGACGTCCTTCACGTGCGCCGGCAGCCCTTCGCGATCGTGCAGCAGTCCTTCGCGATCGTGCAGCAGCCCTTCACGCCGTCCTTCACGCCGTCCTCCATGCCGTCCTTCACGCCGTCCTCCGTGCCGTCCTTCACGTGCGCCGGCGATGTGGCCTGAAAAAAACAAAAAGAAACTAAAAACCTAAACCTAATTTGAATTTGGGGAAGAAGAAGAGGAAGAAGAAAGAGGGGAAAAAAAAAAAAAAAAAAAAAAAAACTTATCATAATTTCAATTTAGTCCAGATTTCAAGTTTGAATATTTCTATTTTAGGTATGATTTCAAGTTTTAATATTTCCATTTAGGCATGATTTCAAGTTTGTGTATTTCAATTTAGTCGTGATTTCAAGTTTGTTTCGAGGTTTTAAAAACACTATTTCCAGGGGTACTCTAGTAATTTATGGTACTAAACTGAATTTTTTTTAAAAAAGTGGTTATTAACAATTAAAAATTCAAAAGTGGTTAAAAACAAAAGTTTGATGTTTAGGAAGGCTAGTTTCGGTTTTCTCTCAGTAATCACATACTTTGAATAGCTTATCTAAAACTTATTAGTGTTTAATTAGTTAACATTTAATATCAAATAAATCTAATATAAATCTTTTGTAAAATAATTATAAATAAAAAAAAGTTAAATTAATTCCATTTATATCCGGAATTAGTTTCAATTACGATCAATGTTTTCCTTAAAGAAATAGATCAAGACTTTTATTTCAAGGAGAATTTTTATGACAAAAAAAATTCATAAAAGGAAAGTTTTCTAACTTTTTGAAGGATTAATTGACTCGTAGAATTATCTTTATTATTTTATCATTTTATATATATATATATTGTAGCTATCATAATTTTGTTACTTATCATTTGACATTATCTATTCCCAATATTTTTATTATTACAAATTTTCATTTATTTAAATCTAATTGAATAATTGAATTTAACGATAAAATAAGGATGGTTAAATCGTATACCCACAATTATGCTATGAGGTCGTAGATTTGAATGCTTCCCTTCTTTTAAAAAAACCCGAATTTATATAATATATTTTTTAAAAAAAAATTCGAAATTAAGATGGCGTAGTAGAGAAAACACTTAGTAAATGGGACCAGGTAGAGATTGCGACAACAAATCGGCCATCATCTTCAAGATCCAAGTCAAACGACGACACGTGGATTCAAATTGATGTGATGTTGTTGTGCCACGTGTAAAATTACGTGGACAACCAAAAATTAAGGCTTTAAAGACGGTAGGTTGTCAGTTGCATTCAAAACACGTCAAATTTTATTCTCATAACCTGACGCAGAGCCACAACATCTCCTGGACTGAATTTTACTTTTGAAATTATCAAATGCATCATACCAGCCCTTTTTTTTTAACATGTAATTAGGGTAATATGTTCCAAAAAAAAAATATTAAAATTAAAATTAAAATTCCTTAAAATATATTTATTTCATTCTTCTTATCAAAAAAAAAAAAAAAAAAAAAATTCATTCTACAAAAACATTTTTTCATGTGATTACACCCTTCAAACAAAAATGCAATCATATAACACAATGTTGTACGACCAACCATACTTCCTACTCCGTTTTCATCTCCTTTCTCTCATTATTTTAAATATTTTTTATATATCACCTATGGTGTGGCATTTGAACCTGAGATATTGATTGGTTGAACCACCGCCCAAATTAGCCAGTCTCTCTCTCTCTCTCTCTCACTTTCTCGCAATTAAAAGGCGAAAAAAAATAAAAGGTGAAATGCAGCTTGTCAGATATCATATTGAAATGCTTACAATTTGATTCTGCTACCAAAAAACTACCTACACCCTCTACTTTGGGTCACGATGATAATTGAGAAAATGTGTTTAGTTGTGTGTATAGGGTCTTCTTGGATAAAAAAAGAACATTATTTGCCTAATTCACAATTAAAGATTGTTTTGATTAGTCAGTGATTTCAAGGAGGAGTATCTACTCGGTGAAAATTTAAATTGACCTTGAAGTAGCTTTGATGCTTTTTTTCCTTTTTATTTTTCCCATTTCTTCATTTCAAGCCAATTCTGGACCACCAGGGAGTGCTTCATAGCCATCATGGTGTTTTGGTTTAGCAGTAGTACCCTTCCCGACCGGTATGAATTTTATGACAACCGCAATGGGCATACTTACCGCTCCAATCAAAACGCAGAATAGCCATAGTTGCCAGCTTAGAGGCACAGTGCTCGCAAGATTTCCCAGGAACTCGACTATGATTACTTGAAATACCACTGTTCCAACCATCACTCCCATGAACAACCAGCTGTCGAACATGCCACGGAATATGTTTATCTTCTCCATTTCTCTGCTATTTATTTCATTAAACACCTAAAAGGGAAAGAAGAAACACCATAGTCAATAATTTTAACAAATGGGAATGTGTCTTTGGTTACAAAAGCATTCTACATGAACATATTGCAAATAAAATGTACCTGGCAAAACACAAATGAGTTGAATATCACAGTATCGAGAACATCAGTAGCATCTGATCCACTAAGCCGGAGTAGATGCTTCCCATCAAAATTGAGAAGACCAAGGACGATTAGTTGATAGATACTCTGACCGATTATATTCCTCCACATGACCTTGGTGATAAAACTTTCACCTCTCCCAACTGGACGCCTTTTCATCAATGCATCAGTTGGAGGTTCTGTAGCCAGTGCCAATGCACCAAGAGTGTCCATAATCATGTTCACCCAAAGCAACTGCACAGCCGTGAGAGGAGCAGATCCTGAAAAGTCAAGTGGAAGATAATGTCGATTTAATATATGCTAAGAATAGCTAGCAGTACATAAATGAAAAGAAAAAAAAACTATGCAACCAACCTGAGATGCATGCAGAAACGAAATTGATGATTAGAGCAACAATGTTAACTGTTAACTGGAACTGCACAAACTTTTGAATGTTTATGTATACCGAACGTCCCCATTTGGCCACATTTACAATAGTCGAAAAATTGTCATCTAATACGATAACATCAGCACTTTCTTTAGCAACCTGTAAATAGCATCCGTAGGAAGGCAAGGTTATAAAGAATAGGAACGGAAGAAGATCAAATGAAGTATTAACCGGCATGAAAGATTATACTTAAAAGTTAAAACTATCCCAAGTAATCCCTGCAAGATGAAATGAAAATCTTGAAGTTGCTTGATTAAAAGCCAAAGATTTAATTGGTACAAAAAAAGGTTTGTGAACGCAGCTATGAATAATCAATAAAACAATCACATATGCTCATTATAATGGAAGAATGAACCTCTGTTCCTGCTATTCCCATAGCGAGTCCAATATCTGATTCTTTCAAAGCAGGAGCATCATTTGTCCCATCACCTGTCACTGCTACAACTTCTCCAAACGTATTCTTCAATTGAGTTACCAAGGTGTGCTTGTCCAAAGGCATAGATCGAGCCATCACCTGCACGCATAACAGCAATTCAGTGTGTTAGCATCTTCCCATGTCATAGTTTCAGTAACACATCATTTACCTGAAGTTTTGGTATAATGCGCTTCATTTCATCTGGAGACATGTTGCGAAATTCTGGTCCTTCTACAGCCTCACCATCTGGAGTAAGTATACCGCATTCTCTAGCAATGGCTTTCGCAGTATTTATATTGTCACCAGTGACCATACGAACAGTAATTCCAGCTGCTAAACAGGTTTGAACAGCTTCCTTGACTCCAGGGCGCACCGGATCCTTAATTCCAACAACTGCAATCAGTGTGTAGCCATTGTCGGGGATGTTGTTTTCATAAGAAGAGTCGTTTATATCTTTGAAAACCAAACAGAGAGTTCTCAAAGCTTCAGAAGCAAAGCCATTAATTATATCAGTGACTTCCTGAAACTTTTCTTCAGATAGAGGAACAGTTTCTCCATTATCATCAATAAGTTTGTCACACATTTCTAATACTATTTCAGATGCACCTTTGCAAAAAGCACGTAACCCGCCCTCTGGAAGTGCCACGAGTACAGACATCTTCTTCCTGACTGAATTAAAAGGTTCAACCTTAATTATCTTAAACTCTTTTCGCTGTGCCTTAAAGTCGCCGCCCAAAAGCAAGCCAAGTTCCAACAATGCTATTTCTGTAGGTGTTCCTAAAATGGTGTTTTTGCCTTCTTTATCCTTAACCGCTTCAGAACCAGTGTTTTGAAATATGGCCTGCAAGAGGATGTTTAATGCTCTTTCAGTTATTTCTAATTGAAAAATGCTGCCATCCTCTTTAGTTTTAACATCTGTAATTTTTGTGCATATCCATATCTTACTAACTACCATATGGTTTGTGGTTAATGTCCCAGTCTTATCTGTGCAAATACAACTAGCAGAACCCATTGTCTCACACGCAGAGAGGTGTCTAACGAGTGCTCGATCATTCATTAATTTCTTCATTGCAAAGGCAAGGCTCAATGTCACTGCCAATGGTAATCCTTCAGGGACAGCAACAACAATTATAGTTACTGCAATAGCGAAGTAGTCGACAAGGGTTAATGCATCAGCTGAAGTCCAATGTGTGATCTCATGACGAATGGCTTTCTCCACCAAAAACCTTATAGCCAACACCAAAAATGTTACCACAGCAAAACTCAAACCAATTTTACCAATAATTGTAGCAACGCCATTTAGTTTAACCTGCAGTGGGGTCTCATCAACTCCACTCTCATTCAGAGTTTCCATCAACTTTCCCCATTCAGTCCTCATACCGACTGTTGTCACGAGCATCGTTCCTGAACCGTCTTGAACTTTGGTTCCTGAAAGAAGGAAAGGTTTTTCATCATTTATATTCACCGGCTCACTTTCTCCGGACAAACTTGACTCATCAATCACCAAAGAGTGATTTGATATAAAAATTCCATCAGCAGGAACTTGGTCTCCGATATATAAATGAACAACATCGCCAACAACCAAATCATAAATGGAGACTTTTTGCCTTTTCTCATCCCTGGTAACCTGAATACTAATCTTTTTCTTCTCCCTATCTAAATCTATAAATTGCAAGGACTGCTTGTAGTCACTAATAGCAGTAACCATTACTACCAAGATTATACTAAGTAAGATTCCCAAACCATCATACATTCCGGCTGGCCAACCTTCAGTAGGTAGTCCTACACCTATTGATAACACGGCACAAACCATAAGCATAATCAGTGTCAAGTCTTGCAGTGCATCCCACACAAACATCAAAAAGACTCTGGGAGGTTTCTCTGTATAACGGTTGATTCCAAAGATCTTTTGCCGAATAGGTATATCACTTTCATGGACACCTTCATGTAGTGAGACACAAACCTTTCTTGCAATCCCTTCAACACCTCCATGGAATTTCAAACCTTTAATATCATGACCACGGACAATAGATGCAAGTTCATCTGCAGGAATACTGAAACCTGCTTCTCTAGCCTCATCTGAGAGTGTGTATTCACCTCGAGCACCAGCTGCAGAAGAATACAGATTAGACTGAGAAGCAAGGAGTGAATAAGAATCATGAGGTCCAAAGTTCCTTTAGTTGAAAATGTAAGTTGTTGGATATCCTACCATCAATAAAATGTAGAGCTGCTTTCTGAACATAAAGGGCAACTCGTATCTTTTCCTGGACCAAGGATAAGGTAAAATCAAATCAGTTGGCAGTTGCATTGTGTTCAAAAGGCCAATTGCCATCTAAATCTTAATACAATCTCAGACTAGACTATTTAAAGATCTGTAAGGCTGCATGGTCAGTTGCATTTAAATGGAGACTAAGAATACCCTCCCTCAAAATTAAACTTTTTTTTTTTTTTTTCTGGGGAAAAATATATGTTCTGGTTGTGATGAGCTAAAACAGTCTTAATAATTACACTAATGACATTATTATGTAACTTGGGAAGTTTGCAGCTTGAATAACCAGTTGGAATGATGAAAGATCTTCAAAGAAACTGATTAATCTTAACAACAGTTCATACAGAATCGTTTTGTTTCTTTACTAGCTGATTAAAAGAACCAAGACTCAATTCTGAAGGCCCTGAAGAAGATGTAGATTTGTACAAAGTTAGATATATGAACCATATACAAATGGTTCTTTCCCTTTTCTCTTATCTTTCTACAAATAGTTAAGGCTAATTGGCACTGATGGCCCCTGAATTATGCCCAAATTTGCATCTTACCCCCTATACTTTTGTTCGCCATAAAACCCCCTAAACTTTCATAAATTGACAAAAGGTGACGGAATTGTAACGCCGTCCATTTTTCTGTCATGGCAAATTACACTAAGTTTCCCTTATTATACACATAATTGCATCAAACCGGAAAAATATAATAATATGACATAAATACCCCTCTGACCAAAATTTTAAAATAAAAATTTAAAATTTAAAATTAAAATAATGGTTAAATAATAATAAAATTCTGAACTTTTTGATAAAGAAAATTAAATAAATAGAGAAATGAAAAAATTAAATTTATCTAACCATTATTTAAATATCCCTAAATATAAAACCGATGAATATTTAAATGATTTAAGGGGAATTATCATTTAAATTATCTTTTTATACAGGTATTACCAATTTATGAAAGTTCAGGGGATTTAATGGCCAAAAAAAAAAAAGCATAGTGGTTAGGTGCAAATTCGGGCATAGTTCAGGGAGCACCATTGGTCCATTGCCAATTAGCCAATAATCAATTGGAAGAATTTCACTTGAGGTTTGATGTGTCCATGGGGTTGTGTTGCATGAGGTCTTTTTAATCCAAGGAGTAAGCACTTTGAGCTTGATTCATTATATAAAATGAAACCAAATTTTCTCTATAATCCTAATGTGATACCTCTTAAATAACAATGCAAAATCTCAATACATAGCAGCAAAGTTGGGTTGGTATCCAGAGTTAATTATAGTGTCAACCAATTACAACAACCACCTTGGGTGACATAGCAGACTGTAAAAGGAATTGACTAAACAGCTTAAATGGTTGAATTATGAATTTGGTGAACATGGGGTGTTCAAATGACTTGTAACATCATTATAATAGGGAAAATGCTTAGGTATTAACTGGTCAGTACCCAAGTATACTGACCACCCAATGGGATGTTACCACGTGACCAAAACTTTTTCACTTTTTACATTTTTCTCATTGCTTTGGGTTACATGGCAACCAACCATTGGGTTGGTCAGTACCTTGGATACTGACCGGTCAGCACCCAAGTGTTGGTCCTTATAATAATTAACAACTAACAATCATTATATTATATCAGATCACATCACATCAAAAAGTAATAAACAGTTTTGAGTAGCATGGTTAGGTTAGTTAGGTAAACATGGAACTTGGAAGACAACCCTAATAGTAAAAAAAAGGAGCATCATTGAAAAAAAGTAAAAAGATAATAGAGGGCACAAGTTTGATGGTGCTATGTGGCAAATAAATGGATTTTGAAGATAAGATATAAATGTGTGAGTGTGACAAACACTATGAAAATACTAGAGCACAAAAGTATATGCTATCTCTATCATACGTTAATGTCTCAAGCACCACGTAACTTCCTTGAAGTTTCGCTGCTGCTTGCCCCACTTATCAAGTTGAAGACTTAGTGGGAATATAATATAATAATTCTACCGTATCAAACAAGATATTATTATTCGTACCACGAAAACATACTATTCTACACGCAATTATAGAGAAACAATAATTTCTTTTGTGGTTACAATAAATTATGACACCGAACATGCAAGAATCTATCGAGACTTGTTTTACATATTCATAAATGTGTATAGTAATTCATCTCATCACGTATAATTTAAAATGTATATAATCAGGGGTAAAACTGGAATTGGGGAATTAGGGGGCTAAATGATAAAAACTTAAAAATTATGATATTAAAATGTAAAATTCATGTTTAAAATAAAAAAATAAAAAAAATTTACTATAATTTTTTTTTTTTTTTCAGTGGGCTGCAGGGACCGGCCCCCCCTAGCCTCCATGTGGTCCGCCCTAATATAATAAAACTTTGAATCCAAAAAACACTTGTGCTAAAAGACATAGCTTTATAATTTTAGGGCTAAAGTCTTGGCATAATATGGACGGTTGAGACAATTTAAAATTGGTCGGTACTCCGTCCGCTCCGTTATTTTATTGAGGAGACCCATCCAGATCTAATCCTGTGACTTGACACGTGGCGAAACGGCATTGGAGAATGGGAATTGCATTTCAAGACGCCATTAGGCAATATAGCGTTATCTCCCGGACGGCGATTATTTCAATACTTAAAACTTTGTTTTTAAAATTGGATCATCTTGTTTGTTACCAAGAAAACATACCGATGTAAATACATATTTAGGGCAAATTGCACTGCACCCCTTGAGGTTTGGGCAAAGTACACTTAGTTGGAAAAGTTTTGGAATTGTACACTAACACTCCCAAGAATTAAATTTAACTTTTAAAATACCTAAAATGCCCCTGGTTATATTATTTTATACCCCCCTTGTGAACGGAGCTACACATATTGGGAGCATTTTACCCCTTAGTGGGCCGACCCGGTGTGAGTCCGGATTAGTCGAGGTGTGATCTGGGCTGATTGCACCGTATGGTGGATCCACCCCACCCGAAAACCGGATGGTTTAAACCAAAAAAAAACTTTATAAACTTTAATAAAATAAAAAAAGTAAATAAAAGATATGATTCATTAAATACATAAATAGTTTTAAATAAATAAATAGTTTTTTAAAAAATTAAATAAATAAATAGTTTTAAAAAATAAATGAAAAAATTAAAAACATTAATTTTTTTAAGGATAACCATCAAGAAAAGCTCTAAATATCCAAACTATTTATTTCTTTATTTTTAAACTATTTTTATTTTTATTTTTTAAAACTATTTATTTATTTAATGAATCATATCTTTTATTCAATTTTTTTATTTTATTAAAATTTATAAAGTTTTTAATTAAAAGGTAAAAAAAAAAAAAAAAAAAAAAAAGGTATAAAATAATGTAACTAGGGATATTTTAGGCATTTTCAAAGTCAACTTGAAGTCTTAGGGTGCAGTGCAATTTGCCTTACATATTTATTTAGAAAAAGGTCAAAAACGACAAAGTTACCAAAGGAAATTATTAAAAAAGATTTATTAATATTTAATATTTACAGCTTTTTAACGGATGCTATAATGACAATAGGGACTCCATTACAAACAGGGGAATAAAAAAACGTTAGAAACTAATTTAGACTTAAAACAGAAGAGTTACAAATCACTTAAAATTAAACAAAAAGATTGAGATTGAAAATCATTTGTTAATTGACCGTCATTAATAATTGTATATTTTACAATTTAACCCTATATTTTTTAAGTTTTTATAATTTAGCCCCAACTTCACAGCCATGAGCCATGCTTGTCACATTCCTGAACGGCAGTGTACTGTAGGGTATTTGCGTTGGGATTTGTGCATGGCATATAGAGATTTCTTGACACTGAAATTATATTCAAAAAGGTCAAAGCACTTATTTTCTTAGACATTTTCCGTTTTGGCAGCAAATATTTTATCCGGGAAAAAAAAAAAAAAACCAGAAACTCAAGAAATTTGGAATACTCAAAAAATAAGGAGAGAATAGAAACCTGTATTTTGAGTTTTTTCTGCTCGGCCTCAGAACGCTTGTCGAGATCGGCCGTCATACGAAACCTGCGGCGGCGGTTCTTGACGATGGATACGGCGGATCTCCATCTTCTTATGGCTGCCTCCGACGGATTCTTCGGCTCCACATCGAATTCCTTCAAGAATTTTTCAAAGTCCATCCTCGCAGAGAAAGAAAAAATGTGTTTTCAATATTTTGGAGTAAAAATGGATACACTCTAGTTACACACTGACAGAAGAAAGGCCTGTATCCATCCAACCAATAAATATACGGCAAATTGTAGAAATTTACCTTAAAGTAATGTATTTAATTACACAAACCACCCCTATCGGACCGTTAAAAATAATGGTTGACTGAAATATACAGGGGTAAAATCGTCATTCGATACAAGCTAATTAAAAAAAATAATAATAATAATCAAGACTTCTTTTTCTTCTTCTTCTTCTTCTTCTTCCTCTTCCGTTTTTCAATCTTCATCATCCTCAAAAACAACAGCACCCACATCAAAAATGATTAAATTAAAACAAACCCATCTCTCTATCATCATCACTTCTAAGAAGTTCAACTCCATTGGAGCTGGGTCATTTGACTGAAAGTGATTTAGTGGTGGAGACGGAGTGATTTGGTGAGATGATGAATCATTGTGTGGGCGATTTTTATTGGGTTTTTTTTGTTTATGGACCTTTTATTGGATCTTTTACAGAAAACTTTATGCAATTTGGTGAAAAAAAAAAATGGTGATAATGACAGATCTGGTCTTAGTCTGTTCATGGTTTTGAGATGATGGCCAGATCTGGGGTTTGTTTATTTCTTTTGAGATGGACAGATTGATGATAATCGTTCAGATTTTTTTTATTTTTATTTTTACTTTTTATTTTTTTTGGAATTAGATTTGGTTTGGTCTTTGAGATGAGAAAAAAATAGTGATTACGATGATATCCAGATTTGATCGGTGTTTTTGATAGTTGATCGATTCTTAATTCTTTTTTTAGTTTTAGTTTTTGTTTGATTAAATACGAGTATTATCAATTAACAGTCTTTTTATTATCCAACTGTGTATCAGTTCCTTGTATATGGACCATTGGATCTAAAAAATGGTATTTAAATCCAATGACCTACATGCAAGGAACTGATATATCTTTTGTCAGTTCGAACTGATAATAGAAAAATTGTATCAATTAATATGTTTATTTATTAAGCAGGGAAGTTAACGGTTGACCATTAATAGTAGGGTATGCTTGTGTAATTAATGGAAATTGTTGAATATTAACCCTTTTTAAAATACTTTAGGAGTTTAGGGTATTTTTGTGCAATTTCCCCTAAATAAATAAACATTTATAACTTTTTCTTTGAATTTTTTATTGAGTGATGCTATTGGTAAGTGGCAACCCACTAATAATATCTCAATTTTTAAAATTCAAAAATTTATTAGATATATTTCTAAAACTACTTGTTTTTTTTTTTTTTTTTATCTTCCAAACTTAACCAACCGTATAAATACTCTTTATATATTTTCCATAAATGCTCTTTATATATTTATAAAAAAAAAAAAAAAAAAGTTATATCAGTTCCTTGCATGTGGGCCATTGGATTTAAATTCTTTGACTTGGCTGTATGCACTTGTTAGTCAAAGTATTTAAATCTAGTGGCCCACATACAAGGAACTAATATAACTTTTGTCAGTTCGAACTGATAATAGAAAGACTATATATATATATATATATATATATTAAGTTATGTACCTTTTTTGTGCAATTTCCCCTAAATAAATAAACATTTATAACTTTTTCTTTGAATTTTTTATTGAGTGATGCTATTGGTAAGTGGCAACCCACTAATAATATCTCAATTTTTAAAATTCAAAAATTTATTAGATATATTTCTAAAACTACTTGTTTTTTTTTTTTTTTTATCTTCCAAACTTAACCAACCGTATAAATACTCTTTATATATTTTCCATAAATGCTCTTTATATATTTATAAAAAAAAAAAAAAAAAAGTTATATCAGTTCCTTGCATGTGGGCCATTGGATTTAAATTCTTTGACTTGGCTGTATGCACTTGTTAGTCAAAGTATTTAAATCTAGTGGCCCACATACAAGGAACTAATATAACTTTTGTCAGTTCGAACTGATAATAGAAAGACTATATATATATATATATATATATATATATATATATATATATATTAAGTTATGTACCTTTTTTCCTCCATTTCTTTTACTCTCATCCAACAACTTTTTTTTTTTTTTTTCAATTCATGTTGTTTATCATACATGGAAGATAAAAATAAATAAATAAAAATTTATTTGATCATGTTGTGTTCATTCGAGAGCAAAAAAGAAAAAAAAAAAAAAAAAAACCAAGTAACTTCAAAATTACTTTTAAATAATGATTGCTTTGAAATGCATGATGTCATCAGTCTCTTCAATATTATAAGTTGTATGCAATAAAATAAGCAGATAAAATTAGGGTTTAAAGCATTAAAAAAAAAAAAAAAGATAAAAACATAATTTATGGATGTAAGGTTTTATTAGAATTTAATTTGATCATATTGTAATAAACGAAATGAAGAGAAAAAAATTGTAATTTTTTTTTTTTTGAAAATATATAAAGAGCATTTATGCGGTGAGTTAAGTTTGGAAGATAATTAAAAAGGGCAATTTAGAAAATAAATCAAGTACATTTTTGAATTTTAAAAACTAGGTCATTATTAGATCATTATTGGGTTGCCAATAGCACCACTCTTTTTTATTTGATACCATGAAATTTATTTATCTTTCCTTACAATGAAGATAAATTGTATATGGAGAGATTACGGTTATTATTATTATTATTTTCAACTTTTGAAGTGGAATATATGAGTATTAAATGTTATTACTACAGAAGTCTAGAAACGTAATGTTAACGATGTGATATATGAGTTGTATCTTGTTAATCATGAGATTATATAGTAAATGATGTGATTTTGACATTATAATATCATTTGGATAAAAAAAAAAAAATTAAGAAGCCTAACATTATTCTCACTCTCTTACTCTTACTCTCTTACTAGTAAGAGTAATGTTAGTCTATCCAAATCCTGTTAATCATGAGATTATACAATTTCTATATTGCACACAATTTTTATATGGTAACGAAGGTCATAGCTGCCACATCAACATAAAGATAGTCAAATTCTAACCAATTAAAGCACAGCATTACAAAAATACCATTCATAAAAGTTTTGCCCGCATTTTGAACTTAGATCACGGAAAGCTTGACAATCGCAAATTTTATCAATAAATCAACAATTCACATTTTAAAATCACAAAATAATGCAATGCAATTAAGACCCATGAAATGTATCATATTACAAAGGCTATAAACACATTTTTGTGAAATATTAACACATAAAAGACTTAAAATCACAAGATCAAGAGTGTTATTGGGACACTAATGGAGCAAATCTTGTTTGTTACCACTTTGTGAGTTGATAATCTTGTATTTTACCATGACTTGATGATGAAGAAAAATTAGGAAGGTTTTACCATGGACTTACAATACAATAGGAAGGTTTTCATCCCCATCCTATTTAATGGCAATGGATTTTTTTCTTTACATTTAAAATTGTACCAACTAAACTGGTACTTTAAAAGTTAGGACCATTCTATTTCAAAATAAATAAATAAATAAAATTAGGGCCATTCTAGTCGTAAGAGATTTGAAATTAAGTTAATATGTAAGGACATATATGGTAATTACCCTTATTTAATGAAATCGTCAAATTTTAGATATGGAGATATTCTTCGGATATTTTATAGAGAGCTTCTTTTAACAATCCACATTTTCTTTTACACTTCTTTTCTAAAGATACTCCATTCTCAAAATTTAAATTTTAAAAAATTCTAAAAATACTTCATTTTGTTCCAAGATTATCCTTTTTATCTTTTGACACTCCTATTCTAAAGACATTCAATTTTAAAAAATAAATTTCTAAAGACACTCCATTTTATTTTAATAAATGGTAAGACAAACCATTGTAGCCTTTAGATAATTTTTTTTAATAATTTAATTAGTTTAGAGTGTCTTTAGAATTTTTTGTCTTGTTTAGTAATTTTAATTCAGGTTAAAATAGTCATTAATAAAAAGAATTAAATCGGAGTGTAAATGGATAATTTATGGATTGTAAGAAGAAGTTCTCTATTTTATATAAGGGTGCCGATATTGACACATATAAATATGATTTACACACCCATATTTTATTAAAAAAATTAATTGTAAAAATATCCCAACACAAAATGAATATAAGGACAAATTATTTTAATTAAAAATAAATATAAATATAATGTACACCCGTTAATTACACCCATTAATTGTATGCGGATGAGATTTAAGGATCGACTGCCACGTAGCAACTAAATCTATGGCTTGGATTTACCTTTTTTTTTTTTTTTTTTGTTTCCTCACATAGGTTTTTTTTTTTTTTAATATACAACAACTGCCAGGACCAGACCAGCAAGATTAGGCTCTATTAGCGTAGCCCGGACTGCAACTCCTACAAGCGGGGAGAGAACACCCACAATTGGTGGGACAACACCCATACTTGGGATTAATGGCCAAGAGGGACAAATAATATATATATATATATACATGTGCACACCGGGCGTTGAACCGTGGTGGTGGAGGCTCACAAGGGAGGGTCCAACCACATTGGCAAATAAATTAAAACAAAATTGTTTCACACCAATAAATTTCTCTTACTTTTTCTCATCAAATTTTGTATATTTGTCTTGCAACTTTGGCAACGACTTTGAAAAAACAAACAAACCAAACCTTGTTCTACTGTCAACAATCTCATCAATGTTTCTCAAGTCTCACCCCTAATAGTCTATTGTCTATTACCCTTCTTCTACTTTGGATTTGCTTTAAAGTTTAACCAGTCATGTGGGAAGAAGTGTATTTCATTGGCCCACAATTTTTTTCTTCCCTGATCGTCGGAATTGGAGAATGAAATTAGAGTAAAGTTTCTGGGTTCTTTCGGTGAAAGGGATGTGGAAAAAACTTAGCAAAGGCTAGTGATGAATGAAACATAAACGTTTTACATTGGAAATTGCTAATCAAAACGCAAATTAAGAAGGGAATAAAATCCGTAAATCCAGTAATAATGCAAAATAGAAAGAAAATATTTGCATAATTATGTGAATCTAATCATAATTATTGTTAACATAAAACAGGATATCTGATTACAATGTAAAATCAATGAAAATGCCGTAAAATATACTAAACAAATTAGTCAAAATTACTAATATAACAAGTCAAATGGAAATACGGTAAACATTTCAACAACAAAAAAATATAAAAAAAAAAAAAATGGAAATACAGTAAATTTAAGGAGAGGATGAAAAAGAAACCTTAAATTTTCATATTATGAAATATCTTTGTAAAAAGAAAAATCAGATCACCAATTAAGTCGTTTTCTTTCCAATTATATAAAATAATAATAAATAAATAAAATCTACTATTTCCAATACAAGATGAAGGGTCTTACGGTCCCAATAGAAGACCAAAACAAGATGCATATAGGTATTTTTTATTTTTTTTTAATATATATATATATTTTTGAAGTATTATACTATTACAATATATAGGATTGCTGGGACCTATCAAGATATTTGTAGTCTGAATATTATTTCCATAAATCGGGAGAAAATTTTCGGTGTAACTCGAACCCTTAACCACTTATATGAAAGGGAAGTGCACAACCACTTATGCTAAGAGGTGATGTGCTTTACAGATTTTATTTTTATTTTAAAGCATAAATGTATGAACTTCAATAATGAATAAGTGCATGTAGACTTGCATAATGTGATTATGTGAAGTTGACACTACAATTTACAAGGTTGAATGTTATACAAACCTATGTACTTTAGGGTACGTGGAATTTATTGAATTAAAATCAATAGCGTGACCCTTAAGATAAGTCATAAGTGGAAAATAAAGTTTATGTTCTAGAAAAATAATTGTTAATTACCTGGTGCTTAATGAGCACATTTCTTCTTATTTTCACGTATTTGGTATCAATTTAAGTCTTATTATACATATTTATTATACGTGTGAGGAGATTTATCTTTAATTTTATGAGAGTAAATATTATGTACACTTTTGGTCATATCTATATATAACAAACAAAGTGTTACAATGTTAGCTGATGGAAATGTCAATTAGTTGGGACTTTGTAATATAATTTGTTATAATTTATTATTAATATTTAATTTGTGTCTTTTCCTACAATGCTCCTTTTTTTTTTTTTTTTTTTTTTACATCACTAATGCCATTTTATCTTGATTTTATTAAAAAAATGAAAGTATTGCATTTTTTATTTTTTTTGAAAGATGAAAGTCTTGGATTTGATATCTATTTTTTTATATGTATAATGGTTGATATCGTATTGCTTAATATTATTTCCTTGTTTTAAGAAATATTATTTTCCTTTTTGATCATTTTGTTTTGCATTTGAACCATTTCTCTAACGGTATGTTTGGTTTAATGTAAAAGAAAGGAAAACTAGGATTTTGGCTCTTAATTGACCATATTCATCAAGATCAGACAAAACTTCACACAATCGGTTAAAATGATCCAAAACCGTTAAAAAAATTTGATTGATAGGTGTGATATTCATTATTAGGTCAACCCATAAAATTACGAGTAAGTTTGAGTTTACGTCTTAAAATGGTGTAATTCATTAAGAAAACATTATTATAGGGTTGAAAGACAGAAATACAATTTGAATCCATATCATGGATGTGTAAGTATGATAGACATACCATTGACTAATATCATTTCATCAAATACATAACTTTTTTAGAGGAAATGTTTTTTAAAAAGATTAGAGATTTTAGAGGTAAGTAGTAAGTGCGATAGAGGAATGCTTTTGCTAACTAGCATATTATGATATTTGTTTTATTGCAAACTCGTCTAATTTGTTCATTTGTTCAATTATTCATATACTTTATTATAGTAATTGACAAAATAGTAATGTTTATGAATTATGATGTAACAATTTATTGGTGTGAATTGTGATAGTTCAAAATAGGAAAAAAAAATTAATAAAGAAAAAAAGACTACAGATGAAAAGAATTGGTTAGACTTATTTAACACGTGATTGTGTTTGAATGAAAAACATTTTGACACCACAAGAATATGATCCGATACAATTTTGGTTTGATTGAATTGCTAGGTTGAAAATTTTCATCCAACCAAACCAAGATATTTCAATTATTTTTATTTTTATAATAAATCCAAAATCGGCATATTCGTTCGAAGGAACCTCTTGAAAGTGCCATCATTAAGCCAATAAATAATTTTAGGAATTTTAAATCTTTTGTAAAAGTACTTTTTTCACCATTTACTTTATAGACAATGATTAGATAATTGATATATAATAAGCCAATAATAAAAATAGAGTAATGCTAGACGTCCTATTTTTTTTCCCCAAATTCTGTCCCAAATGATGTGGCACGTGAGGTGTCAACATCATATCAGTCACCATATAATCTCATATAAGATGTGGACACCTCACGTGCCACATCATTTGGGATAGAATTTGGGAAAAAAAAATTGGGATGCCTAGCATTACTCATAAAAATATTAAGGAATTTAAGTGCTTTAGTAAAAAAAAAACATTTTCTCCTTTTACAATTTAATTTATACTTTGTTGACAATTATTAGATGGAATTAATAGATTCTAAAAGCCTTTGCTTCTTTACTAAAGTTACTTTATTCTCATTATTGAATTGCACCATTTACTTGATTGATAGCCCATCTAACATTATACAATTTTCAATTCTCAACAAAGCCAGAAAAGTAGCCACTACTTTTACATTATATAAACAAACAAAAAATTAATATTTCTGCATCACATCACCTCTTATCATATGTGGTAATAGTAGAGAATTCGAGTGTCATTATGCATATAGATATCTCTAGTTATAGGAATAAAAATATATGGACCGCACATATATCGATTGATTTTGATAGGTCCCAACAAACTTACCACTTTGATGTCATAATTATATATATTGTAATAATGTAATATTTAAAAAAAAAAAAAAAAACACACACACACACTTCCACTTCCTTAGCCGATTGTTCACAAAATAATTCTAACTCACTCACATGTATAGCATATTGCAGCCTAATTTAAAATTTGGTTCCTCATTCTAACCATTTTATTCAAAAGACTAAGTTTTTATTTGTATTTTTAAATAGAATAAAATTAGGGTGATTTTAGAAACACAATTATTTAGAATACCCATTATTTTGAAAATATTAAACTTTGTAAAAATTTAAGTAGATTAAACAGTCACTCTGTAAATGCATTGGCGTACCAACATTATATCTATAAATTAAATGCTAAATTTTTTATATTAGTTAGGAAGTCTAAAACAATTTAATTGGAGTTCTCCATTTATATGCATGTTGATTTGATGTGAAGTTAAACACTATATTCGCGACATTGATCATAAAGATTTTTTTAATGTAACACGAAATCCATTTAATTTAATGCTAGCGATGTAAATCATTTTTATAAAATTGATACAATAAGATCATTGTAGAAATGCCCATAAATCAAATAAAGATATATTAACATTTGAATACAGTTGGGCCGTTGCAATTCTAGAGATAGCCAAAAATGGAGAAAATCATGTGTTTTTGACGAATATTAGGTATGTGCATTTTCGGTTTGGTTTGGGTGTAAGCTCAACGTCAAACTAAACCAATATAAATCGGTTTGGCTATATTTCAACCTAACCCAAATCAATGTGATTTTTCAAACCGATTCAAACCAAACCAAAAAAAGTTGGGTTGGTTTTTTTTTTTTTTTTTTTTTGGTATTATAATAAAAATATTTAAATATAAAAATATAAATATTAAAAAAAGAAAAGTACATAGTGATATTATATATATATATATATATATATATATATATATAGTATAAAGAGAGTTGTTCAGTGAAAACCTTGATGCATGATGGCTTGATGTGAATTGAAAGAGAGGGAATGAATGTAGCAGTGCAACACACTTTTTGAGATTTTAGGTTAACTAATATAAAAAAAGTAGAGTAGGCTTTATTTAGTTTTAAAGTATGATAGGGTTGGTTAGTAGATTACAAAGGTGGTTGTTTTTTTTTTTTTTTTTTTTTTGAAGTACAAAGGTGGTTGTTGAATGTTAAATGTTAATGGTAAAAAAAAAACATGTGAGACATTACCTTGATAGTTGTGGAGTACATGATGTGCTTCATGAATCACGAATATGGCAGTTCAACCCAGGTATCCGGGCCGGTTGTGTATCGGCTGGGGTTCGGGTATACCAGGGAATCCATTTTTTTTTTTTTTTTTTAAATAAATATGCCAAATTTTTTTTTTTTAAAAAAAAACTAAGCTCTATTTTTTTTTTTTTAATGTTTCTAGTCAACATACCCACTCGTGAACCATTCCTGCCGCCGTTGACCACTAGCCACCAACCCGAAAAACCAGGTAGAATCATACAGAGAAAGAGAGAAGAGGTTTGAGAGAGAGAGAGGTTTGAGAGATGGAGGGTTTGAGAGAGAAGCAAATTACAATGAATATTAGAAAGGAATCTGTCAAAACAAAATATGAGAGAGAGAGAGAGACGAGAATTAGATTGAGGAGATAGAAATTTGTGAGATAATGATAAAAGATTAAAGGTGATGAGAGAATGAGTTGAATAGTATTTAATATTTGTTTGGGATTTGAGTTTAATCAACAGATATTAGTTTTGGAATTATAGTATTGGAATTAGTTGAAAGGGTTAATGTGATATTTAGGGTGTGTTCGGTAGAGATGCACGTTTGGGGAATGGGGATGGATATAGGTCCCCCCATCCCCATCCCCACTTCCCATACCCTTCCCCCCCCCCCCCCCCCCCCCCCCCCCCCCCATTTTCCCATTTGGGGAAAACGGGGATGGGGAATTTTGGAGGGACCTATATCCATCCCCATCCCCATCCCCATCCCCAATTCCCCATTTTCCCCGTTTTTCCCCGTTTTTTTCCCATTTCCCCGTTTTCCCCGTTCCCCCGTTTCCCCATTTGACTAAAAATTAAAAATTAAACTAAAAAAATAAGCATTCCATTACAAATACAAAATAAAATTCATTAGTGCATTTTATATAAAATGTGTATATATACTTAGGGAGTTAGGGTTTTCAAAGAATAAACAAAAAAATTAAAAATATATATTATAATTATATTTATATATGTTTGGGGGAAAGGGGGAAATGGGGATGGGGGACCTCCCCTCCATCCCCATCCCCATTTCAACATAATTGTGGGGGAAATGGGGAAATGGGGATAGGGAGGGGTCCCCCCATCCCCATCCCCATTTCAATTTGGGGATGATTTTCATCCCCATCCCCCCCCATTTCCCCATTTTTCCCCCAAAAAAATCCCCAAATGGGGATGGGGATGGGGACGCGGGGAATTGGGGCCCCGGGGAAAAATGTGCATCTCTAGTGTTCGGTATGACTTTTCAAGTAGAGCTTCTATAGTAGATCTTTTACAATAGAGCTTTTAACAAAAAAAGTTTTTGATTGTATAAATTACAAAAAAAGTGTTGACACTAATGTATTTTTAAAAATAGTTTTTGGTTGTATAAATTACAAGAAAGGTATTGACAATATATTTAATGAAAGAGTTGTATGGTGGAATATCTAAAATTTATAAAAGGTAGTTGAGACAATTCATATGTTTTTAAAAAGCTCAAAAAAAAGCTTTTTGGAAAAACCCAAATTTTAGGCTTCTCCTAGTAGACATAAAATCGCATTTATAAAGGGTAATTGAGACAATTCATATATTAAAAAAATTGTTTTGAGTTTTGCCAAACAATAAAAAAAATAAAATTAAAAAAAAAAAAAAAAAAAAAAAACTTCAAAATAGCTTCTAGCATTAAAAAAGCTTTTAGCCCTTTCAAAAGCCATACCAAACACACACTTAATATTTCTCTGGAATTTAAGTTTTAATCAACAGCCACTTACTTGAAAAGAAAAAGAGTGAAATGTGGATTAATGTGATATTTAATGTTTGTCTGGGATTTGAGTTTCTATTATTAATATTGATATATTTGTGTGCTTTATCTCTAACATATTTATCCTAATTAATGTAGTAATTTAATTGTAAAAAGAAAGTGATATTAAAGAAAATAAATTAAAAAACTGGGTAAAACCTAGGTGAAATCCAGGTATGGATACTCGTATACCCGGATTGCAAAATCCGGGTGTTTCCCTAGTGGATGCCCATGTTTTTCACGTTTTCTATCAACATTTTAAGTTTTTATAGAAAATTTCAATTTTTGTCAACATTTCAAGTTTTTTATAGAAGATTTCAAGTTTTCGTACCAGTGAAACTTGAAATCTTCTAGAAAAAAACTTGAAACCTAATTGAAGTCGATTCTTCACAAAACACATACAAAAGTGATGCAATAACGCTAAAACTATGTTAAAGTAACTATTTGAAACTCAATTAATGAATAAATGAAAGATATTTACATATCTTAAATCGATTTAGAGCAAATCAGAAAAGTTTTTCTTCAATAACTTCTTCAAATCTTCAACACAATTCCGAGATTAAACCTTCCTCTAGTGGGTCGATTTGCAGGAACAATAATGTGGTTCTTTTAGTCGTTTAATTTGCAGGAGCAACAATTCAAATTTGATGAGGAATAAGGAAGATGACGGTAGAAAATAGAAAATTTAATGTTGGGGGTATTTTTGTAATTTATGGATATACACTGATTTTTTTATTTTTTTTTTAAATATAGCAATTAACAATTAAACTTTTGTATGTAGTTAAAAAAAGAATTTCCCATATTAGATGTGGTCATTTTTAACGATTTTCACTATTGGTATTGCTTAATATTATTTCCTTTTTTTAAGGAATATTATTTCCTTTTTGATCATTATGTTTTACATTCGAACCGTTTCTATAAAATTAGGATTTTGGCTCTTAATTGACCATATTCATCAAGGTCAAGCAAAACTTCACACAATCGGTTAAAATGATTCAAAACCATTTAAAAAAAAAAAAATTTGATTGATAGGTGTGATATTTGTTAGTAGGTCAACTCATAAAATTACGAGTAAGTTTTGAGTTTATGTCTTAAAATGGTGTAATTCATTATGAATATTTAACACTTTATATATGTAATTTAAAAAAAAAAAAAAACATTATTATAGGGTTGAAAGATAGAGATATAGTTTGAATCCATATCATGGATGTGAAATTATGATATGGATGTGAAAGTATGATAGACATACCACTAATTAATATCATCTCATCATATATGTAATTTTTTTAGAGGAATTGTTTTTTGAAAAGATTAGAGGATAGAGGTAAGTAATTAGTAAGTGTGATCCGTTGCATGTTTTTGAAAACCAGCATATTATGATATATGTTTCATTGCAAACTTGTCTAATTTGTCCATTTACTTTATTATAGTATTTGATAAAATGGTAATGTTTACTATGTAACAATTTATTGTTGTGAATTGTGATAATTCAAAATAGGAAAAAAAAAAAAAAATTATGAAAAAAGACTACATATGAAAAGAATTGGTTAGACTTATTCAACACGTGATTGTGTTTGAATGAAATACATTTTGACATAATAAGAATATAGTCCGACACAGTTTTGATTTGATTGAATTTGCTAGGTTGAAAATTTTCATCCAATCAAAGTACCAAACCAATCAAATAAAACTATATAAAAAAAAAATAAAAAAAAGAACAAAAAGTAGCAAAGGCCAAACCAACCATAAAAACACCACGAGCAAAAGCCCTAATAAGAAAATCAAAGTACCAAACCAAGATATTTCAATTATTTTTATTTTATAATAAATCCAAAATCAACATATTCGTTCGAAGTAACCTATTGAAAGTGTCATCATTAAGCCAATAAATAATTTTAGGAATTTTAAATATTTTGAAGAAGTCTTGTTTTCACCATTTACTTTGTAGACAATGATTAGATAATTGATATATAATAAGCCAAAAAAAAAAATATATATTAAAGAATTTAAATGCTTTTAGTAAAATACTTTTTTCAGCTTTTACAATTTAATTTATACTTTGTTGACAATTGTTAGATGGAAATCATAAAATTAATAGATTTTAAGAGTCTTTACTTATTTATTAATAAAGCTACTTTATTCTCATTAGTGCTTTGCACCATTTACTTCGTTGAGACTTAATCGATTAATAAACTCATCCAATATTATACAATTTTCAATTCTCAACAAGGCTAGAAAAGTAGCCATTACTTCCACATTATATAAACAAAGAAAAAACCAACGTTTCTACATCACATCATCTCTCAGCATATGTGGTAATGACGAAGAGTTCGAGTCTCATTATACACATAGATATCTCTAGTTATAGAAGTAAAATATACAGACTGTACATATACCGATTATTTTGGTGGGTCTCGATTTGGTGTCAGAATTATATAATACCGTAATAATTAAAAAATTTATAAAAAAAAAAAAAAAAAAAAAAAACTCTTCGACTTCCTTAGCCGATTGTTCACAAAATAATTCTAACTCACTCACATGTATAGCATATTACAACCTAATTTAAAAATCGGTTCCTTATTCTAACCACTTCATTCAAAAGACAATGTTTTTATTTGTATTTTTAAATAGAATTAAATTAGGATGATTTTAGAAACACAACTATTTAGAATATCCATTATTTTGAAAATATTAAACTTTGTAAAAATTTAATTAGATTAAACGGTTAATCTGCAAATGCACTAGCGTAACAACATTCTAAATTTGTTATATTAGTTGGGAAGTCTAAAACAATTTAATTGGAGTTCTTCATTTATAAACATGTTGATTTGATGTGAAGGGTTTTTTTTATTTTATTATTATTATTATTATTATTATTATTATTTTAACAGTTTCTATTTGTCTAGATATGACTTGAGAGTCATTTAACCAAATCCTAAACTTGTCCATCTACCAGTTGAGTTACGCCTTTGAAAGCGATTTGAACATTGATCATAAAGATTTTGTTAATGTAACATGAAATCCATTTAATTTAATGCTAGCAATGTAAATCATTTTTACAAAATTGATACAATAAGATCATCAGAGAAATGTCCATAAATCAAATAAAGATACAGTTGGGCAGTTGCAATTCTAGAGTAGCCAAAAATGGTGGTAAAAATGAAGAAAATCATGTGTTTTTTTACGTATATTAAGGAGACTGCACATGAACTATGTCTTCAGGTTCAAATCAATAATTATCAATTCGATGTCCCCACTCCCTATCAAATCATGAGAGTGGCTATTGAATGTTGATGGTCAAACAAAACATGTGAGACATAAGTTTGTGGTTGTGGACATGATGTGCTTCATGGATCACGATCATAGTGAAACTTAATAAAATTATGTAATAAAAAAAGAAAATAAAAGATATAGAGACATAAAATTCCATTAAAGATATCGTAATAAAGGAAATATTGAGCCATTGGTTAAACGTTGTCGAGTTACAATCCGTTCATTTTAGTAGAAATTAAATTTGAATTTCTTTAGTGAGAAGTTCAATGAACGCTCTTACTATTAAGCTTACATTGGAAGGTAATATCTTTTAGAGTATATATTACAAAAATAAATAAATAAAATTAAAAATTACAAGTTTTTATTTATTTATTATTATTTCAAAAAGAGAAATGTGTGTATAGTATTTTTTTTTCTTAAAAAAATAAAAAATAAAAAAAAATACTCCACTAGTTTCTATTCTCAAAAACATGTTCCCACTTTTTTAAAAAACACTTTCAAGTGATTTTAATTTTTTTAAAAAGGGAAAATTGCATAAACTTCCTGTGAGGTTATGCAATATTGCACTCAGCAATAACTTTGCCAAAATGACACAAACATCCCTTTGATAGCATTGACCGTCACTTGTCTTAACATCCATTTTAATGTTACAAGGGAAATGACCAAAATGCCCTTATAAAAGACAAAAATTGATGTTTATTGACATGACAAATCAGAAATCATGAAGAAATAAAATATAGGGAAAATTGCACAAACTTACCCTAACGTTTTCCATTATGGCATAATATTCAACTAATACCTTTAATTGCACAAACAACCCCTCATGTTAGTCAACTTTGGTTAAAAATAACCATTGACCATGATTTTTTTTTGAAAGCCCAAAATTGCCCCTGCACTTTATTACAAAAAAAATCTTAATTGCCCTTTATATAAAACATTATCTACTTTAAATTATTAGAATATAAAAAATAAATACTAAACATAATCCTCTTTAAATTAAAAAAAAAATTAAAAAATAATATATTAAAAACAAAACAATTTAAGAAAACGTTACTTTGAGAAAATACAATTTAATAATATATTAAAAAAAAACATTATTTTGAGAAAATATAATTTAAAATTATGCAAGGCCAATATGAATAGTGGTAATGTGCTACATATTTTTGAAATTTAAAACATATTTTTTTTTAATTTAAAAAAGATTATGTTTAGTATTTTTTTTTTTTGAATCAAAATATAATGCGTAATTTATATTGAGTCAAATTATTTTGTCTTATAGAGATGAACATTGAACAAATTTTTGGTGTTACTGTATTTTATTATGACAAATGATTATATTTTTATTTCAAACTCTTGATGATTTTATTTATATTTGTGTTTAGAATACTAAACATAATCCTTTTTAAATAAAAAAAAATTCAAAAATAATATAATAAAAACAAAAAAAAATTCAAAAATATGTAACACATTACCACTATTCATATTGGACTTGCATAATTTTAAATTATATTTTCTCAAAATAACGTTTTCTTAAATTGTTTTTTTTTAATATATTATTTTTGAATTTTTTTATTTAAAAAGAATTATGTTTAGTGTTTAATTTTTATATTCTAATAATTTAAAGTAGATAATGTTTTAAACAAAGGGCAATTAAGATTTTTTTTTTTTTTTTTGTAATAAAGTGTAGGGGTAATTTTGGGCTTTCAAAAAAAATCATGGTCAATGGTTATTTTTAACCAAAGTTGACTAACATGAGGGGTTATTTGTGCAATTAAAGGCATTAGTTGAATATTATGCCATAATGAGAAACGTTAGGGTAAGTTTGTGCAATTTTCCCTAAAATATAATATATATCCCACTTGTACTTCAGGTTGATGATTTGACCAAATTATCCTTAACAATTTTAAAATTCTCATCCTTGTCCAATACAATTTTACACGGTTGATATCATTTGTAGTTATGAATGATTCATACCAAAGGTTGAGAATATAATAATCAAAATCAAAGCCATTGATGTTTAAAAAATAAAATCAAAACCATCGAAATTATATGTGTGTGTGTGAGAGATAAGGGAATGTGCAATATATATACATATATATAATTAACTGAATATATATACATATATATTAATAAATTAAAATGTTCAATATCATATACCGCATATGTACCAAGCCTTACATCAATGTTTCTTCCTAGCCTGTACATGTCACAACATATATGTTCAAGCTAGCTGTGTTACCTTTGTGTGCAATATTTGCAATATCTACCCAACTTGTATGTATACCCAAAAAATAAAAAAAAGAGGTTGAATCTTAATACTTACATCAACCCTTTAAATCTAACAATGGCCCATATGAAGTTACTCAACTGAACCTATCAATTCTACCTTCATAAAAAATTATACTTCACCTTCAATTCAACCAAATAAAAACCAGCTAGCCACAAAATCTACCATAACTACAAAATGTACCACGACTACCACCATACAACATAAGGTTTATGATGTACACAAAATCTAAATAAATAAGTAGGAAAAAAAAAAAAAAAAAAAAAAACTTCTTAACCGTAAAGTCTTATTGGCATCCAGCCACCTGTCAAGCAATCTAGAGATGTCCACTCCAATCTATATCTAGGCTAGCCACAGTACCTGGTATTAGAAAGGCAAAAGTCTACGATTATGGCCTATTTTTATGTGATCATAGATGGTATAAAGAATTTATAAAATCATTGGTTTACTGGGATTTGATTTAGACTTGGTGGAGGAATTGCCATATTCAAATTTGATGATGAATTAGTTATTGGCTGAGAAGGTGGATTTTCCGATGGAGGCAAGATTTCTATAGGAATCAATTCAATATTCATTCTAATTATGTGGATGCCCTTTTCCTTGAAAATCTTGAAAATCTCTTGCAATTGATTATCATCTTTCACATCAACATATTTTCTAGTCCATGGCAGTCTAACATTTGCCTTGAATGCCTCAAAAGGTTCTGGAATTGTACTACAAGTGTACATATACACATTAGCCCAAAGGGTATCCAATGTGTACTTTTTACTTTACACTTTGAGTGACAGAACCCTTATGCCAAATCTACAATAAAAATAGGTTCCATCAGCATAGCTAACCTAACATGAGCTAACTACAACTACTAGAAAACATAACCAACACTGTTGTAAAAAAAAAAAAAAAAAAAAAAACAACACTGCTAGTCAACACTATTGAAAGAGTATATACTGGTAGTCTTACTTTTAGAAGAAAGCATTGGAGCAAAATGGGTCCATCAATAAGGAAAATAATGTTTTCTTCCCATTTCTAACCCAGAAATTTTTGTTATTTGTTGTTCGAATGTGAAACCTGACTTCATAAAACAGCCCAAAGTATCTTGTTTTCATAGCAAACATCTCTATTAGTTAACAAATCCTCCATTCTTCATAATCTAACCCTAAAATCTCAATTTATTTACCTAAAATCACAATTTCTTACGAAAACACTTTTATTTTTTCAAAGACACAAAATTTTGCATATCAAAAACAAAGCCTCAATGCAATAACACGCAACAAAAACCAAAATAATACTTGCACATTAATAAGTGAAACATTCATACCTTAAGTGTGCTTTGAAACTTCTTCACCTCTAAGCTTCACAAAATCAAAAATAAAACAATGTGCTTAACATGATACAAATGGGTGCTTAATATAAAACAGAAGGTGAAAATGGGTGCTTAACATAAACAGTGAAAATGGGTCGAGAGAAATATAAGGTATTGGGTTTAGACTTAATTTTTTGGGAATAAATCAAGAGAATTCAGAGTTTATTGTTGCTGGGTGTAGCATTTGGCGCCATAATGGATATTGAATGGCGCCAATATGTGTTTTCCAAAAGGTGCAATTCATGCAAGGAAAGATTTCTAGGTAACCTTTTAATTTTTAATTAATATTTTTTTATTCAATTAATGAAGAATTAATGCAATTTTTTTTTTTAAATCAATATATTTTAAATCGGTCATTGTAGGGATATCATTTCAACCATTTTATTGCCTGACACTCAGCTAAAAGACCATTTTGCCCTTCTAATGTTAAAATGGACGTTAAGACAAATGATGGTCAACGCGGTCAAATGGATGTTTGTGTCATTTTGGTAAAAGTTACCGCTGAGTGCAATATTACATAACCTCATGGGAAGTTTGTGCAATTTTCCCTTTAAAAAACCAAAATGTTAGATACCAAAAAATATGCACATTTTTTTTTTATATAAAAAATATTGATAATTCGTACCCTTTTTTGTTGTTGTTCATTCCGTCATGTTGCATCTTCTTTTTGGGTCTTTTTAGTGGCCGTACAAAGTGGAAGGAAAAGGTCCACTTAGTAGTTAGTGCACATTTAGTGGCCTTAAAAATAAATTGAAATGGGTTAGAGTTGCAATATTTACATCCTTTAAAAATTGTATGAACCCCCCATTTTATGTAGACACCCCATTAAATTTTTTAAAAAACTTATGTCTTGTAAGCACACCTCACACCTTACCAAATATGTCATTTATTTTAATTTTGAAAAAAATATATATTATAAATAAATAAATTATAAATAATTAAAATGTAAAAAAAAAAAAAAAAATTAGAAAGAGCACGCCAGATTTGGGAGGAGGCAATGGCTTTCTATTTTCTCCTCTCTTTCCATTTTTCCAATCTAGGATGGAGGGCATCAGGCAGCAGCCTCCTTGAGGTTAGTCACTTTATTCTCTCTTTCCATCTCCTTCAATATCGGATGGGGGAGGGCATAAGGCAGCAGCCGCTTTCATCCTTCCTGATTTGGGAAGATTTCGATCTAGGTTTTTGTTTTTTGTTTTTTACTTTTTTCTTTTTAAATTTCCTTTAGTCAGTAAAAATAAATAAATAATATCTTTTATTTAAAATATTAATAATTTAGTTTAAGGATAATATTGGAATTTTGAAGATTTATAAATTTAAGGTGTACATACAATTTTAGAAGGATGCAAATATGTCACTCCAATGGGTTATTATTAGTTTATATTACACATTTAGCGGCCTTTGAAACAAATAGAAATGGGCTATTATCGTTGTTAGAAATTAAATATCGAGTGTCAATAGGTTAATGCTAGATTGCTAGGAGAGGAGTTCTATATACATTCTTCAAATCCACTCTCTGTTCATGTGATGACATGAGGATATTATTAACTATTTCACATTAAATTTATAGCATTGTTCTCATTTTTCATTTTATTTACAATGCAAACCAACAATTTATTTCCTTAATTGCCCTTTTTCTTTAACTTTAACACATTGGCATTTAATATATATATATATTTTTATAAAATATATACCAGGTGTGTGTGTTTATTTTTAAGACTCTATAACCTCTTTTCTTTCTTGTTTGTACAATCCCAAATTGAATTTCTTAGATTTGTCTTTTTACCAAATTTTCATTACCAAACATCACTGGTTAATTTGATGGTTATTATATAGAAAAAATAAATATCGAAATAAATTAGAGTTAAATCGTTTAAAAATATATTATAAAAAATTCATATAAACTGAAATTTATTATTTTAACATATGAGGAGAGGAACGTGAACCTCCGGCACCCTTATTGAGTCCACCCTAATTGTATGTGTTTGAGTCAAAATCTTTACATTTCAAGATTTAGCTAATAAAAGGAAAATAAAAATAAAAATCTCTCTATATGATTAAAAAAACAAATGAATCTAATTAGATTGACAGGTAAATTAAGTCAAATTAAAGCAAATCAATTTTAAATTAAAAGATAAAAAATATGTAAGTATTTCTTTAACAACAGATTTTTTTCTTTATTTTTTATTTTTAATTTAAATATAGACATTAAGTTTTACTGATCTTGTCTGATGATTTTTTTTTTTAATATATTTTAAAAATATTTAACTATAATTTGTTTTACTATTTATTTATTCTATATAACAACCATCAATTTAACTAATGATGTTTGGTAATGAAAATTTGGTAAAAAGAAATATCCGAGCAATATATATATATATATATATATATATATATATATATATATATATATATATATATATTTTAAAAAATCTGATATTAAATGATAATATGTTAAAGTTAAAGAAGAAAGGTAATTTAGGAAATTAGTTATTGGTTTACATTGTAAATAAAATGAAAAAGGAGGTTGTTTATAAATGCTACAAATTTAATATGAAAAAGTTAATGATATCAACATGAACAGAGAGTGAGTAGAGAGAGTGGGTTGAGAGAATGTATCTAACACTCCTCATTATATTAATTCAGGGGGTTTTGGAGAGAGGAACTCGAACCCATAACCTCATAGTGTAGATGTAAGGGGTATACCACTAAACCAATCTCATTTCGTCATATACTTAAGGGGTGCTGACAAGATTAATTAAGCCGATCATATTTGAGTTGTGACACAAACTCAAGTAAAAGGGGTAATTTTTAACACTATTCATGATCATGCATTAACACGAAATGAATTCAGTAGATTAAGGTTGTGAGTTTTTTTTTTTTTTTTTTTGAATGGGTTAACACGTGCACAACATGATAACACGATTCGACAAAAATGGCAGTAACATGAGATTTGAGACCTTACTGAGTCATCGACTAAAGAAATATGAATTCATGTTTGCTTAAAGTGTTTCATGCTGAGCCAGGCATAGAGCAATAAAATCCAATTGAACAATAAAAAGTTGTCAAAAGATAGATTTTATGCACTTATCAAACCTCATATGATTTTGCCATTTCAAGGTTTATCATCTATGATCATGCAAATTTGATATGTCTCATGGCATAGGAGATTTGGTATGTCCCAAAACGAACCACCACGCAGCGGCTCGAATCCTACAAATGACGAAAGCTTTTAAAAAAATATCTTATCCCAGATCAATAGATATTGTCAAAAAAACGAACCACCATGATTTGGTGAATCCCATTCATTTGTGTCA
Organism: Acer saccharum; assembly: GCA_030490815.1. NCBI lineage: Eukaryota > Viridiplantae > Streptophyta > Magnoliopsida > Sapindales > Sapindaceae > Acer > Acer saccharum. The sequence continues at coordinate 53,796,104 of CM059866.1, forward strand.
GGGCATTAGGGTCTTTCATTCAGAGTAAAGTAGATCTTTTTACAGTAAATATTTTAGAAGTAGATCTTTTAGAGGTAGAGCTTTTAAATGAAAGCCGTTGGTCGTTTGGTTGTAAATTAAAAAAGAGCTTTTTTAATAAGAGAATTACCAAAATGCTCTAGCAAATATTAAATTATAGGGTTATATTGGAGATTTTAGTGTTATTAAAAAAACTCTAAAAGATCTACTTGGAAAAGCTTTAAATTTGGGCTTCTCCAAGTAGACGTAAAACAACTTTTTTAATCATCTAAAAGCTCTACTGAGTGACAACCAAACGATACAAAAAAAATTGTAAAGAGCTTTTTTAATTAAAAAAGCTATTTTAGCCGGTAGACAAGCTCTTCCAAACGGGCACTCATATCACTAGGATCCCCAAATGCAATGATGAATGGTTTTGATCACACTTTAGTGCCAAAAACATGGAATAAATTTCACAAGGATTTTTTTACCGGTACAAATATCCTAGGAAATGACTATAGAACTCTTGAAAATGTAATCATCCTTTCATCAATAACTAAAAATGCAAGCTCAATTTGAGTTTCTTTCAACTACAATCCTTTTTCCTAGACAAAGGGAATGCAGAGGCTGTTAAAGAAAAAAAAAAAACAGAAGAAATGCAGAGGCTGTTAAAGAAAAAAAAACAGAAGAACGTATAACTTAGACCCGGTACCGGTATATTGTCGATTGTTGAAGTCAGCCGTCTTTTTCTACAAAGGATACTAGTGTTCTCAACCAGTTCACATATTGATCTAGCTCCTTTTTATGTAGGTGGAGGAGAAGAAAATTGGTTAGCTTTTCTCCAATTCCTCTTGCCAAAAGATATTCCTCGAGTGACTCTTGTAATTGAGGGTCCAACGTGCTGCAATGAAAAGACAGATTATTATGATTTATATGAATATAGAACCTATCAATCTATCATTACACTAGGAAGAGAAATTCTCATGGATCTAGTAACATTTAACTTAGAAACAAAAATGGAGTGTTCGTTATAGTCTGGACGTGATGTCTAAGACTCTAAGCTAATTATTTGTGGATTATTTAAGGATTGTGTTTCTTCAGCATGAATACAAGTTCTTTTTCAATTAATGTACAACAAATGTTGAAAGGAAAAGTTTACAGTTTCCTGTAATTACAAGGTCATCATGCAGTTATATGGGCCATTAACCCTCCAACTGATCTGCAATAGCTAACGTATAGGGAAATCTTTCTCATTGTAAGCACAAGAACCAATTCACCATGTACATCTTCCTATATGCTGCCATCTTTTACATGTTTAACGTTTTCCATAAACTACATTTCACATCTAATGCATTACTTGGATTGAGGGAGTGCAGTGAATCCTATAGGCTTACGGGCAGGCAACTTAAATTCTTCTTCGGGTCATTAAGTTGATAATTAATAATATTTGCAAATGTAACCAACAACAAAACATTACCAGAAGATAGGGCCTCTATAGGCTGTAGGACGAGGACAGGGGGATGATTGGAGATAATGCGCATTTTGGATGTAAAATTCAGAACTGACTTGTTTCTCAACCACTGTGCAATCAAACTGCAATATCGAACTCAACCCTGGTTTTCTTACACACACTTTCATCAAACTTCCCTTGGATACACACCCTCTCTTGCAAATGTCTCCGGCCCCAACAAAGCCGAAACAGCAACTTCCTCACCCGACTCACATTTCTTGCGTAAAACCACATCTTGGGACTGCGGGGCATCATATTCAACCTCAAAACCCTCCAAGGGACCACTCTGATTACTCTGCATTCAAATCAGCACATGTATAAGTCAAAGACAATCCACATTTCTTGAATTCATAATTTACAACAATTCTAAATTTCTCACCGTCACGCAGAAACATTCATCATTTTAGCAACAAATATATAAAACAATGAAGCTATAAGCTATTCAACTTCCAACAAAGCAACCAAATCAGTCTCTCAGTTATCAGATAAAATAAAATATCATAACTACAAAAATGATTCGATACACAGTTATATCCACCTATTACTACTAAGCAAGCGAAATTTAAACCTCAAACCCTACACAAAATTGGAGTCACTCATCAAATATTGCATTTACATAATCATTTTCAATGCAGAAAAAAAGAAAAAGAAAAATCCCAAATGTTTTGATAGAGAGAAGAAGAACCTGAAAGCGATTGGAGGAAAGTTCATGATTAATCTCAGAGTGCAAGATCTTGAGCAAGTTGAGATCTTCGATTGCTTTTAGTCCCTTGCTCAATATTGGACTCACTCTTGGCATTTTCATTCTCTCTTTCTCTTCTCTTCTGACTCCTCCCAAGTCCCAATTCAACACAATTAACAATTTTCAAATATTTTAATCGGGAAAATCTGGAATTTCATATAAGTCGGGTCTGTGTTTCGGACCCGAAACCCGGTCCAATACTGGTTGGCCCAGACCCGGGTATTGAAAAGCATCCAAAATCATTTTTCATTTGTTTGAATTGAAAGAATCTTAGAAACAAAGCAACACAAATACGGCACCGTTTGAAAGAAACAAATAATAATAGGGCTTAAAACTAAAAGAATTGTAAAACCCTTTTTTCCCTCTCTGTGGTTCTGCAATCTGCAATGGCGAGTGAGCAAGACATGAGTAGCTGGAGCGATCTTCTCCACTCTTCCTCGAAGCTTCTCGAACAAGCCGCTCCTTCCACTCAGTTCCCTCCTCTTCAGGTCCTCATTCTCTCTTTTTTTCTTTCTGTTTGTTTCCCTAGAAAATGTTGGCACAATAAAAATGTAGGGTGTTCATAACTTCTTCATTCTCGATTTCACATCCTCTTCTCTTAGGTATTTTGAGAAAATTAATATAGAGAAACTATGATGCTCTGTTTTCTTACTGAAATGTAGGAATCAAAGAAAAAATGAACTGAAAACAAGATAAATTGTGTTCGTTTTTAGCTTTAAATCTTTGTTGTGCTGTGAATAATCCTGAGAAAAAAAATGAATAAAAATTAATCTGACTGTTGATGCCTTTTATTGTTGAGTTCATTCATTTTTTTTTTTTATGTGGCACTTATTTATTGTTTGGTTGATGAGAAAATGTCGAAAATAAGTTGAAGTGAAATTAGTAGAGTGCAAATGTAGTTCAGTGTAACATAATTCTGTGTATGTTTGGATCCATTTTCATATGGCTTTTTATTGATTTTGGACTCATCATTTGTATCTATCAGAGGAACTTAGATCAATTAGAAGCATTATCTAAGAAGCTCAAGGCAAAAACCCTAAGAACTGAGGCTCCTTCTCAATCTATTGCTGCCACAAGGTACTTGTGAATTGTGATTCCCATATCTGTTATCACTTAAGTATACTGATTGGTTGCTGACAGGTTGGGGTAAGCCAGTACAAGACTAATGTTGGCACATTGGGGGTTTAAAGAAAGTAGATTTTAGTTTTATTTTTGTTTCCTATGACTTCTTGTTTTTCAACTGGATGACAAATATGTACACTTGAATGATTGATGATTTTATGTACTTATTCATCTTTATGGACTTTTGCAGGCTACTTGCACGTGAGGGAATAAATGCGGAACAGCTTGCTCGAGATTTGAAGTCTTTTGAATTGAAGGTAAAGATTTATTTTTCACTCTATTTGATGTATGGTAATTATGCTTTATTGGCCGTGCACTTACAATCATTTTTTGGATAGTTATTATTTCCTCACTTATTCTCACATGTCTACTCTACATAATAAACTCTACAATATAGAATTGGGTGGTAAGAATGTATATAATTATATAAACAGCAATTTAGTTAAATTTTTATTTAATTTGGTAAATGGACCTGATATCTTGAGTAAGTGCTGCTTTCTTCCTTATGTCAATCATGCTTCACTTGCTCTGATCACTACCTTAACAAAGCCTTGTACTTGATTTGATAATTATTTAGATTGTATCTCTTGCATGGTAAATTTGTTTATCTCTCTGATGTCCATGTTGATATTTTTTTATAAGAAACAAGAATAATTTTTTTTATTTACACAAAAAAGGTGAACAAGCAGCCCACAAACTACTGAAAAGAGTTATATGGACAAACCAGAACTCTTTACAAAAGACTATACAAAGAAATACTGACCACAAAACCAATATTAAACACCGAACAACAGGCCTCCCAAAAAGTACAACAAATATCTCACAGTAGTGTTCTCCCAACTAAACAACAAATATCTCATTGCACCCTCCCAACTTAGCTGAATGGAAAAAAAGAAAGTGTTCTGAAATTCTTTTGTAACATAGGCCATTAGGCCCATAATGAAGCTAAATGTTGATCCCGATCCAACTAACTGTCGACATACTCCTTTATCTTCTCTTCGAAAATTCTCTTATTCCCTGTTAATTTTGATTTAATATATATTTTTTTGGTTGTGTTGCAATTTTAATTTTGTAATTTATCTTTTCCTCATTTGTCACTTTCTCTTGAAGACAACATTTGAGGATGTTTTCCCTGCCGAGGCAACAAGCGTTGAGGAGTACTTACAGCAGGTATTTTCTTTCTTTTTCAATTTTTTACGAGGACTATAAGTTTAAGATTATTTATAAGTGTTACACCTATTCTAACGTATTTAAAGTATGTATCATCTTGATTTTCTTTCTTTTTCAATTTTTTACGAGGACTATAAGTTTAAGATTATTTATAAGTGTTACACCTATTCTAACGTATTTAATGTATGTATCATCTTGACTAGTGCAAACATATTCTGGATTTTTATTTGCTTCAAAACACGTGGTATGCTATACCTGTTCAGTTGGCTACCATTACATAAAATTACATAACATATCAGATTGTGGAATTGTTGGAATTTCATCATGCGAATTTCTCATTTGAAAAGCACAACTCATTATCCAATGTCACTGTTCGGTGCTAGTTTATGAGTTTTTCTCTAGTAGGCATATAACTGTGAGTATACTTATAACACACTTATCCACCTCATCACCTTTTGCCATGTAAGCATCATTTGACCCAATTGCATTGCTTTTTCTGGCAAAGAGTGATGAGGTGGATATATGTGCTATAAGTATGCTCACAGTTATATGCCTATTAGAGAAAAACTCGCTATATATACATACACACACACACACTTTCTAACACTCCAGATTTCAATTGTTGAAATTCTTGTGTTACTGCATCAGTTTGTTATTGAGCAAAAACTGCAGTGATAAACATACTGCTTTTCTTCTTTCACCTTTTATTATCAGCATTATGTTCATTTCCACTAAGTTTCTAGTTTGTTATGTAACTTATGTTTGATTGTGCCTACAACAACTTTTGTATACAAAACAAGTTTTCCTGATTTGGTTGCTGAGGCTAAATTCACCACCCTTCTGTTTTTTATTTAAGTATCAATAACATATAGCCACTTTGTAGACACATCTCACATGATTTTTCCTTCAGCTTAAGAGTGATTGATAGATCATATAATATTATCAGTGCTATGTTCATGTCCACTAAGTTCCTAGTTTTTTATGGTTGATTGTGCCTACAACTACTTCTGTATATAAAGCTAGTTTTCCTGATTTGGTTTCTGACTTCTGGCTAAATTCACCACCCTTTTGTTTTTTATTTTAAGTATCAATAACATATAGCCACTTTGTAGACACATCACACGTGATTTTTCCTTCAGCTCAAGAGTGATTGATAGATCATATAATATTTCACCTCAGGTTCATGAAATTGCAATGGTGTCAGCCATCCAGGAATCTCAGAAGGATAACCTTAGAAGTTTTAATGATTACATGATGAAAGTTTTGGAGGTTAGTGACCTGATTTGTGTGCTGTTGATATTATATTGTGTCTAACTGTCTCTCTCTCTATGTGAGTTAGTTGCGGGATCCAGCATGTTTTTTTTTTTCGTACGGGATCACCGTCTATCACATGTAATAATCATTTAATAATTACAAAATTGATTATCACATGTAATAAACGGTGATCCCGCACGAAAAAACACGCGGGATCTTACGCTCGAAACGTCCTCTATATATATGTTTGCATATGTACACATATATGTAATGTTATAGAAGCCTGATCCCACACAAAAAAAATTGCAGGATCCCACACCTAAAGTAGTGTGTGTGTGTATATATATATATATATATATATATATAAAATTCAATTTTTTTCTTGTGGGGGATTAGACTTTTATAACCTTACATATACATATTCGTATATGTATATATATAAATATATATATAAAATCTTGTACAATTGGGATCCCGCACTTGATATATACATACATACACATACACATACTCATACACGTGATAATCAGTGAAAAGTGCTACAAAACTGATTATCAAATCAAAATTCATTAAAATTGATGAATTTCATAAAGGTCCTTATTTTGAGTTAAAATAAGTGACCCCTTATGACAGAACCGCTATATATATATATATATATATATATATAAACAAGGGAGAAAAACCAACAAACATGTTATCTTATTGGGTAGGGGGAATAAGAGTTGATTTATATTTCTTTATGTGGTAATTTAAATTACTTTTGATATTTATATGCACCTAATTCTTGGAAGAACTAGTAAATTAGGTAATGGCTAATAATTAATTGCTCCACGATTAATTTTCTTGTTGTAGCTTCTTGCCCCTTTCGTTGACAGAGCAAAATTCAGTTGTTTCCTTAAATAAATAATTTATTTAGGGTTGCGTATTTTGTTCAGAGTTCTTGTAAATATTATTTGTAGAAATGAAGAAAAAGGGCTACCCTTTGACCAGTACATAGTATAATTTTTGTTGTCTCCCCAGTATAGTTGACAGTCTTGTAAGGAATTCCCCCTGTTCTGGAGTAGCTTGGGAGTTTCTATTTTGTTGTGCTCTTACTTCTTATTGATTATGGAATCTGATGTCTGGCAGGAAGATTGGCAAAAAGAAAAACGTGATTTTCTTCAGAGCTTGAGTCGAATTTCAACATTACCCAAGACTAACACGATTGATACAAGCACTGGAGGTACCCTTCCAGGTCAAATAGTGTCTATGTCTTCTAGTACTCAGGTTTCCTCAGGTCCATCCAGCATGGAGCTTGTACCTTTAGCTAACAAGCCCATCCTTGAGAAAAAAGCAACAGTTTATGCTGAAGTCGTGAAGCATCTGAACAATGCAAGAGAGCAAGGATTACCGTTTAAAGTAAGACTAGTTTTATGTTACTAAATGTACTTGATCTTTTCAAAAAGTAAGTCTGGTTTTATGTTACTAAAAGTACTTTATGCTTCGTTTTGAAAGATATCAAAATTTGAGTGGCATGATAATCTATTTTAAAAGTTTGTGTATGCTTTTATCTTGATGAGTATCACAATTCAAGCTGGCAATATCTGTGCTTCATTCGAGACAAATGCCAATCTTAAGTTGATATGTTCCCCATCTATTTTCTCTTGTATGATTCCATGCAAAAATTACCTGGCCTTGACGTAGATATAGTTGTTTTTTTTACCCAATGCTCCTGTTTTTCTCTGTATTACAATCTGCTAAATATTTTATGTAGCCTGCTACGGCTTTCAAGGGTGCTTATGAAGGTTTGGGCCTTGAAACATCTGGCGGGAAATCAGTTAACATGCAGAAGATATGGCACCTACTTCAGGTTCACCCTATTGATATTATGTTCTTATATTGTGTAATGTATGCTATTGTGTTAATTTGTAACTGCATTTGTGTTACTTCCTGCTATAATACAATATAATTATTGTTGATAAATTCAATAATTTGGCAGACATTGATGGGTGAGGACAAAACTTTGCAACTCAATGTCTCGAGAAAGATGTCGTTAATAATTGGTGCAAGGCGCCACCTAGAATTTGGACATGAGAAGTACATCATGGATACGATACAAAGTCATCCTGCACAAGTAATGGTTCATGTCTATCATTATATTGTTTGACATCTGGTACTCGTATTTTGTGGAACTGAATTCAGTTGACAATATTTAACTCTTAACATGGCTATCTTTGCTCATATAGAAACTGTTTTTTCCGTCATTTGGGAATCTGCCCTTATGATCTCTTGCTTCTGCTAGTAGCACCTGCTTAATCATCTTCTCCTTGGTTCTACTTATTAAAGCTATATATATTGAATGCACCTACTTAGTTAAGCATTTACATATTATGTTTGTTATATCCCATTATAGGCTGCACTTGGTGGATCTGTTGGAAATTTGCAAAGAATCCGTGCCTTTCTTCGGGTTTGTCTACATATTGCCATACAACTGCTTTTGCATGTTAATTTTTTACTTCATTAAGCTCTTTTCTTTTAACTTATATCTGCTGGTGTTTTTTCCTCTACAGATTCGTTTAAGGGATTATGGAGTTTTAGATTTTGATGCTGGTGATGCTCGTAGGCAGCCTCCAGTTGATACCACTTGGCAGCAGGTCCTGATCAATTATCACTGGCACATAATTTGTAATTCTTTTTCTTTATTAAAAAAGTATGCTAGGTAGAAATTTATTGTTGAACCTATTTTTAATGTGACATTTTATTTTTAGCTACTGTTTATTGCCATGTGCCACTCATAAATTTCAATTTATGTAAGTTTTTGAAGTGTCTATCCATTTATCATGACTTCAAAACAGTAGTTGTGGCTGTTAAGCATGTCTTCTTTGTTTAAATACAAATTCAGTAAGGAAGGTTTATTGAAACTATTTTGGACAGATAATGTTTATAAATCTTCTGGGTTTGAATGATATTTTTGAAGTATGTTTATCCTAAATTGTAGTTATAAAATCTCGTTGAAACTTTTGACCTATAGTCCTTAATGGCTATCTTGCTCCACCAAAAGGGATTAATTGAGTCATATAGAGCATGCTTCTATGTGATTAAAATTTTCTGGTAGCCTTGGTTTTTTGTGTTGTTGAGAGGTGTTGCTCTTCCCTCTTTTTGGGATCCTCTTATTCACTAATATATTGAGGCGGGTATTAGAGATTACTAAATTTAATATATTTTTGAGGTCTTGCCTAGCATGTAAAGTTGTAGGAGGAGAACTTCTTGAAAGATTAAGTGGATATAGAATGGAAACTTCCGCCTCCTTGATATCCTTTCCTTTATTGTTTCTCACTTTCTCTTAAAATCATTAATAGATTTGGTTGACTGGTAAAAAATTAAATCACTTTTGTAGATTTTATTATAAGAATAATATTTTTTCTTTTATAGCTGTGTTTCCATACTGAGGCTGACTTTTATTTGTAACAGATTTATTTTTGCTTGAGAACTGGCTATTATGATGAAGCAAGGAACGTTGCCTTATCATCTCGTGCTTCACACCAGTTTGCTCCTCTGGTATTGATTGTTCACCGCTCTATACTTAATACATAATATTCAGGCCTAGTCATTACTTTCTTTTTGGCAGCTTACAGAGTGGATCAACAATGGAGGTATGGTGTCTCCAGAGGTTGCAGCTACTGCTTCTGAAGAATGTGAAAAGATGTTAAGATTGGGTGATCGGGTGGGTCGAGCTGCATATGACAAGAAAAAGTTGTTACTCTATGCTATCATATCTGGTTCTCGCAGGCAAATTGACCGCTTGCTTAGAGATCTACCAACACTTTTCAATACTATAGAGGATTTCTTGTGGTTCAAATTGTCAGCCCTACGAGATGTACCCAGTGGAGCTTCATCTGTTGTCCTGAGCGAGGGTTCAGCACTGTACAGTTTGGATGATTTGCAGGTTTACCTGAATAAATTTGATCCATCATATTATACAAAGAATGGAAAGGACCCTCTGGTATACCCGTATATTTTGCTTTTAAGCATTCAGTTGCTACCTGCTGTCCTTTACTTGTCTAAGGAAGCGGGAGATGAGGGATATAACATTGATGCTGCCCACATATCAATTGTCCTAGCAGATCACGGGGTACTTTCTGAAGTTGTTGGTGCTGGACAGAAGCTGGGGCTAATGGATGCTTATGCTGAGGCATCTAGCATAATTAGGCAATATGGGTCTGCATATTTACGTCTTGGTAACCTCCAAATGGCATTAGAATATTATGCACAGGCTGCCGCTGCAGTAGGTGGTGGACAGTTGTCGTGGACCGGTAGAGGTAACATGGATCAGCAAAGGCAGAAAAGTTTAATGCTGACGCAACTTCTTACTGAACTATTGTTACGAGATGGTGGAATTTATCTCTTACTTGGTTCAAGAGGAGCTGGAGAGGAAGGTGAACTGAGACGATTTTTGCCCGATCTTAAAGCAAGACAACAGTTTCTACTTGAAGCTGCTCACCAGTGTCAGGGTACTGGGCTGTACGACAAAGTAATATTTCTGTCCCTTTCTTCAGTGTCTTTACTTTTGAATTCCATGTGGAAAAGCATGCCTTGAATATCAACGAATCACTAAAAATTCATATAGATTAATTATTGAAGACATTGTCCTCGATATTTGTAGCCTGTAATTCTTGCTCTCACATGTTTTACTTTTCCTTTCAGTGTTTATTTGTTCTTTAGGCTTTTACTAATGGTTTCAACTTTCAAGTATCTTGTTTAACTTTGGCATATGTTATTTTTTCCTTCATATATATATATAATATATCTGAATGAAGTTTTTCCTTCATATATTGCTTTTGCTTCTTTATTGTATGTATTCTTTAATTAGTTTTTTGTCTGACATATTTTGCCTTTGTCCATATTTCATCACCAAAACTCAAGTCTATAGAGATTCAGAAAAGAGTTGGGGCATTTTCGATGGCGTTGGATACAATTAATAAGTGTCTATCTGAAGCAATTTGTGCCCTGTCACGCGGTAGATTAGATGGTGAGAGTCGGACTGCCAGCCTCATTCATACTGGGAATGAGATTTTGGAGATGGACAAATATTCTCCTGAAGTCAGGTTATATACTTTGCACACGTCTTATTAGTTTTTGCTAATATTTTGCTACTGTTGTTAGTTTTTGCTAATATTTTGCTTCTGTTGTTGTTGCTTGTATTGGAAACTTGTCAATTAAGGTAGCTGATGTAGGACAGGACATAAAATTGAGAAGAGGAGAGAAATAAAAGTAGAAAAGGGTAATTCAGAATAGATGGAGGTAACTTAGATAAGTAATTCTTAAACCAAAAATAAATAAATTAATAAAAATCTTGTAATCTTAAAATGAAATGAAATTTTCAAATAAATCCTAAACATAATAAAATAATATAAAATCCCATAAATATATTATATTATTATATTTCTTGGTCTGCATTATCCCTTCTGAAGCTTTAAAGCATCAGCCTATAGCTTATTGGTGGACTTTGATATCTTATTTTCGTAAGTTGAGAATAAATGCAACTAATCTAAAAGAAAGGCCATTATGATTTGAAAGCCTCAAACAATATCTGTGTTTAAAGAGTAAGCATTCAGGTGACTTGCTCATTTTTATTTGGGATACTTTTGTAGTTAGCTATTTATATCAGTATCTGTAAATTGCAAGACAAAGTAGTTATTCTTGTATGGAATTCTAATCTTACCAGTTACAAGTACATTGTTTTTTACCAACCTTTTTCTTAGATGCTTTGCTTTGAAATCTTACATTACTTTTGTAAAAAAAATTTGAATTTTTTATTGGTTAATTATGGTTAACTACTCACTCCTTGACTATTACATTAGTTTTGCAAATTATTCCAGCCTGAGATTTTCCTTTGAATCTCTAATCCTGAATTATTAGAATGTTATAATTATTAGAAAGGTCTACAAATTTGTGAATTAGGAATGAATTTGTTAAATAAGATTTGAGATTCATATTTTGTGAATCTTAAACTGCATGATTGTGAAAATTTTGAATGTCATTTTCACTTGTTTTAACAATTTTTCGACTTATAAACGGTGCAGTCACCAAGAAAGTGTACTGGAGCAACAAACTGTACTGAGACAGCTTGAGGCGATATTGTCTATCCATAAATTGACGAGGTTAGGGCATTATTTAGACGCATTGAGGGAGGTCGCCAAACTTCCATTTCTTCCATTAGATCCACGAGTATCAGATGTTACGGCTCCTGTGTTTCAGAATTTATCTCCTCATGTCCAAGCTTGTGTGCCAGACCTTCTGAAGGTTGCTCTAACCTGTCTGGACAATGTTGCAGATACCGATGGGTCTCTTCGTGCCATGAGAGCAAAGGTACACATTCGATACTAAATATGAATCTACTTGACATTTTAATAGTCAGATATGGGTGCTTCTAGAAAAATGTAGTTATTCTACAAATCTTGAACAGATATCTGGAAATGGTTATAATGGTGGAAAGTTGAGTTGAGTTTTCCGTGTAAGCTCTACTTGTTTCATAATATCGATTCTGTCCTTTGCAGATTGCAAACTTTCTGGCAAACAATATGAATCAAAATTGGCCTCGTGATTTGTATGAAAAGGTTGCCCGGAGCTTGTGAACCAGATTTGTCAGGTTGAGATTTTCATAGCTGGCCAAGCTACTAGAACAAGATGTATATGGCTGGAATCATCCACATGTAGACCTTTTTTGTAAGATATCTGCGAGAAAAATTAGTCTCATCGCGATTGACCAATTTGCCGTAGAGATATTACTGGCAGAGTGAAAAACTATTGTTGGAATCAAATTTTTTTCCCAAGTTTGTTTAGCAAATTGATGAGCCCATGTTAATATATACAATTGTTTCCATTTTTGGGTAGTGATTAGTGAATACTTATGTGACTTTGTGAGAGAGTCCATAAGTGAAGAAAAATAGGACTAGTAGTTGACACATACACATTTAAGTGAATATGGTGAGTGAAAATATCTGAGAATAATAGCATGCAGGTTAAGAAATTGTTTGACAGTAATACATGACTATTGAAAATATATGAGTAGCTTTTAGAGTTTCATCTCAAATGTACATGTTAGCGTGTTCGAACTTGAACATTGATAGGTTGAATGAGTGCTATTTATCACCAAGCTATATTGTTTGGGACAAATTTGACACTGATTATAGTGTACAAAAATACATTCATCCCGGCTATTCCAGTAAGGGTGTCGATATTGCCAACCAAAACAATTGTTCATGCACTCACTTTTTATAAAAATCTCATATCAGTGAAGTTACCATTAATTATAGTACCTTTTTTTAGGGGTAAGTACACTAACATTCTCTGAAGTTTGAGTTAATTGCAGTGGGAGAGCAAGTTTGCATTAATATACATAAGAGTATCTCCAAAAGTCTCCCTTGGATACTCCCTTATTTAAGGGTGTGTGTTATATTGTAAGAGACCATTAAGGGATTATGTGCTCTAACAATACTCCTTTAAATGGCCTATTTAATATATATATTTTTTTATTATTTAAATGTTAGATATTGTGTTTAATAAATATTAGATATTGTTTGTCAATTATGATAGGTGTAGCCCACTTTAAAATAATCTTAAATAGGTGGAGCCCACTTTAAGGGGGCCTGAAAACACCTGTTAATTAAGGGAGTAAACTCCATTAGAACACAATTAAGGGAGCCATTTAGGGACCTATTGAAGCTGCAAAAATACACATACTTCCTTAATTAAGCTAAGAGATGTCTTAAAGGGAGGCCGTTGGAGATGCTTTAAACGTCCATTGCTTTTTAACTTAGATCCCTTAATAACTAAAGGTGGAAGGGTATTTTTGACCTTTCTAATGAAATATAAATTGAAAAAGAATTATATATATATAAAGTCTTTCTATTGTTAGTTTGTCCTAATATAAAATATATCAGGACGAATAATGTGAACCATAGATTATGGAGAAGTTTTGATAAGTGCATACACTTTGAGTCAAAGTATATAAATCTAATAGTCCACATTCTTCGTCCTGATATAATTTATATCAGGACGAACTGACAATAGAAAAATTATATATATATATATATATATATACAGAAATTCTATTATCAGTTCGAACCGATAAAAGTTATATCAGTTCCTTGCATATGGGCCACTGGATTTAAATACTTTGACTTGGCTGTATGCACTTGTCAGTCAAAGTATTTAAATCCAGTGGCCCACATACAAAAAACTGATATAACTTTTGTCAGTTCGAATTGATAATAGAAAGACTGTATATATATATATATATATATATATATATATATATATATATATATAAAGTAAATATCATAGTTTTTATTTTTATTTTTAAATTTCCATAAATTTCAAAAACGCTTGAACCAAATCTTTTTATTTTAATTTTAATTTTAAAATATTATTTTATTTGATGTAATTTCATTTCAAAATTTGATAAATGTTTGGGCATCTCGACATAGTTTTTATGTTAGTTTTCATTAACGGTATGGGAGGTTTATTTATATTTATACAAACTTCCCCTCCCACTGCACTTAGACCATTTTTAGTGCATATGCCAATGCCAAATTTAGCATGAAATATAGTAAAATGTTATATTTGGCACATCATTTTAACATTATACTCCAATGCAAAATTCTATTTGATCTCAATTTTCTTTACCAAGTTTATTAAATTTTTATTATTTAAAATTAAAAAGCCAACAAATACGGCTGTATTTATTGCTGTGCCAAATTTGGCACAATTTATAGCATATGCTAAATTTAGCACAGCTTTTAACATTGCATTGGAGCATGCTTTTTTTACTTTGTGCTAAATTATAGCATTGACACAGTGATTTAACATTGCATTGGAGATGTTCTTATCTCAAACTTTAGGGGTTGTAAGTGTATTTAACCTTATTTTAATATACCCCATTAATTATAGGTATTTCAACAAAGGGTGCAGATATTGACACCCATAAATATGATAAGCATACTCATATTTATAAGTACACCTATGTCTAAAATTTAAAATTAAAACATTACTATAAACACCCATCTTAATGTCAATAGTACCCTTATTTAAATGAATGTTATCATTTTAATACAATTTATTTATAAACCCTATTCAATGCCCACATATATACCATCACATCATGGCCGTTGAATTCTATATTCACAATTTATTTTTAAAGTTTCAATCTTTATATATTTGATTCTTTTAATACAACTCATGTACGTCTTGATTCAAAAAGCAAGCATGAGAGATAGAGGGATTTGATTGGTAAGAGATAGATGATGGTCAAAAGTTATCGAGTGCTATAATTTACAAAATTAACAGAAAGATGAAACCTGGAAAAATAACAGCATATGAGCATTACGCGAGTCACCACTCACCAGTGCAGCAACAAGCAACGGTTACTGCAGAATCAGCAGCAAATACATGACAGAAAAAAAAAGTAGCACTTGTGAATTGAAAAGATGATAGCAACTGAAAAACTATCAAATCCAGAAGAAACATCAAAGGCATTACAAAAGGTATTAAATTGTGAAGGCAGCAACTGTAAAAAACAGAAGTAAAACCATAATTTCTGATGAGATCTTGAAAAGTTGAAAGCTAAAATGATATGAGAAGAAAAGATTTTTATCACAAAAGTTTGGAAATGTAATGGATGTGTCTTGATGCGTACCAATTTGAAAAAAATTAAAGAAGTTACACAGATTTTAGAAATTTAAAAAGTTAATATCCTAGAGTTTCTGTGCACATCATCCTCAAATGATTTGTATTGAACAACAAAATCAACTTCTGGGACTTTTTTGATTGATTATCAACGGTATTATGATTAATGCGGCAGAGAGAGAGAGAGGGGGTTGGGGTTTTTTTTGATAATGATAAATGATTCCATGTAACATATTTGATGATATGGATATATACATTAGGTGGTAGAAAATATATAGTTGATGGAGCAATATGATGTGTGCGGTGGTCGGCCAACGGCCAACCCTCGCCCGTTCCTTCATAAACGGATTTTGATAATGGGAGATTTTGATACTTGAAATAGAATTAGGGTTTATTTTTTATTTTTATTTTAATAAAATGATATAGTTGAAGATATGAATGTAATTAATGGGTGTACATAGTATTGTGTTTATTTTTAATTAAACTAATTTGTCTTTATTGGTAAATTCATATTGGGATATTTTTGTAATTAAATTTTTTATTAAAGAGAGCTTCTTTTGACAATCCAATATCAAAATTTAAATTTTAAAAAATTCTAAAGACACTTCCTTTGGTTCCAAAATTATCCTTTTTATCTTTTGGCACTCCTATTCTAAAGACACTCCATTTAAAAAAAATAAAAATTTCTAAAGACAATCCATTTTATTTTAATATTTTACCCATTATTATTTTTGAATTTTAATTTTAATTTTAACATATAACAAAATTAAAAAAAAAAAATTATTAAAAAAAACCATGGATACAATAGTTGCACAACTCATATGATGACCTCATTTTTTATTTTGTATATTTGTTGAATGAAAATTAAGGTGGGGTGATGTTTAGAGCCTTAGCCCTGATTTTGGTCTGTCTTGCTTTTGAGGTCCCCTGTGCTGACCACATTTTTATTATTTTTTTTATTTTTTATTTTTTTTTTATTTTTTGTAAAAGAAAAACATACTCATACACAGTGAAACAGAGGATCTTGAAACAATAGATCCTCCATTTTTTCCTCCTTAGGCCAGGTAAGGCATACAGTGATACAATATTGGCTAGATAGATTTGCCCAGGAACCATCAGACGCAGATAAAGCTATGCTATATACATTTACGAGAAGTGAAAAAAAATAGATAATAAAACCCTAAGACTACTCTGGCACCTTCGTGCTGCCTTTTAGAAATCTCAATCTATGTACATGTTATTAAAAACTGAAAAAGAGGAAACCATCTTGCTCCACAGCCAGCCATCCTAATGACGGAATGTGGTTCCAAGCGGGTACCTTGAGATTGCATCATATTCATAACCAACAACAAAAATCAAAGGAACCGCAAAAGAAAGAGGAAAAAGGTCCCACTTTTGCAGCTCTCTCATCTTTGTTGCTTCCTAGTTTTTGTTCAAAAAAAAATAAAAATTATTGGAAATGCTGGTAGCTAATTGCTGAAGCATGACTCTTAGAGGAGGATTAGACGATTGGTGTGTTTTTTGGTATGTTTGTTCTCAGGTGTGCTTGTTTTCGCGACCCTTTTGTCTGTTCTTCGAGTGGGTGTTTTAGTGGTTCTTTGGGTGCTCTGGTTGTATCTTGGTTTGTTGTTTCTTGGCCTTTTATGGCTTGTGAATAAAGTCTGAACTGTTAAAAAAAAAAAAAAAAAAAAAAAAAATCAACAGGAAAACAAAAAATTTATAAGTTAAAAAATAGTTAAATACTTACTTCTTGATTATTGCTTGTTTCTTGCAGCATATCATTCTCCATCACTTCGGAATTTTCTTCCAGTTGCAAATCATTATGCATCACTTCGGGATTTTCTTCTGGTTGCATATCATTCTCAATCACTTCTCAATCAATAAAAATTTTAAAATATTGGAAAAGAAGAAGAAGAAGAAGAAGATATTTTAGGGTTTATAAAAAAAAAAACAAAAAAAACAAAAAAAAAAAACAAACAAAAGAAGAAAAAACGTTATTTTCTAAAACAAAACTAGTTTGGAATGTCTTTAGATTTTTTTTGTCTTGTTTAGTAATTTTAATTTAGGTTAAAATTATCATTAATAAAAAAATTTAAAATAGAGTGTAAATAGATAATTTGTGGATCGTAAGGAGAAGATCTCTTTATTAAAATATGAGTGTACTTATCATATTTATGGATGTCAATATCGTCACCCTTCAACAAAACACCCTATTTGATTTGAGGGGATGAATTGCAAATATGCCCTTAGAAATATTTTTTTTTGAAAAATTGTCCATAAAAGACTAAAATGCCCTCAATTTTACAATTGTCTTTCAATTGGTGAAATCCCCAAATCTCATGCCCTAGCCAACCCGAAGCCTCATCGTTGCCGTCTCGCAGAGTCGTCGCCGCACACCGCTTTGCCTCCGTTGCGCGTTGCACGGCAAACATTCTCGACGCAACCCATCCGCTTCGCACGTCATCCCCGCTGTCAGGTCCTGTGCTGCCGGCTGCAGTTCCATCGCATCTCCGAAACCGGTTGCCGCGCCGCACGACTACACCGCCGAATCGTCCGCACTTCCCAAGAACATTTCAAATTTGTTGAAAAAGGTTAGTTTATTGAAATTCTACAATTTAAAATAGAAATGTGAAACGAGAGTTTCTTAAATCCATGAAGAATTTGATGCAGAAGTTTTTTTTTTAATTTTTTTATATGATTTCAAATTTCGAAATTTATTCCAAGAATCAAATATAGTCAAAATATTAGAAATTTTTTTACACAGGCTACTTGTTGCTGAAATTCTGGAAATTGTTGAAATTGAAATGGCCCTTGTTAACTGATTGAAATTGCATAGGCTACTTTTGCGCCTATGAAAATGTTCACTGTTCACTGAAAAGGCGGAGACATGAAAATGTGGTTTTTGCTCCATGGTTTCTGGGAATACATGTTCACTGTTGCTGCATATATTCCAAAGTATTCTCATTGATTTTTCATCTGCCTATTTTGTTCTATCTGCTGAGCTTTTCTATGAAAACTAGGTATTTATTTTTGTTCCTCATTCATTTTGGCTCCGTACCAACTGTTTGTGAAAATACCTGTCTTTTCTTATTAATAAAATTTTTAGTGTTTTTTTGCCTCCAGGTGAAATATAATGGACTGCCAAAGTTGTTCGGGAGAGTTCAGCGATGATGAGGTCTATTTGGTGGACCAAAACGACGAGGAGGATTCCTACACTTCGGGTTCTATTTCCAAGTTACAGTTTAGGTACAATAATAGACTTCTTTTTAGTGAAGATAAAGTTACCGAATGCTGTCTGATTTCTTGTATGGTATTGCCTTTAGGAAAGACGTTTCAAAGGCTCATTGGATAGATGAAATGGGAATGGCTGAAGTTGTAGAAAAGAAGGGTAAAATGTGGACAACCACAGGAATTATTAGGAACGGGAAGACCTATTGCTATGTTGAAGAGATTTTGTAGGTCAAACTCCCTCTGATTTTTCGGTTTAGAAGCTGTTTTGTTGCATGTTATTTACATTTAACTCTTTATGATGCAAAGTGTGACATTGCCAATTGACTAACGGTTTAATTAAGATTATTTGTGCAATTTAAAAATTATTGTGATGATGCCTTATGGATTTCATTTACCTTGTTGCGATGTTGAGATTGGGCTGTAAATTGTTATCATTTTTCTTGCAGGTTTTTGGCTGAAATAGGGGCATTGCTTCTTTTGGTCGATGATGATACAAGTCTTTCGTTAAAAGATATATATGAGAAGGTTGGAAAAGAAAAGAATGGGTGTTGTTGGCAGTCCTTTGAGATTTACAGGCATTTGAAATCTCTTGGTTACATAATCGGGCGACATGGTGTCCCTTGGACTATGAAAGTCTCCAAAGGTAAAGGTGTTAACGACACCGGTGATTTTGTCTCGCTTCAGGGCTCTCCAGAAAGAAATGGAGTTGTGGACATCGAATTGAGAGAAGAGAGTTCAGTTATTGATTTGTTCAATAATTTGCAGATTCATGAAGTGAGGCTAGTTTTTGATGTTTATCTTCCAAATAGTAAGTTCAAAAAGTCTTCTCCCGGTGATCCAAGCTTTGTGCTCTGCTCAACAGGGTAAGCTATTCCATAATTCCTAAGAGCTTGATTGAATTTTTCATAAGAAGTGAATGAATAAAAACCATAGATTTCAAATTACAAAAAATTGTATTCTTTAATTTTTTATAAGTTTGTTATAGAACTAAGTGCATCTTTTCCAAAGTAAATTATAGGCAACAATTCTTTGTGCTAACCTACAAGGTTATCAACATCTAAGGAACTTTAATTAAGTATTCTTGTAGCATTAAGATTGTTTGATTAGAATCTGTTTTCATTTTTCATTTTATTTTTGTTCCCAAATAGTTGCATATATTACACTGCATATTATACTTTGACTTCATCTCAAGATTATTTGAGGAGGCACGTAAAGCTAAGGCTTTGTTGGTTTTAATGGAGATTATTCCATAGCACATTAGATTTTTGGATTCTTGGATTTGCTCAAACCATGATTGTGTCCTTTAAAGGGTGTTTACTTGCCTTATTTGTTATTATTATTTTTAAAAATTGGTGTTAATGTAATTTTATCATTTTAACTGGCACCTTTAAATTAAAAGATGACCTCATACAATTTTAGGATCTTTATTCAGGAAGTCTTGAACATCTTGTTTCTTGAACATCAAGCAAAACAATGAGAATAATTTTTGAATCATTGTTTGTTAACCGTGTAAGTCTGTAATCGAGCCTCGGTGTATATATATAACTTATAACTTGTTCTTATTAATTGCTTTCAGACATATTTCTCCATTTCATCGATCATCTGGTTTCTTTATCAAATTATTTTCAATTTTTTAGAGCTTGCATTCTCTTGTAGGGTTTATCCACCTTCCAAAGCCGAAATTGAAGTCCTTGAGAGACAATGTGGCAGCATTCCAATGAAGTTCTGTCATGTTGAGCATGGCCGTGTCAGTTTCTTTTTCTTTAATAAGGTGGAGCTTCCTGTTCTACCCTAACCTTTCTGCTCATGGAGTGTTAAGACTGTTGCACTATACAAGAGCTGAATTGCAGGAGACTTGTAACAGAGCAGAAGCATCCGAGGATGGTACTTATCATCCCTTTAAATTTATACACATTGATGGCACTGCATGGGCCTCAACTGATATCTGCCTATAGCTTCAACTGCATCTCTATTTTGATCACTTATAAATAGTAAAATTTCTTCTCTTCATTTCCTTTGACCTATGTTTGGTTATATAAAAATTTAAACAGCACATAGGATGGAGATTTAGTGAATTTTCAACCACTTAGGAGAGATTTAGCAGACTTCTTACGAAAATCCATCATATATCTCTTGTACTACTACTATTTGATTTTGATTTTAGATGTATTGATTTTAATTAGTATTATATGTGAAAACAAAATAGATGCTGATGTTGGGAACACAGATTTAGAAAACATTACTCTTCTCTATTTTACATATGAACCCAACCATGCTAACTTAATTTATTAATTATATAGTTAGAACACCCATAGATTCATGTCATTATTCTCATTGTTGAAATCCCGAATCTATCTTGTAATATGAGCAATAAAAGATTCTAACTCCATGCAAGAAACCCCATATTTACCAAGAGACTGCTTGAAAGATTCTCTCAATGCATCGGCCCTTTTCCTCATCTGATCCCTTTCCTCGGATGCCATCAACCTCCTCATAGCCTTTTTAATATGTGATGATTCAACAATTTCCTCTGTGTGTCCATTTCTTTACTATAACACCAACCCTAAGCACCTCTGATATCAGCACAGCATTCTTTGGTTGGTCTGAGTGCATAGGCCAAGCTGCAATCGGTACTCCCATGCTCAGGCTTTCCAAGCATGAATACCATCCACAATGACTCATGAACCGTCCAGTTGATGGGTGACCCGATATTTCCAGTTGGGGTGTCCAATCTCTTACAATCATCCTCATACCTTCCGTTCTCTTCTCAAATCCTTCTGGAAGTTCAGCTGATCTCCTGCATTCTTCTGTGAAAATGTCCGCTTCATCTGCATATCTCAATACCCAGATGAACTTTGTATTGCTTTGTTCCAGACTAATTGCATTTTCATTAATCTATTCATCCGTCATGGAAGTTGTGGTTCCAAAAGAGATAAATTACAGATTTTGGTGCTTGTTTATCTAGCCAGCTCAAGCATTTGTCTCAGCTGTTTGAGTTCCCATGCTTGCTGCAGATTGTTACTGGGTTGATTGACCCGACTGCCCAGTATTTTTTGTTTCTAGGAATATTTTCTAGAAGATCAATGTATGTATCTTCTATTGATCTGTTTGTGTTGATCAGATCACCAGCTCTAAACTTCAAGAATTATCCTTGATTAAACACGAAATTCAGGACTTTAAAAGGCACGCAACCTTCAAGAGAAGGAAGTTCATTTGGTACTACCTTAGCTTCTATTTGAAAAGGTTTCCCCAGAGCTTCCCATAGGTTGAAGAATGAAAAGAAGGCAGAGACTGTATCGAAAGCATAGGTTTCTGTATTAGGTATGGAAACAGAATCCTGGACAACAGATGCCATCAAAGTGTCATGGATGATGACAATTCTTTTGGCTGTTAGGGAGAGGAGCCAGTGTAATAGCGCAGTGAAGTGCTTGCGAAGGTGGGGAGAATCTTCAAGTGGATGAATATGTGTAGGGAATTTGGTGGATGAGTGAGGATTAGGCGAAGAGGAGAGGAAATGAGGAAATGGCAAGTCATGGAAATTGATTCTTTCCAAGTCCAGAGGATCAATGTCATCAACACGGAGTTTAACCTGGCGATTATGGATGGTAGAGCTGGTGTTATGAATTGGAATATTGTGGGATGAAATCAGGCAGGACAATCTAAAAAGCTGGCTCATATGGCTTTGTGCTGGAAAGGGCACCATCATCACTATAACTGGACCCTGTTTGTGGTAGCTATCCATTGATTAAATTTTGAAAGGACTATCTACTTCTCGGCTAACTTGAAAACAAGTATTGTTGTTAAATACACTATTTTCAACCCAGTAGAGTTCCATGGTCTGGCCACGTTGCCAGATTCATTGTGTCAACAAGCTTGGCTTGTAAGAAAAACTGACTTGTAGTATATTTGAAACCATACTTGTCCTCGAAGTTTTTGACTTGAATACATATTCTAATTAAAGAGTATTTTAAACCTGTATTTATAAATAATATTATAATATAAGAACATTGGATATATAAATTAAATAATTTCTGATTTATTGGCGTATATAAAAGTAATAAAATAAGGATTAATTTAATGATTTATTTTTATGTCATTTTTCTATTTATATAGGTCATAATAAAAAGAAGAAACATATTCCATTATTTCAATAAAATAAAAAAATGATGGTTAGTCATCAAGTAAGCCAAATGCTTTGTTTGCGTCATAACAATCATGTTAAATGTTAATTTGTATGCTCACCAAGGTTTTGACATAAGTCATGAAAGAGTTTTGAAAAAAAAAAATTAGGGTTTAAAGCATTAAAAATAAAATAAAAAAATAAACCTTTTTAAGATAAACAAATTATTCATGGATGTAGGGTTTTATTACAATTTAATTTGATCATATTTGTAATAAATGAAATGAAGAGAAAAAAAAAATGCAATGGAGAGGTGCTGGATGTAGACCTGGTAAAATTTTACACGATCCAAACCCATTCGAAAATAGCGGTTGGTGGGTCAAATTTATCGGATTGGGTTGTTAATGGGTCAATCAATTAAGACACAAAATATAATTGGTCGGTTTTGGGTTCACCTTTGAAAAAACTGTTAATTCAATAACCCATTAATATAAAAAAAATATAAAAAAATTAATGTGTTTATGAAAGTTATTAAAAAAAATATTTGTATAGTCACATTATGGATTTTATATATAAGAAATCTCTATAATTATGGTTAGAATATATTTTACTAATTAATTTTAAAAAAATTTCTAATTTTTTTCCTTTTTTGAAAGAGGAAAAATTTCTAAATTAAAAACTCTAAACTATAAATCAATTATTTCACAATATTATAACCCTAACCCTAACCCTAACCCTAACCCTAAAACTCTAAAAGTAGCTAGTGAATTTGATTGCATGAGTTTGATCATGCTTTAGTACTATTTATTTTCAACTTTTTAATAAATCTCAAATATAATATTTTGTAACTGGCTGGGTTGGGTTACCCATTAATTTAACAAATGGTTTCGGGTTTGTATATTTCAACCCATTAAGCTAACGGGTCAGGTTCGGGTGAAGCAATTTTAACACGACTCAAACACGAAACGACACGAATTCACAATAACACGACCGATTGCCAGGTCTAGCTGGATGTGTGTGTGTGAGAGAGAGATAACAGTTACTTTCTTCATTATTATTATTATTTTTTTTTGAAAATACATAGAGAGCATTTATGAGGTGAGTTAAGTTTGGAAGATAATTAAAAAAGGCAGTTTAGGAAATAAATCAAGTAATTTTTTGAATTTTAAAAATTAGGGCTTTATTAAATCATTAGGGGTTGCCAATAGCACCACTCCTGAAAGTGACGATATTACCCTTGAAGGTGTTAAACATAACGGTCAACTATAGTCAAACTCAAATGGCAGGAGTGGTGAGTGTAAATTTTTGATAGAGTAATGCTAGGCTTCCTATTTTTTTTTTTTTTTTTTCAAATTCTTTCCCAAATGATGTTGGCATATGAGATGTCAACATTTTGTAAATCATAAGATTATATTGTGAGTGATGTGATGTTAGCACTTCACGTACCAGCACTATTTGGGAAAGAATTTAGGAAATTTTTTAGGAAGTCTAGCATTACTCTTTTTGATAAGTTGTTTCTAGGTTAAAAGGGTAAATCTCATGGGTTTGGTGCAATTAGCTCTAAAATAAGAGTAGTGCTATTGGCATTCCACTAATGATCTAATAATGCCTCATTTTTTAAAATTCAAAAATTTATTTGATATATTTCCAAAACTATCATTTTTTATTTATCTTCCAAACTTAAAGAATCTCCAATGCAAGCATGGCTTGTGAAAAAAAGAGATGCTACGTAGGATAAATAGACGTTCTGTTAATAATTGTGTCTCCAATGCAACCATTCATATTCAACATCAGGCTGACGTGGCAAAAAAATTATTAGACATTGTCAACATGACTGTCTACTTTCAGACGGTTTGTTGCACAACTATTTTTTAGGTTGACTCAGCAAACATTTAAAACTGACATTAATTTTTCATATATTTTTGGTAATTAATTAAAATAAAAAATAAAACAAGAAAAAAAAATAGACACGTCATTAAAAAAATTGTGCTTTAGACAGAAACATTAGAGACCAAATTTTGAATTGATTGTTTATTAAGTCTATTTTTATGCCACATTGGAAGTAAATCTCTTGACATTGTTGCCATGTCAATGATTATTAGTATGCAAGTCACTTTTGTATTGGAGATGCTCTTAACTCACCCCATAAATGCTCTCTATATATGTTCCATAAATACTCTCAAAAAAAAAAAAAAAAAAAAAAAAAAAACTCATCTCTCTCTCTCTCTCATATATATATATATATATATATATATATATATATATATATATATACAGAAATTCTATTATCAGTTCGAACTGATAAAAATTATATCAGTTCCTTGCATGTGGGTCATTGGATTTAAATACTTTGAATTGTCTGTATGCACTTGTCAGTCAAAGTATTTAAATCCAGTTGCCCACATTCATGGAACTGATATAACTTTTGTCAGTTCGAACTGATAATAGAAAGACTATATATATATATATATATATATATATATATATATATTAAGTTTTGTACCTTTTTTTCCTCCATTTTTTTTTTACTCTCATCCAACAACCCTTCATTGTATTTTTTTTTTTTTTTTTTCCATTCGTGTTGTTTATCATACAGGGAAGATAGAAATAAAAAAATAAAAATTTATTTGATCATACTATGTTCATTAGAGAGCAACAAAGAAAAAAAAAAAAACCTGGTGACAATGAAATAAAAAAAAAATACAACTAACTTCAAACTTACTTTTAAATAATAATTGTTTTGAAATGCATAATGTTATCGGTTTCTTGAATAATATAAGTTATATGCAATAAAATAAGCAAATAAAATTAGGGTTTAAAGCATTAAAGAAAAAACTATTTTCAGATAAACAAATTATTCATAGATGTAGAGTTTTATTAGAATTTAATTTGATCATATTGTAATAAACAAAATGACAGGAAAAATATTGCAATGCAGGGGTGCTGGATGTGTGTGTGTGAGAGAGAGATAACAGTTATTTTTTTTAATTTTTTTATTTTTGAAATATATAGATATTGTTTATGGGGTGAGTTAAGTTTGGAAGATAATTAAAGAGGACAGTTTAGGAAATAAATCAAGTTTTTTTTTTTTTTTTTTAACTGGGACAAGATCATTATTAACGTGGGTTGCCACTTGCCAGTAGCACCTCTCTTAAAATAAATTCAAATTGTCCGATGAATAAATGTCACGTCACTCAACTATTATTTTTTGAATTTTAATAAACCAACCTAGAAAGCACGGATACTCTATTTGGTGGAGGTAACTCATATCGAATTCGTATCTAGTTCGAATATTCCCCGGATACTTCAGGATACGTATCCGATACGCCAAACGGTATATCCATTGATTTTTTCACAAGTTTGACTGGAGGATATTTGGGAGATATTTGGAGGATACTTAGGGGATACTTGGAGGATACGTTTGAAGCAATATTATAATTATTTTAGTATAAAACGGGGTCAAATTATAATTTCAAAGTATTAGGGGTCAAAATGAAATTGTAAGGAAATTTTGTCTTTGATTCCATTGACATGGAGAATATCGGGATACTTGAGATTGTAAACTTTTCTCTTGATGAACCAGAGTTAGATGCCAAAATATTTAGATCCTTTAACAATGTGAATGATGATAATGAAGTTAATTAGGAATTTAAAATATGTTTTATGAGTTTTTTTTAATGTATTATTTGGATTCTATAATATGTTATGGCTTATGTGACATATGTTTTATTTGGATTTTGTAATATGTTCGACTTATGTGACATGTTTTATTTGGATCCTATAATATGTTACATTATTATGACTTATGTAGTTATGTGATATGTTTTATTTGGATTATGAATATGTTTTGATTTTGAATGAATTATCAAATATGTTTTTAAATATTATTATTATTTTTTAAATATAAATATATATTATTTTAAGGGAAAATTGCACAAACTTACCCTAACGTTTCCCATTATGGCATAATATTCAACTAATGCCTTTAATTACACAAACAACCCCTCCTGTTAGTCAACTTCGGTTAAAGACAACCATTGACCATGATTTTTTTTTGAAAGCCCAAAATTGCCCCTACACTTTATTACAAAAAAAATCTTAATTGCCCTTTGTTTAAAATATTATCTACTTTAAATTATTAGAATATAAAAATTAAACACTAAACATAATCCTTTTTAAATAAAAAAATTCAAAAATAATATATTAAAAACAAAACAATTTAAGAAAACGTTATTTTGAGAAAATATAATTTAATAATATATTAAAAACAAAAAAAAAAAAAAAAACGTTATTTTGAGAAAACATAATTTAAAATTATGCAAGTTCAATATGAATAGTGGTAATGTGTTACATAATTTTGAATTTTTTTATTTAAAAAGGATTATGTTTAGTATTCTAAACACAAATATAAATAAAATCATCAAGAGTTTGAAATAAAAATATAATCATTTGTCATAATAAAATACAGTAGAACCGAAAATTTGTTCAATGTTCATCTCTATAAGACAAAATAATTTGACTCAATATAAATTATGCATTATATTTTGATTCAAAAAAAAAAAAAAAAATACTAAACATAATCCTTTTTAAATAAAAAAAAAATGTTTTAAATTTAAAAAATATGTAGCACATTACCACTATTCATATTGGGCTTGCATAATTTTAAATTATATTTTCTCAAAATAACGTTTTTTTTTTGTTTTTTTTAAATATATTATTAAATTGCATTTTCTCAAAATAACGTTTTCTTAAATTGTTTTGTTTTTAATATATTATTTTTGATTTTTTTTTAATTTAAAAAGGATTATGTTTAGTATTTATTTTTTATATTCTAATAATTTAAAGTAGATTATGTTTTAAATAAAGGGTAATTAAGATTTTTTTTGTAATAAAGTGCAGGGGCAATTTTGGGCTTTCTAAAAAAATAATGGTCAATGGTTATCTTTAACCGAAGTTGACTAACATGAGGGGTTGTTTGTGCAATTAAATGCATTAGTTGAAGATTATGCCATAATAGGAAACATTTGGATAAGTTTGTGCAATTTTCCCTTATTTTAATTGACGTATCCTGCTGTATCCGTATCCTAATTTTTGAAGATTTACTGTATCAATATCCGTATCCGTATCCGTATCCGTATCCGTGCTACATGGAAACCAACACGATAAAATTAAAATTTGTTGACTCTGCAACATTGACTTGTTTTTCTTCAGTCTTCACCATGTCTATAAGCATCGTCGATCACGAACTTCCGTACGACAGTCACAACATCTACGATGTCACTTTCTACGAGCACCAGATCCTAACTCTGGTGACTCACTCTCCTTCCATGGTGGACTCCTGGATCTCGGAGATCGAGCGAATTCACCGCCGCAGTATAGTCGGCTTCGACGTGGAGTGGCGTCCAAATTTCCAACGCAACCAGGACAACCCAGTGGCCACTCTCCAGCTGTGCGTGGGTCGCCGATGTCTCGTATTCCAACTAATTCACGCCCCAAACATCCCTCGATCACTCGTCAATTTCCTTTTGAATCAGAATTACACTTTCGTGGGTGTTGGGATCGACAAGGACATTGAGAAGCTTGAAGAGGATTACAATTTACGTGTTGGAAACAGGGTCGATTTGAGGGGTTTGGCTGCTGATGCATTGGAAACGGTGGGTTTGAGAAACGCGGGTTTGAAGAGTCTGTCGAAAGAGGTTTTGGGTTTGGAAATTTCGAAGCCGAAAGCGATTACGATGAGTAGATGGGACTATCAATGGCTCAGCGCTACACAAATTCAGTATGCTTGTCTTGATGCTTTTGTTTCTTTTGAGATTGGCAGGACTTTGAATGCTGCTAATCCTAGTCCTAGCAATTAGACAACTGGGTTTTGCTTGCATCCTTGTCTTTGTTGCATGTTTGGGTAAACTTACTTTGACTTTATATTTATCAAATTAGACGTGCAACTATCTTTTGTGATTTATATATATATATGGCTTCTGAATTTTGTTTTTGTGATTTATATATATTTATCTTAAATGGCATTGCTTTTTGAATTTGGCATTGTGGTTTAGGAATTCCTGTGCTGGAATTTTGCACTAGTAATCTACATTTATGCTTCACAGGTGATAATGAACTGGGATGAATTGTAATTAGATTTTTTCTAATTATCTCCACCGTCCATGTCTGGGATGGACAGTGGAGATTGAATCTGGAGATGATGGTGATGAACTATGTTGAATTGTTTTTTTATTTTGTTTTTTTGAAATATTGAATTTGGCATTGTGGTTTAGGAATTCCTGTGCTGGAATTTTGCACTTTTATGCTTATTTTCTGCAAATTGGGTGTTTGGAATCCCATCTGAATGGTTGTAGTTCATCAACTTCCTTACTATTTAGGATGTACATTACAGCTCTAGTTCCCAATTTAGAGCAAATTACACACATATATAGATACATTTATTAGTATTAGGATTAACATTTCCATATAAGATGCGGCTGGTATTGGTGGAGTTCTAAGAGATGCTAGTGGAAAAGTTCTTTGCTTATTCTCTTCGGGTGTCAGCACTTGTGACTCCAATAAAGCTGAAGTTCTTGCAATTCATAGAGCCTGTATGTTGATTTCCTGTAATCAGTCCTTGGTGAATCGTTTATTATCAGTGATTCTAAAAATGCAGTATCTTGGATTAATGGGGATGGGTTTGAGCTGCTGGAAATGGTGAATTTTATCTTTGATATCAGGCAACTCTTGTCTTCGATGGTTTTGCTGTCAATAAAATTCATGCCTAGGGGGTCTAATTCTTTAGCGGATAGTTTAGCGAAGGCGGGGTCTAGTTCTCAAGTGGAGTGACTGGAATGGGGAGACTTGTGATTTTGCTTGGTTGCAGCGGTTCTGGTGTATGCGTTTGCTGAGGCTCTGGTTCTGAATTTGTTTCTACTCTAGTGTTTTGGGTGGTGTTTGTTTTAAATTTATTGCAGTCCTGTCTGTTGGTGGCCTCAGAAGGGGTTGTTTGTGTCTGGTGCCGTGTGGCTCGTTTATTGTTTTGGGGTTTTTTCAATGTATGTTGTTCTGCCTTCTGTGTGTTTTAGATCGAGTGTGGTTTTTAGCTGCTGGTGTTCGTTTCTTCTGTTCTTGATCTTTGTATTGCCTTGCGTGGGCATTTATTTTCAATAATATGATGTTTTCAAAAAAAAAAAAAAAACAATTCCATATAAGATTCTAAAATTGATTGAGAATTCTTGATTCACCTTGAAAACTCTGTTAATTTTTACATTACATGTCATGTTTCACTTGTATATGTAAGTTTTTATATTCTTATTTTCTTTAATTGGCTGTCGAGTATTGATGCAGGACTAGATCTTGAAGCTTTAAGTTCTGGTAATATTTTTCAGGACAAGTGTTTTTTTTTATATTGAAATTACCTTAGAAGTTTTACAAGAACTTGCAATAATATATTTCCGGTGGATGACAAATTAATATGGTGTCAAGAGGGTAGATATATAGTAACACGTATGTGTCGTAAAGTATAGCATAGGAAACTCGATCTATGGATGGATTACTCGTACGTTCGTTTAAGCAATTAATTACGTTTG
Source organism: Acer saccharum (assembly GCA_030490815.1). Classification (NCBI taxonomy): domain Eukaryota; kingdom Viridiplantae; phylum Streptophyta; class Magnoliopsida; order Sapindales; family Sapindaceae; genus Acer; species Acer saccharum. The sequence continues at coordinate 53,826,487 of CM059866.1, forward strand.
TTTCACCACTGCATTAACATTAAGGACGTAGTAGAAGTTACATATATGCAGAAGAAAAACAGGCATGTTTTGTTATTGATTGTCTACTTGAATGGAAGTATTCTTGATTTTTTGTCTACAGATTTGTTAATTGCTAGGGCTGAGTATAAAAATCGAAACCGAATTAGTTCACGTGTTTAGTTCAGTTTAATCTCTACTTAAATGCGGTTCAAACCGGTTAAAATAAAATAAAACCAAAATTGTCCATACAGTTCATAGCGGTACATATGCAACTTTAAATTCAAAATTGTTACTTTTTTTTTTTTTTAATAATAAATAAATCATAATCCCTCTTCATTCAGGTGAGAATGAGATTAAAATTCAAAACCTTTCCTTTTGCCCAACAAAAAAATTTACCCGCTAATTAAGTTAGATAGTACATAAAATTGTATAAGATCCTTATATATATATATACAGTCCCGATCCTATCAGGATGCACTGATATAACTTTATCAGGATATTGAATGTGAGCCACTCATTTATAACAATGATTTGACAAGTGCATACATACCAAGTCAAAGTATGTAAAACGAGTGGCTCACATTCAATATCCTTATATAATTCTATCCGGATGCACTGATAGGATAATTTCCGTATATATATATATATATATATATATATATATATATATATATATATATATATATATATATATAAGTTTTTCATTTATCATGCAAAAGTAAAATAAATTGAAGTATATATTTATTTTACAATTCTCTTACGGATGATATTAGGGTAAGTAAATTTTATTTTATTTTTTGTTACCATTTTAAGTTTTTACAATTGTTTAACAAAACTAAAAAATAAAATAAAATAAAAAATATTAGACCATAATTGTGATTTAAAATAACAGGTAATAACAACAGTTGAGGTGGTTCGTCCCATTAATGTTGCAGGTTTGAGTTGCCAACACCAATATGTCAAGAAAGAAAAAGAAAGATGAGGTGGCCAATGGAAAGTCCTTCACATTCACACATTGAGGTTGGAGAATGAAATCACAGTTATAGAAAAGTGAGGATTGTGATAATAATCGGAACCCACCAAGTATGCCATGAAGTTGCATAATAAATTTTTAAAATGTAGACTTAATAAATTCGATAATTTATTGAAAAACAAAACAAAAATAAAAAAATAAAAGATATAATATATATATATTTATACAATTTTTCTATTGTCAGTTTGTCTTGATATAAAATATATGAGGACGAAGAATGTGGGCTATTAGATTTACATATTTTGACTCAAAGTGAATGCACTTGTCAAAACTTATCCATAATCTATGATCTACATTCTTATATCAGGACGAACTGACAGTAGAAAGATTGATATATATATATATATATATATTGCCATTTGCATGTGATTTGGTCCCTAACTCTTTCAAATTCTTTTAATAGAAAACTGGGCAGGGCATGCAGGAGTTCTTATTAAATTTCAGAAGGTTTTTTTGTTATCATAAAAGTATTACTCTCATGTGATAACATTATGTTTGCTTGCTTGCTTACTCTGATCATCATGTGATTCTCTATTTCTCTTCATTGGGCTTGGCGTGCACGCTTCTATATATGTATATATATTGGTATTCTTAAGATAAGGTGGACAATTAATGCAAATGCAAATGGAGTTTAGATTCTTTATATCTAAATTTTGTATTTTATAGAAATATTCATGCTTGTAATATTATTCTTTGTTATGTACTTGATTTTTCTCGAGAAATAAGCATAACTATGTATGCGTTTGCTGACATTGTGATTCCAAATCACTATATATGTCCATGTGGCAGCCATTTATTCGGTTATTCAACCCGACAAAACTGTGGTGTCGGCTGCATATTCCGTGTAAGTAAGACTAGGCCTCGACAATGGACATAAGAGAAATAGACACACAATTGTTTGATAGTGGAAATTGAGTGCTTGTGCGTTTTATGGATGTAAATATCATATCGATCGTTGGACCACGTAAAATTTTGTCTTTCTTCGTTAATTTTTCCTTGTTTTTGTGTGCGTTTGTTTTATTGTTGGTATATATTATTTAGTAACAATAGTACCAGCTGGACCATGACATGACGGATAGAAACCGTTATCATAAAATATGTATGAATTATTTATGCATAGAATGAGTCTCGCACTCTTTTCTTTGCATGCATGCGCTACAAATAAAATTCATATTATTGCTTTAAATTAAGCATTTTGAGATTATCATCAGCCTACCCTAGTGATATGAGCAACGAAGGAATCTATCTCCATGCGAGAAGCTCCACCTTTATCCATCGACCGCCTCACATCGCCGCTCAATTTTATGGCTCTCTTCCTTATCTCATCCCCCTCCTTGGATGCCATCAATATTTTCACAGCCTTTTCAACTTGACTAGATGTTACGATCTCATTGCGCTTGCTCCAATCCTTAACAACAATACCTACTTTAAGCACTTGTGTTATAAGCACAGTGTTTCTCGGCTGATCAGAGTGCATAGGCCATGCTCCTATTGGCACTCCCATGGTGATGCTCTCCATGCAAGAATTCCACCCACAATGACCGACAAACCCTCCTGTTGATGGATGACCTAAAATTTCTAATTGCGGCGCCCAATCTCTTACTATCACTCCCTTGTCTTTGATTGAATCTTCATACCCTATTGGGAGCTTAGCTCTTCTCACTTGATTTTCATCGAAAACATCTCCTTTATCGGCATCTCTCAATACCCATATAAACTTTTGATTGCTTTGCTTCAAGCCGATTGCAAGCTCCTTGATTTGCTCATCGTTCATGGCTGTTGTTGTCCCAAACGACACGTAAACCACAGAGTTTGGTGCTTGTTTATCAAGCCATTCCAGGCAATAGTGCTTCCCATTGGAATCTTTCTGCTTATTCTTAGTTATCGCGACAGGATTGAACGGCCCTAAAGCCCAATGCTTGATGTTTTTAGCTCTTGTCGATTGTTCAAGTAACTCCATGTAAGCACTTTCGATCACTCTGCTTGTGTTGTAAAGAGTCCCGGAATTGAACTTGTGGTAATCGTACTCACCATGAACAAAATCCATGAACTCCGAAGTGAAACAACCTTCAAGAGAAGGAATATCTTTGGGGATCACATCGTTGGCCACTATGGTTTTTCCTTGCATTGCCTCCCGTATGTACAAGTACACCGTAAAAGCCGATACGCTATGGAAAGAGTAAGACTCCACGTTGGGGAGGAAACGAGCTTCTTTAATCACAGACCCCATCAAAGAGTCATGAATGATAATAACCCTTCTGTTCTTGGATGAAAGTGAACGTAATAGCACGGTCACAGGATCGATGAGATGCTTTGCTGTGGCGTTAAAACAAGGCTGGAGATGAGAAGGGAAGTTGATGGTTGCATTAGGGTCAGGAAGAGGGCAATGAAAAGGAGGGATTTCAAAGTCATGAAAACGGATGTTGGAAGCGGTGAGACTGAGAGGGTTCCAGCCATGGACACGGACCCTGGCCTGGCGGTTGTGGGAGGCGGTGCCAACGTAGTGGATCGGAATATTGTAGGAGAGGAGGAGGCGGGAGAGTTGGAGGAGCTGGTTGAGATGGCCTTGGGCTGGAAACGGCACCATCACCACAACCACTTGTTCATGTTGTTGCTGTTGTGGTTTTCGGTTACTCATTTGGACTCTCAAGTTGTGAAGATTTGTTGAAGAAATGTTGAATTATTTGGGTAGTCTATGGTTGTGTTATTTGGGTCGTTTATATAAGAGAAGAATGGGAATCTTGAGGGACATGTAATTATGTAAAGATAAATGACGACTCCAGTGAATATTTGTCTTTAACATTTATAGCCAAGTTTGTGTATTTATTTATTTATTTTGAAGTAACAATGTTAGGGGTGTGCAGGATGAATTTAGATCCTCTGCTTATATAGATCAGATGACATGTGTAATCAATTGTTGTAATTTAGTTATTTTATTTATTTTAATTTCATTATTTTTAAATGTAAAATGCTTTAGATAAGGAAAAAAGAACAATACAGTAGAGGATCCAATCCAATTAGATCCATTGGATCCGAACCAATCCATTGGATTGGATCCTAAATTTTGAAATCCATTGGATTAGATCTGATCTTGGAATTTCATATGGAAATCTGCCAAAATATAAGGCGTGCCTAATTTATGTAGGACAACTTTATTAAATCTCATATAAATGAAAATTGAGCAAATTTTGGATTTTATTGTATTCTGTTATGATAAATTATTATTTTTATTTTAAAATCTTGAATGATTTTATTATGTTTGTGTTCGGATCTTATGTTTAATGTTTATAATTTGTATAAGGTCCAGCTCTCAAAAATATGAGTAACGACATTTACACCCCTCTAAAATTGTATATACACCCCAAAGTATTATTTGTTTTAAAATTCCAATATTACCCTTAAATAAAGCTATTAAAAGAAAAACAATTATAAATGCACCATATATTAAATAGAAACAATATCTAATATTTTCAACATATATTATATCTTTTTATCGAAATAATAACTATTTATTAATTAAACTAAAATTGTGATTATTTAAATTAAATTATTCTAAAATATTTTAAAAAATTAGAAAATCATTTCATTTAAATAATCATGTGCAATTGAGAGGTGTCATGTGTAAGTGTGAGTAGTGACAAAAATAAAATAAAAAGGAATAAAAAAATGAAATGAAGATAGAATGGGGCCATTCGACAAAACAGAAAGCTGAGAAAAGAGAGATTCAACAAAAAGAAGAAAAAAGAGAGATTGGCGAGAGAGAGAGATAGAATCTGAGAAATTGAGAGAGAGACTAAGACTTAGAGTGAGAAAGAGAGCTTTATAGCCGACAGAGAGACGAAAGAAAAGGAAAAAAAAAAGAAAAAAGGAAGAGTATCAGACCGTGTGTGTATGTGAGAGAGAGAGAATGAGTTTGGAAGAAGAATCAGAGTGCAGCAGTAGAGATATGCACTGGATATTCAGATAACTGATGTTATGTTGATTTTGATTTTGTGAGTTTGAATACAGATAGTTTCAATAGATTATCCTAGATCTTTAATTGAGTTTTATGTGAATTAATTAGGATGGATCCAGAAAGAGATGAATTTCAAATGAAACCCAATACCAAAACATATTTGAGTACAGGAGTTCTATGAGTAGATACTTTTTAATAAAAGTTATCTGTTTTATGATTATATTTTAGAATTAATTATTTAGAAAATTATTAGAAATAAATGATTAATTCATTTATTTAGATAACAAATTTCCAAATGATTTGAGATGTTTTTAAGAATTGCGTAGATTTTTAGAATTCAGAAATTGATTAATTAGAGAATTAGATTGATTTCCTAATTTTTACACAGATTTCTAGATTTTTAGATTTTCAATATATATATATTACATTGCACAGGTGATCAGATATCACCGTATATGTGAGATGTATTTCCCCCTACTCTACGTATGCATTGAGAAAAGATTTCAGATTATCATATTTTATATCAGATATTTTATATTTTATAAAATTAGAAAATGTTTTATTATATTATATAGTATTTACAGAAAAATAATATTTAATTTCAAAAAGATTTTAAATTAGTTTTCAATATGCATTAAGGAACAGTTTCAGATTAAATCCTGAATACTTTCAGGAAGAGATACAGAATTCAGAAAGTGATACAGAACGAGATGTAGAATTCAGAAAGAGATATGGAAAGAGATACGGAAAGAGATACATAAAAAGTTTTCTACAGTTAGATAGTTTGCAAATTAAGTTTAGCCAGTATAAAGTTCATAAAGTATGAGCATTTTCATAAATAGATTTATTAATTTCAGAAATGTAAGAAGTTATAAGTTAATTCAGATTAGTAAAATGATAGTTTTCAGACAAGCTTATATAAAAGAAAAGGTTTTGTTTTCAAATATTATTTCCTCTCAGTGGGCATTGGCGCCCATTCTTTTATTTTAAATTATTTTTTTCAAGTGATCACAAGGTTCGTACAGATTCTTTAGTATTGTGAGATGGGCCAATGTGATGACAAAATTAGTAGTTCATAATTTTAGTCAAATCATGTTATGCATATATGCATATTTTTAGATACCAAGATTTTTTATAATTAGTTTTCGAATATGTTCATATTCGGCAGATGGGTCCAATACAAGGAAAGAAAATTTTTATTTTAATTAAATTATATTTTATGATGAGCTATAACCCACATATTTCAATTATACATTTAAATTACATGGTGGAAAAGTTTGAAAAATAAAGTGATTCCACTAAAGATTTTATTAGAAGCCAACTTGAGATTTATATGATTTTCTGTAAAGTATTTTAGAAGATTCAAATTTTTGTTAGAAAGAGATTTTCACAGGATTGCCTCGGATTCAAGATAGGAGATGGGGCGGGTCTTGTCAATTTGTTAGACTTTTTTTTTAACTTAAAGTGTAAAATTTAGGGATGGCAACGGGGTGGGTTCGGTGCGAGGTGGCCCTCCCCGCACCCTGCCCCATTTATTTTTTGAAACCTCATCCCCACATAAAACCCCATAATATATGGAGCGGGGCAGGGTATGCATTACCCATCCCCACCCATTTACCTCATTTGCCTCATTTTAACCCATTTATCAAAATTATTTATTAAAATAAAAAATATATAACCTAATGAATATGATATAATATATAAAGTAATTCCAAAAAATTATTGAAAACCATCTCATAAACATTAAAAATAAACATAAATCTCACAAATAAACAAATAAATTCAATAATTTTGAAGGAAAACATTAAAAGAAAAAAAAAAAACTATATAATAAAAAAATAAAGATTATATTTTAAGCAGGGCGGGGCGGGGTGTGGATTATAAAACCCATCCCTGCCCTATACTCATTGCAGGTTTTACTATCTATCTCCATCCCCACCCCATCCACACTAAATTGAAACTCATCCCCACCCCATAAGTGTGGGTCCTCATGGGTTATTTTGCCATCCCTAGTAAACTAGTGTAAATGTATAATTATGCATTGCTATTATGTGAATGATTAGTTTGTTAATTTTATTTGAAGTACCTTATGAATTAATAATTTGATTTTGTTGGTTTTATGAATGTGCTAGCTTTTATTTATTAAGAATTGATTCATATGAATTCGATTCATTGGATCAGATCGGATCGAATTTAACTATTTTGCAATTGGATCAAATCAGATCGGAAATCGGATTGAATCAGATTCCAATCTAATTGGATTGCAATTTCTTTGATCCAATCGGATCTTGGATTATGACAAATCCAATGGATCTGATCTGCTGCACACTCATAACTATGTATATGTGACTTTAACGTTGGGAAAGAATTAAGCACGGCACTTTTTAAAACAAATGATACATCTTATAGTTATTCACAAAATGAGGTCAAATATTGGCAAGTTGCTTGTGTAAGGATTCACATATCTTGATTGACTTATTTCGTGGACAAACCATGTGTTGGGGATTATATGTAAGGGTAGTTTAAGTGATTCATTATCAAGCTCAAGACCCTTTCAAGTCCTCAAGGGACAAGCACTCCAAAGGTATATCTCTAGTGCTTAGTTTTCTTTGAAGAGATTTAGATTGCACACACTCACTTAGCATACTTGTACTTGTGTGCATTCTCTTCACATGACATTTCACACTTGCACTTATTTGTTATATTTTTTATGTGTGGATTTGTCCATAGATGAGTTCCGAGCGATTCGGAGACTTTTCTATATGTTTCGGATTATTTCCGAGACATTTGTGATATTCCGTATTTTTATCGGAAACCGGATTTTAATTCCGAGCTTAAATTGGAAAGTTATATAATTTTCTATATTTATGATTAAGTCCGGGTCAATATTCCGAAGACGGAATTGGATTCTAAGATTCGAGATCAACTAGACTGAAAATCTCTTGGAACGATTGTCGGCTTCGTGTGGCATGAAAGCCACACCAAGAGTGGCTTGGCATGTGAGAGGCATGCAGCTCACAGCCCCGTTGGCCACACGCCACTCACACGCCAAACACACATCTCTGTCCCCGTTGATCACACGCTGCACACACGGCCTCACCACAATTTGCTTTTATTTTTTCAAGGCCTTTTTATTGTATGCATTAACTGCATGTGAGCTCTTTTACTTTGTGATTGCTTTGACTTGAATATGGCACATCATTGGATCACTTATTTTTTCTATCGTGAGCTCACCTCACAAGATTATTTTGATTTTGTCACTCACATTTCAGCATCCAAATGCTGTGCGTTTTGATTGTTAAATTATATATATATATATATATATATATATATATATATATATATATAGTTAAGCAAGCTGTGCGTTTTGAACAATCAAATATATACATATTTTTGCAAGCTGTGCGATTTGTGTGTGTGATAATATAAATATATATATATGGATAAAGCCTTAAAAAACGGTGCAGTTTTTGTTTCATGACCTGATATATATATTTATTTATTTTCTTTTTTTTAGGCAACAAACACATTTTTGAGAGAAAAATATCTTCAAGTGAAAAACTCCCAAGAACTTGTCTTTAACTCTCAAAACCCATTTTCATATGCATCAAAATATCATCTAAACATTTTCTAGCATAGTTAGGATGTTTACTTGCATGGGTCTTGGTCAACACACTTCCCTTGGTATGTTCTTCACTATTATCATTTATAATTAGTGTTTTATTTATCAAGGCATCTCTTTTATTATTTGCTTGTTCTTAGATTAACATCTATTATTCAAAATAGAGATTGTTGTGTTGACATGATTGTGTGTTGTATTGTGATAGATATCTAGGTTTTTATAATCTATATTTATCTAAGCTATTTGACATGTCATCTAGCCATTTATATCTAGGATTGTTTTAATTGCAAATTCATTATCCTAGATGAGCATATAGAGTAACCTAGCTCTAATTTGTATTTTGAATATTCATACATATTCACTTAGGTTGTTTCTCTTCATTGAGAAGTAAGTCTTGGGGCTAAGAGTGCTTAGGCCTCAAGCAAATTGGAATATGGTTGCTAATAAAGGCCCGCTGGGTAGAAGTGAGGGGTTACAGACCGGAGTGTTAGACGAGGTCTACATAGGTTGTAAACTTCATTTCAATTAGTGATTTCGAGTTCCGAGTGTGGCGCACTATACAGCCCGTGGTTTTTCCCAGTGGTTGGGTTTCCACGTATATATCTTGTGTTATTTAAATTCCGCACATATTACACTTGATATATTATTTTGACTAGTTAGGGGCATTTTCGTCAAATTGACTTGCATGCGAAAATTGGGTAATATTTGATAAAATCTATTCACCCCCCCTCTAGCTTTATATTAGTACACACCACGTATTAGTTTCAGCTTGTAACCATGAATCTAATTTATGTTCCTACAATGAATTAAAACGAAGTTATTAAACTCCATTAATTAGAAAATGGTCCAAATCGGAGGAGATCTCACAAATTTCCTCCAAATTGAAGGTAGTGGGGCATGTTAAATACTGATTATCAACCATCATCAGCCCAAGTCATGAAGTATATTTCCCGCTCAGTTTCACATAACAGAATGTGTTGATTAAGCAATTGACAGGTCATCATATTCTGTTACTGGAAAGAAAAGTTTGTTAGAAAACCATTTTCGTTTGTTAAGTTTGTTACGATCAAAATGATTGTTACTCGGCTACTATATAAAAGTTGTGCTCTGTATCTTGAATTCATTCAATAAAAATCACAGAGAAAATTTCTTTCAAAATGCTCTTAAAAGCATAGCTTCTATTACTCTGTTTTCATCTTTTAGTTTTTACTTTTTCTCTACTGTTTTGATTGTTAAACTCAAACATGGTATTAGAGCTTAATCGATCCTAGGCCATGGAGTCTTCAGCAACCTCTCAAATGAACAGATCTTAGTTCGTGAATCAAAGTGTACCTACTCTAACAAAGAAGCAACGTGAAGCTCGATCGAATCTCATATCCAAGAACCTGAACTTTAGCCTACCAATAAAGTTGGATTAGAACAACCTCGTGTATTGGAAGGCGCAGATTCTACCAATAGTCAGGGCATTAGATCTAGAAGAGTTCTTGTTTGGACCAATAATTAGTCCACAAAAGTATGTTGACACCGAAGATGAAGAAACTGGTGAAACTGTTCAGACGATCAGCGATGACTACTTGACCTGGAAGAAAATCGATCAGCTCCTAGTAGGTTGGATTCTCTCTACTCTTAGTGAATCAATCTTAGGTCAGATTACTCATTGTCTAACAACTTATGAGATCTGGAAGTGTATTATCAATCTTCATTCACAAAATTCAATGGCTAGAACTATACATCTTAAGCATCAAATGCAAACTCTTAAAAAAGGATCTCTATCAATCAATGACTTTGTTGTGAAAATGAAAGGAATAGTAGATTCCTTAATAGTAGCTGAACAAAGTATAACTGAGCATGATCTAATTGCATATGTGTTAGAAGGTGTAGGACAAGAATTTGATCCGGTTATGGTCACTATAACTGCAAAGAAAGGAGAAATCACTATAAGTTTTGAATCCAGACTAGAATATTTTGTGTCTACTGGTGAAATATCAAAGGCTTCAGCAAATGTTCATGTGACATCTCAAAGAGGAGATTCATTTGGCTATCAAAATCAAAGGGGCAATCCGAGAGGAGGTAGAGCAGGAGGTCAAAACTACAAAGGCAAAGGTAGATCTAACAACTCGAGACCAACATGCCAAGTTTGTGGAAAAATTAGTTACACAACCAATATTTTCTATCATAGATTTGATAAATCTTACAGTGGCAATGTGTCTCAGCAGCCTATGTCACCACAAAGCAATGTAGCTTATCAAGTTGAGTCCTCTCATAACAACTCCTATCAAGTCCACAACAATAGTCTCAATGTAATAACTGCATCATCCTCATCGGTTGCTGATCCAAACTGGTACGTTGATAGCGGAGCCACTCATCACATTACTCCCGACTTCAACAATCTCTCCATCAATAGTGAATATAGAGGTAAAGAAAGGCTGGCTATTGGTAATGGCCACACACTTTCAATCTCTTACATTGGCTATTTACACCTCTTTTCAAATACTAAGACTGCATCCAATTTATTGCTCACAAATGTCTTGTGTGTACCTGGAATTACCAAAAATCTGCTAAGCATTTCTTAATTAACCAAAGATAACAATATTTTGGTTGAATTTGACACTCATTTTTGCTTGATTAAGGATAAGGCCATGAAGAATGTGGTACTCAAAGGGGTTCTTAAAGCTGGTCTATACCAAATCATAGCTGAAAGAAGTCCACAAATCAAGTCTAAGTCAAAATCTGTTTGTCCAGTGTCAATTTTCAATGTTTCTACAAATAAAACAATCGAGCAAGCATATGTCAAAGATGTAACAGCTCCAGAATGTAATGCTTTTGCTCTTACTTCGTGTTTGCTTTCTTCTCCAAAGCAATTTCTTGTAAATACATGGCACAATAAGCTAGGCCACCCTTGCTCACGTGTTTTGTCATCTGTATTAAAATCTTTGAATGTTAATGTGTCAAGTTTTCAATTGAAAAACTTCTGTGATGCTTGCAAAATGGGCAAAGCTCATCAGCTTCCTTACACTCTCTCAACACACAAATATACAGCCCCTTTAGAATTAGTGTGTGCTAATGTTTGGGGACCCTCTCCTCTTCCATCTACACAAGGATATAGATATTATGTCAGTTTTATTGATACTTACTCACAATACTGTTGGATTTATCCTTTAGCTTTAAAATCCCATGTCAAGCAGGTATTTGTCTCATTTCACAAGTTTGTAGGGTGTCAATTTTCCACTAAGTTGAAGTGTTTTCAAAATGACAATGGAGGAGAATTCATTTCTCTTGCATCTTATTTGAATGATAATGGAATTAGACATCGGAAGTCTTATCCATATGCTCATCAGCAAAATGGAATCGCTGAGCACAAACACAGGAACATAGTAGAGGTTGGTCTGTCGCTTCTTGCTCAGGCGAATATGCCACTGTCATTCTGGTGGGAGGCATTTCATATTGCCACTTATCTAATTAACAGACTTCCCTCTTCAGTATTACACAATCTGGCTCCTTTCAAATGTTTGTTTCATTAGTTGCCAAACTATCTTGATTTTAAAAGTTTTAGGTGTGCTTGCTTTCCTCACACAAAGCCATACAACACACACAAATTCAACTTTCATTCTGTAAAATGTGTGTTCATAGGATATTGTGATTTTACAAAAGGATATCGATGCCTACATCCTAGTGGTAAAATATATGTTTCTCGAGATGTGTCCTTCAATGAATCAGAATTTCCTTTTTCTTCTATTTTTGGGTCTCAAATTGACAAATCCATCTTGTTTCCAAGTCTTCCCGTTTCAGTTCTTTCTAAGGCCTTCCAAAGTCAACTAGAACTAGTGTTTCAACTAATGTCACCAAACCTTTACTTCAAACCTCATCACTTGCCTTACCATTTCATATATCTCTTAATTCCCCTATTGAAATTAACACTCATGTACCTGATAACACTCATACTATGGCCACTCGAGCAAAGAATGGAATCTCTAAACCACGGCTGTATCAAATTGTTGCCTCTATAGTTACTACAGATGTTGTCCCATCTTCTGTAAAAGAGGCCTTGAAGAGTCCTGCTTAGAGAGCAGCAATGTAGAGTGAGTTTGATGCTCTATATATATCAAATACTTGGAGTTTGGTTCCACACTCAGCTGATATGAACATTGTGAGCAGTAAATGGATATTTCGAATAAAATATAAAGCTGATGGTTCGATTGAAAGGTTCAAAGCAAGGCTGGTGGCTAGAGGTTTTACATAGACTCCTGATTTGGTCTTCTCGAAAACATTTAGTCCAGTGGTTAAAAGCTCTACTATAAGGATTGTGTTGAGTCTTGCAGTCACTTATAATTGGGATGTTCAACAACTTGACATCAACAATGCTTATCTTAATGGTGAATTACAAGAATCTGTGTTCATGTCACAACTAGAGGGTTTTGTGAGTTCATCTCATCCTTCTTTTGTGTGCAAACTTCATAAACCTCTTTATGGTCTCAAGCAGGCTCCTCATGCCTAGTATATCAAGCTGCAATCAGCCTTGTTGAAATGGGGTTTTAGGAATTCTCGATCATACACATCCTTGTTCTTTTATAGATCGGCTACCTCCTTCTTCCTGTTATTAGTATATGTAGATGACATATTGTTGATAGGGAATGACAGTGAGTTGATCTCCAAGGTTATTGCTGATCTAAATCATTGTTTTGCTCTGAAATCTCTAGGCTTAGTGCAGTAATTCCTTGGTTTTAAAGCTCAAAAGGGGTCATGGTGGTCTCACTCTTTCTCAAACTAAATATGCTTGGGATCTCTTAACCAGGACGAATATGATTGCTTTAAAACCTTGCTCCACTCCTCTCACAACTAGCTATAAATTATCTGCTCAAGATGGTGAACCATTCCCAGATGCCACCTTATACAGAAGCACGATCGGAGCCCTACAATATCTCACACTTACGAGACCGGAAATTGCTTTTGCAGTAAATAGGTTGAGTCAGTTTCTAGCTTCTCCCTCTCAAGTCCATTGGTTAGCTGTTAAAAGGGTGCTACGTTATATTAAAGGGACAATCGGTCATGGTCTGCTCTTCAAACAAGCTAAAGACCTGACTTTAGAGTGCTTTGCTTATGCAGATTGGGCCGGCAATATAGATGACAAAATATCAACTGGTGGCTATTGTCTCTATCTAGGTGGAAATCTTGTCAATTGGTCTTCAAAGAAACAAAATGTGGTAGCCATATCAAGTTCAGAAGCTGAGTACAGGGCTTTGGCCTCAGCTGCTACTAATATACTAAGGCTAACATCTCTGTTTAAAGAGCTTGAGATTAATTTAGTTGGTGTTCCGATTCTGTGGTGTGATAATTTGAGTGCCAAGCAGCTAGCTCACAACCCCGTTTTCCATTCTCGAACAAAACACATTGAGATTGATCTACATTTTCTTCGAGATCTAGTGGCTGCTCATAAACTTGAAATTCGTTACATTCCTACAGAAGTTCAAACAACTGATATCTTTACAAAGGTGCTGCCTATCTCTCGTTTTCAGCTTTTTTCTTCCAAGCTTATTGTAGATAGGGAGCAATCTCGCTTGAGGGGGAGTGATGATGATACTACAGCCAATGATGGTCAGCATTCAAGAACCAGGTTCAAACAAGCTGATTTACATCAGCACAGGTTGAGGGGGAGTGTTAAATACTGATTATCAACCATCATCAGCCCAAGTCATGAAGTATATTTCTCGCTCAGTTTCACATAACAGAATGTGCTGACTAAGCAATTGATAGGTCAGCATATTCTGTTACTAGAAAGAAAAGTTTGTTAGAAAACCATTTTCGTGTGTTAAGTTTGTTACGATCAAAATGATTGTTACTCAGCTACTATATAAAAGTTGTGCTCTGTATCTTGAATTCATTCAATAAAAATCATAGAGAAAATTTCTCTCAAAATGCTCTTAAAAGCATAGCTTCTATTACTCTGTTTTCATCTTTTAGTTTTTACTTTTTCTCTATTGTTTTGATTGTTACCAATAGTCAGGGCATTTGATCTAGAAGAGTTCTTGTTTGGACCAGTAATCAGTCCATAAAAGTATGTTGACACCGAAGATGAAGAAACTGGTGAAACTATTCAGACGATCAGCAATGACTACCTGACCTGGAAGAAAATCGATCAGCTTCTAGTAGGTTGGATTCTCTCTACTCTTAGTGAATCAATCTTAGGTCAGGTTACTCATTGTCTAACAACTTATGAGATTTGGAAGTGTATTACCCAAAGATTTTTTTTGGTTTTGAATATTCCATTGTTAAAGTTGTTAAGTGTTGGGATTTTTGAGTGGGGAAGATGATGAACAATAACTTAGTTTCCGAGACTTTTCATAAACCTTTTGAGACTTTTGTATGCTTTCCAAGGCTTTTCAAAAACCTTCCGAGACTTCTACCCGAGACTTTTATCCGAGACTTTTGAATGCTTTTCGAGACTTTTATATGCTTTCCGAGACTTTTCAAAAATCTTCAGAGACTTCTACCTGAGACTTTTATCCGAGACTTTTGTATGCTTTCTGAGACTTTTCATAAACCTTCTGAGACTTTTGCCCAAGACTTCTATCCGAGACTTTTGTAACACTCTCCGAGACTTCTGTCGAGACTTTAGAACATACTTCGAGACTTTCACAAACCTATTTATTGTTCATCGTCTTCCCCAATCTAACCCCATAAACCAGAAACCAGGTTTATAACTAAAACCCTTAGAAACAAGATCTAACAATGCAAAAATACAAAACGAATGTATAACCTAACAAAACACAATCAAATCGGTATTCAAAATCAAATCATTGAAGTTACAAAACATAATCAAATCGCGTAACTTCACTCTCTACTCTTTCTGTTAAATGAAAAGTAAAAAACTAAAAATGAAACATAAGTTTTCAAAATAGCTGACGTGGAAGTACTTTTGGGGCCATTTTTGTCCGTTGACCATAATAGGTGCCTTTTAAACATAAGTTTTTAAAGTGGAGACAGTCTTGAAAAGCCAACTTCAAATAGTGCCATTTAAGTTTTGAACCCTATCATTATTATCCTTATGAAATCAAATTAAAATGATTTATATACCTTATTTCAACTCAAAATCAATTATTCTACTTAAATATTGATTTGATTTATAAAATCTTTTTAAAATCTTTTTATTGTTCTTATGGAATGTTTTTTCTAATTTAAATAATATTCTACTTCAATATTGATTTAATATATATAATTAATGAAAAAAAAATATAGTAGGATTATAAAATCATGCATATTTTAGTTATTGTAACTAATCTCAATACTTTTGCAATAAAATTACCAAACATATGTATACTGTTTTTGAACTATACAGTAGTTTTAAAAATACAATTAACCAAACATCTACACAGCTAATTATTCATTTAGCACAGTTAATATTGATTATTATAAAAGTTACATCAATACCAAACTTGCCCTTAATATATATGAACCATTAGTCTATATAAGTCGGTCTTGCAAAAATCAAAATGAGTATATATACAATAAGGTTTCAAGTGAAAATGAGTGCAAATGTCTGTTTCCTTTCTTATTGAAAGTTGAAGTTTGGTTTCAAGAAAAGGCTTGAAAATGGGTGCAAATATATAATTTGAGTTACGATTAGAAAAATTATTACAATTCTCAAAGCCATGTTAAATAGAATACACGTGGTAAATATGCAATTGGTAACTCATATCTTCTTCGAATTCTCTATATCAAAATTGCTTCAATTTTTTAATTTTTTAAATTTATTTTTAAAAAGAAGTTAGTGATGACTTGTCATTCTCGGGAACTCTATTGTTGTTAAGTTTCGTTTTCGCTATGGTTGGTTTACTGCTTTTGATACAGAATCCATTAATTAAAATGTGCACGCATGTGAATGATTATTCTTATTATTATTATTATTATAAATACCGACAGCAGGTGAAAATTTATTAAAAATGAAGAGTAGATCTATCATTTAGATTGACTTGACGTAATGAAATACTAATCTTAGGGGGTGTATTGGATTGGGATTTTATTAGACAATTTTGGGGAGTAAAAGTCTGGTGGTATTGGATTGAGACTTTTTAATAAGTTAGATAAGTCTTGTGGTATTCGATTAGGACTTTTAAGATTTTTTTTAAAAGTCCATAATATCTTGTGGTATTGGATCCAGACTTTCAAGACTTTTTTTAAAAGTCCATAATATCTTGTGGTATTGGATCCAGACTTTCAAGAGGCAGCAAATTGTCTGGTGGCATTGGATTGAGATCAAGATTTGTAGGATTTCATGACAAAATAGACTTTCTAGACTTTTTAGTGATAAATATAAATAGTTAGACCCCAAAATTGTCTTGCCCTCTCCCATCATACTTTTCACTCTTGCTCAAGACTTTTCAGAAAATAGCAACAAGGTCGTGAAGAAACCCTAACAATAGACCAGATTCAGGTAATGATTATATTGTATCTTGCACTGCCTAGTTATCGTAATTTATCTTGCACTAACTAGTTCATGTGTTCCTGTGTTCCTGTGTGTTGCTTTGCCTTTGCTTTTGTTTTGCTTTTTGTTGCTGTGGGGCGTTTGCCTTGCTTTTGTTTGCTCCGTGTGCTGTTATCTACCTATTATATCAGTTACAGTATAGTTTTGTCTCGAGTTGATAACTTTTATATAATCATAAAAATACAATATAATCATAAAAATCAGTTTATAGACAACACTGTTCTTTTATATAGACAACACCGAATCGATAACTTTTACAATATAATCATAAAAAGAATAACTTTTTTATTATATGAATATGTACTTTTCAAAAAAAAAAAAAAAAAAAAAAAAAAAAACTGTTGCTATTATAAACTCACACCAAAACATACCAAATTCCACCGAATTGCACTGTGCTCCAGATTATGTGCTTAAAAAAAAAAAAAAAACTCACACCAAATTGAACTTATCATATCAGTTCACATGCTTTGAAGCTCCATGAGATTTGCTTTTTATAAGTAATAGTTCACATGCCATAATAACTAGTTCATGTGTTCTTTTTTGCTTTTTATTCACACCGAATTGAATTATTGTTTTAATTATTATTAATTTTTTGAAATTCATAAAATCCAATAATAAAAAACATCAATTACAGGTTTTCTAGGTTTTTAAGAGAACATAAATCTGAGGAGAAGTGAGAGAACTGCTCAGCATAATGAGCATGAACAGAGCAAATTTTTATATATACAATTACCAAATAATAGTGTGAAGAAATTTGTTGTTGTAGCTTGTACACATGCCACTATATTACAAGAAAAGGACAGCTAACAAATTGGCTAATTTAAAACTAAAATATTAAAACTAATAATATATGGTTTAACAAAACGCAACACCATAGTAAGCCAGCGACATTATCATTTATCAAGTGACATTGTGCTTGAACAGTGACACTATCACTTTATGTGATTCATTATCCCCTGTTAGTTTTTGTCCCCTGTTACTGCTTAACTTTGGACTTACATTTCCATTTAAGACACAAGTAGAGATAGTGTTGGCATGTGTAGCACTCCACAACTTTCTTCGTAAAGAATGTCGATCTGATGAATTTCCTATTGAAGAAGAATCTACATCATCATCATCATCACCGGTTGTTGAAGAGGAACTTGAAGAACTAGTTTTACAAACCCAAGAACAACAGAGAGAGGAAGCTAATGCATGGAGACTTAGCATATCTGAGTATATGTGGAGAGAGAGATATTAGGCCATGGGAGCATTACTAGTTCCAGCAATTTTTATTTTTATTTTTTATTTTTTATAAATAATTAGATGGCTTGAGAGATATTAAACAATATGATACCTCTACAATGGATTTGTGCTTGTTTTTTAGAATTTTGAATGTGTTGATGGCTATTATTCATACTATTATGATATTTGTTTATGTACATTTTCATTGTGTGTTGATACCCGTTCTAAAAGAGTACATTTTATTTGGGTTTTTTCAGCTCAGACCATCTACCTAGTTTGGGTTTCTCAACTTGGGTATGTGTGTTAGCTAGCAAATTTATAAGGCCCATATTTAAAAAAAAAGTCTAAAAAGTCTTTAAATAAAGTCTAGATAATCCTGATAGTCTATTAATAAAGTCTAGATAATCCTAATAGTCTATAAATAAAGTCTAGATAATCATAATAGTCTATAAATAAAGTCCAGAGACTCTTTTTAAAAAAATTCCAAAATCCTGAAAGTCTAGTCCATATAATCCTAATAGTCTTTAAAATCCTAAAAATCTATAAAATCCTGCCACCCAAAAATTGTCTATTAAAATCCCAATCCAATACACCTCCCTTATATCCATGAAGAAAATGATGTCTGGAATCATTGAAAATGACATGCATGGTCTTGTACTACGTACCAAAACCACCGACATAATTGATAATGAAAGTTATAAAGATTTTTTTTTTTTTTTTTAATTACAACAACTGTTGGGACCTAACGAGATAAGACTCTGCTAGCACAGCTCGAAATACTACTCCCACAATCGGGGAGAGTACTCCCACACTTGGGAATTAATAGCTAAGATGGGACAAATAATATATATATACACATACCTAGGCGTTGAACCGTGGTGGTGGAGGCTCACTTGGGAGAGTCCGACCACATTGGCAAGAGGCCATTGGTATAAAGAAAGTTTTATATTTACAAAGAAAAGTGCATGCAGTTAAAGGTTGCTGTCCCGGTAGCGTCTCCTACAATAGAGATAGAGAGAGATGGCTTGCCTGAGAATTAAGCAAATATGATAAGATATATGCCCTTCTGCTTATACAACAAATTAAAGTACTGTTTGCATCTGTGTATATAATATTGAAATAGTATGGTTATGGAGCGACTGTATATAAGAGTAATTTTATTTTATTTTTAGTTTTTTAATTTTTCAAAATTTTAAATTTTAAGGACCTTTAAATTAAAATCCCATGACTTGTAATCATGCACCCTGTAACGATACAAATACGGCATAGTAACATGACTCATAATATAATATCACAGTATTATTTATAAATTAAATAAGAGAACCTAATTCAGTTCCTACTTCGTAGGGGTCCATATGCAACTTGTACTCTGACAACATGCATGTCTATTTTTTTTTTTGGTTTACACCATCCGGTTTTCGGGTGGGGCGGATCCACCATACGGTGCAATCAGCCCAGCCCAGACCACACCCCGACTAATTCGGACTCGCATCGGGTCGGCCCACTAAGGGGTAAAGTGCTCCTAATATGTGTAGCTCCGTTCACAAGAGGAGTTGAACCCACGACCTTGCTTAAGGGATGAGAGCGCCGAACCACTCACACCAACACATGATTGGTACACGCATGTCTATTTAATTATAAAGTTTACATTAAAAAAAAAAAAAAAAAAAAAAAAAAAAAAAAAAAAAAAACCATCAAAATCCCTCTATCATATATAGTGAGAATGAAATTTAAATATAATACCTGCTAAATTAGTTAGTTCTTAATACCGACGTAAAATTATATAGACCCTTTTTTTTTTTTTTTCTCATTTTATCATGCAAAATTACTTTTAAGAGTGATTCACAGCTGGTCGTTCGACAGGCTGACGCTCTCGCCGACCTAGGTTCGACAATTCAGACCGACAGCCCAAAAATAATCCATATTGTATATCTCTAATGGCCCGCGGTATGGGGAAAGAAAGAAGAGATCTCTCTTATCGAGGACAACTCGACATGGATGAACCCTGTAATGGACTACTTGCAGAACGCCATCTTGCTAGATGATAGGAACGAGTCCCAAAAGCTCAGAATTAAAGCTGCCAAGTCTACGTTCTACATGGTAAGTTATATAGAACATCTTTTTAAGGACCCTACTTGAGATGCCTCAATCCCAACAGGGTCAACGACGTGCTAAGGAGCCTACACGAATAAGAGTGTGGCAACCACTCGAGAGCAAGAAGTTTGTCGAATCGAGTCCTAACAGCAGGTTATTACTGGCCGACAATGCGATTCAACTCCTGCAACTTCGTAGAGAATTGTAACAAATGCCAGAGGTTCGCACATACCACTCACCAACCACCAGGTATGTTATACTCTATCATAGCCCCATGGCCCTTCATGAAATGAGGAATGGAAATTGTAAGCAAATTCCCAGCAGCTCCAAGGGGAGTAGTCTACATGCTAGTTTTATAGATTACTTCATCAAATGGGTCAAAGCGGGCTCGTGCCAACACATACGATATTTTGAAGTAAAGAATTTTGTATGGAAGAATATAATTTTCCAGTTCGGGGTCCCAAAGGAGATAGTCATCGATAATGGGTCCCAATTCATCTCGTTCAAGTTTTAAGACTTCTGTGACAAATACAAAATAAAACTTAGCTTTTCGACCCCTCGCTATCCACAAGCGAATGGTCAGACAGAGTCCACCAATAAAACAATTGTGAACACCTTGAAAAAGAGAATAGAAAGCGCAAAAGGATGTTGGGTCGACAAGCTTTCTAAAGTACTTTTGTCCTATAGAACGACCCCTTGCAGATCAACCAGTGAAACCCCATTCTCCCGGGTCTATGAATCCAAAGCCGTAATACCAATTGAAATGAAGCACTTGACAGCTCGTTGTGAGCATTCGACGGAGGAACATAATAACCAGCAATTGCTCCATGAGCTCGACCACCTTAATGAACGTAGAGAGCGAGCAGCACTCCGAATGCAAGTAGAGAGGACTCCTGTTCGGTTCGGTTCGGTTCGGTTCCGGTTCCCGATTTTGAACTGGAACCGAAACCTCCTGAAAGAAGGTCCCGATTCACTCGGTTCCAACGATTCGATTCATTTATTTTATATATTATATATACACTAACAAAAAAAAATATGCAATTTGTTGGGTGACCCGAAATTAAAATAAAATAAATGTATGAAAAAAAAAAACAAATTGAAATAAAATAAAAAAAATTAATTGGCCTTGCAATTAATTTTTACCATAATTAAGTTGCATACGTATCCTCTTGAGGTTTAGAGGAATCAAAGGCCACATAATTCTCTTACCTTTTCTTGCCGATTTTGGGGATGTCAGTTGGGACAGTAACTAATCGCTGCCATCCGTTCTAGTGGTAGAGGTAGGTCATCGTCGAAGAAATTGTAGAGTACTTCTTGATCAATTTCTTGTTGTCTATTTTGCGCCTTGGTCTAATCATCAACACAAAGTTGGACTTGAATTGATTCTAGACTCAAAAGCGAACTTCTTTAGTCATGAATATTTCCACCGGCGCTAAACTCTTTTTCCACAGCCACGGTAGAAACCGGTGTTGCAAGAATTTGTTTGGCTATAATAGTCAAAATCGGAAAGTACTTTTCATGGTCCATCCACAATTGTAGGATATTAAATTTTTTTAAATCACTCTCTCATAAACGCAAAAAAGGTACTTAGATAAGTTTCAACCTCGGAATGCAAGGTCGAGCTGGATGAAGAAAAACTTCGTAATTTTTTGGTTTTTTGGGATAACAATTGATACCTTATACCCATTAATCCAGAGGATAGAGTATGAGATACAATTTGAGTTTGTAGAACATCAATGTTCAATGATGGACCATAAACCCTAAGATATTCATCATATAACTAATAAAATGACGTCTTGATTCTAGAACAAGAATAGTAATATCAAAATCTATTTCTAAACATTGAAAATAAAGAGATAAATATTCAGACAAATTTTCTAATTTACAATGTCAATCAAAACACAATGCAATCAAATAAATAGTTGGAAACTCCTTATAATAGTCTAACCATTTTTTTTTTCATAGCATCAATGCAATTCTTTAAAATTATATCGGATGCACCCTCAGAAAATACACCAACAATATAAATACTCTCAAAAATAAATAAATTAGTAATAGGATAATAAATACCATAAAATTGTTAGTAGCATTATTAAAGACTTTTAACAAACCACAAATTTTTGTACAAACATCCCAATGGTGTGCATAAAGATTAATGTCACTAACATTATATTGCATAAAAGTAACTAATAAATCCTTATAATTATAACTTTCAACAAGTAATTTATAAGTAGAATTCCAAGTGTTGGAACATCATGAGGAAATCTAATGGCCGGCACACCTACCATGTTGTTTACAAAATTTTACCCATGCTTTCATTGCAGAAGAATGTTTCCACAAATAACAGAGGACATCTCTAATAGGTTTAATAAAAGTTTGAAGAATTTGTAATCCATTTTGAACACATAAATTTAAAACATGGCATGCACATCTTTGATGAAAAAAATTACCACCAAAATAAGGTTTGCATAAATCAATTAAAGAATGAATAGTTGCGGCATTGTTGGAAACATTATCAAAACAAATTGTAAAAATTTTGTTTTCAATTCTATACACTTCAAAAATAATTTTAAGCTGTCTAAAAATATTAGCAGCAGTATGTGCATCATAAAAAACTCTAAATGCAAGAATTCTTTTTTGCATAGTCCATGCATTATCCATATAATGGCAAGTGGCACCCAAGTATGAATGCATTTGCCAATGGTCACTCCATATGTCAGTACATGCAGAAACACGACCTTTATAATTAACAAAAAAATTTGCAAATTCCTTTTCTCTTCTATAAATGTTAATAAATGCACGTGTGAAAGTGGTTCTATGAACACGACATGCAGCAAGATTAAATACTTGTTGACAATAATTAACAAAACCAACTTTTTCACCAAACACTACAAGAATAATTGCTTTTCATGATAGTTAAAAACCGTTATGAAAGGGTTTTAATGACGGTTTTGTATGTGTTGTTAAAGGCAATGTAATAAAAAGTTTATCACTGTTATATGTATAAATTCGCTAACTTGACACGTCATCAAAAGAGCTAACAAAAGACTGCCACATCATTCATTGACCGGGTCAAGGGAAGAAGTCTGACAAGTCAGAATGATAAAATAGCTTAAAACCAGAAGGAAGTCAAAGACATGGTCGCCGAAGCTAAATGCCTACTCGCCGAATATAGAAGTATGCTCGCCAAATACGCAGTACCCAGAAAATAAAGGTGCTCGCTGGACCAGCACACTGGGCTTGAACCGACTCGGTAGAAACACAGAAGTAAACCCTAAAATTTTAGAAGACCGAGAGCAACAAGGAATCATAAAAAGGAAAGAAGACCCAATCCGTGACAAGAAAGGATCCTAGTACAAATCAACAAGGGGAAACCCTAAGTAAACATGTATAAATAGAACCACCTATCCCACGAGGAAGGGGTTCAGAATTCGATAGAGAGAAAAGAGAGCAATTGTGAGAGATTTGAGTGTGTAACAAAGCAACGAAAACCTAGTATTATTCTTCTGCCCTCAGGGGCGCCGTGGTTTTTTCCCATTCAAGGGTTTTCCACGTAAAACTTGTCTTTTGCATGTGTTCTTAATTTTCTTGTTTTATATTAAATTGATTTAATTGTTGAGTGCGTGGCAATCCAAATTTCACCGTCAACAATTGGCGCTAGAAGGAGGGGGTCTTTGAACAGAAAACTTCGAGGGACCCTTGCGAATCAGACAGCATGAACAACGACAGCGACAGAGATGGTAACTCCAGCGGAGATTTAGTTGTTGAACCAACTGCGCCAACGGGAGACAGGGCAGTGACAGTTGGGGAACAATCAGCAGCAACGCCAGGAACTAGGGCGGCTGATCCCGGGATTTTACAGCACTTCCAAGCTGCATTGGTAAACCTAATCAGCGAAGCCAGCAAAATAGGACTTTCGCTCCCCATAGGGTTAGGAGTTTCATCTCCTTACGAGTTAACCACCCCTGGAACCCATCCACCCAGAAGGCTACGGTCAGAAGTTCACATCGTAATTCCCGATACTCAAGCAAGACAATCCACTGAGGAAACCCCCCAGGATCACACTGAGGATTTCGAGGGGAGAAAACAAAGGAAGGGAAAAGGTGTGATGAATGAAGAATCCAGGGAGGAACGAGACCAGGTGCGAACACATGGGGTCAATTCCAGCGACACATATCAGCGAAACCGGTGGAGACACCGGTCCATCTCATCTGAGGACAAGAGTCCTCGTCCACGAAGTCCACGAAGGGAGTTGCGATCTAAAAGAGCGAAGCGGAGGAGATCCGAGAGCACCGAAGATCGAAGAAGCCCAGATGAGAGAGGCAATCATGGTAGAATGACAATCAAGAGTAGACTCGATCCAGCAGGAGAACCAACTGGTCAGCGAGATGTCACCTTACAAGAGCTATCAAGAAAAGTTTCAGCAATGGCGCGAAGGTATGGTCGTAATGTATTCTCGGATGATGAGGCAGATAGCCCATTCATCGAAACTATTACTCGCACCCAATTTCCAGACAGATTTAGAATGCCAACTATTGAGCAGTATAAGGAGAACAGGGATCCAAAGGAACATGTTCGCCGATTCCGCAATATCATGGCCCAGTATTCATCCAATGATGGGTTGTTGTGTCTCACCTTCCCGTAGACATTCGGCGACCTCGCCTCTAGATGGTTCGGAAGACTCCCGCCCGGAACCATAAGCAGCTTCTCAAACCTCAGTAAGGCATTCATAAGGCAATTCATGGGATGTGTCAAAAGAAGAAAGTCACTCGCCCATCTGTCAAACTTGAAACAGGAACGTAATGAGTCAATCAAGAAGTATCTGGCCAGGTTCGGGAAGGAAGTAGCTCAAATTGAGGATGCCAGTGATGTAGCTGTAATCGCCGCTTTCACCAATGGGCTACAGAGTGGACGATTATCCTTTGACCTGCGAAGAGATAGACCTAAAACTTACGAGGAGATGATGGAAATAGCTGGCGACTATGCACTGGCAGAGGAAGAAGAAGTAGCACAAGGGGGTAGCTACGTGCATGGGCACAAGCCTGACTTGAAAACAGACCATAAGGATGACAAAAAGATGCAATCACGTGATCGCCAGAAGGACGAGAAGGGCTAAAAGGGATATTCAAGAGAAAGCAGAGGAAACACTCGAGCCAATAAGTTTCGAGGAAGGTACAACCATTACACCCCTTTAACTGGCGACCAGGAGGAGATATTGTCTGTGGTAGAAGACAAAGGACTCGCCAAATACCTCCGACAGCAATCAGCAAATGCCAGGAGAGATACAACTAAGTACTGTCGATTCCACAAAGATCATGGACATGAAATTTCAAAGTGTTTTCAGTTGCGCGATCACATCGAAAGCCTAATCAGAGATGGGCACCTGAAGGACTTTGCCTTAAAAGGGGACAAGCACGGGGGTCGCCAAGATAGCCGCCAAGGAAACGGGCAGGACAGGAAGAGTCCAAGGAGGAACAGCCCTAACGCAGCCATAAACACTATTTTTGGCGGACCTCACACTGGGAGGAGCAATCGAGAAAGGATGTCGGAGGTTCGAGAAGTAATGTATGAAGGCAGGAGCATGGAAGTCAATTCTGTGCAGAAAAACCCCAAGAAAGGGAGAGAAGGACATGATCCCATAACATTTACAGTAGAAGACTCAGACGGGATTGATGCAAAGCCTAATGATGCAATCGTCGTGGGAGTTCGAATAGCCCATAGGGATGTCCTTCGAGTGATGATTGACAATGGGAGTTCGGCTGATATTTTAAGTGCCAGAGTGTATGATGAGTTGCGGCTGGACAGGAAAGATCTTGAACCATTCCATGTACCATTAAAAGGATTTGGTGGCGCAGAGGTTAGGTCGTTAGGAACAGTGAAACTGCCTGTAAGATTTGGTACAGCACCATGCCGGCGAACAATCCTGTTGGACTTTGTCGTGGTTGACATCCATAATTGGCCGTATAATGCTCTACTTGGCCGACCGTTTCTTAACAAAGCTCGAGCTGTTACTTCAACCCATGCGCTGAAAATAAAGTTCCCTACAGAATTCGGCGTCGGAGAATTGAGAGGGTCACAGGAGATGGCTCGCCACGCCAACCTATCAATCTTCAAAGATAAAACAGGGATGGAAACCTTGAACATATTCAAAGTAGACATGGAAGTGCAGGAAGATAATCCAGAAAACTTCGAACTGGATCCAAGAGACAAAACGAGCAGAGAGAAGGAAGAACCGACTGAGTCGATTATTCTAGATGAAACGGAACCAGATAGAACAGTAAAGATCGGAGCAAGGCTGACTGAACAAGTTAAAAAAGATGTGACGAACTTGTTGAAAGAATATAGGTGGATTTTCGCTTGGTGCCACGAAGACATGCCAGGGATTGATAGAAGCACAATTTCTCACAATCTGGCTGTGAATGAGAAATGCAAACCGGTGGTATAGAAAAGGAGAAGCTTCAACCCAGAAAAAAGTGCAGCGATAAAAGAGGAAGTGTCAAAGTTGCTCGCCACAGGGTCAATTAGAGAAGTTAAGTACCCGGAATGGGTGGCGAATGTGGTCTTAGTGAAAAAGAAAAACAATCAATGGAGGATGTGCGTCGACTTCACCGACCTGAACAAAGCCTGCCCCAAAGACAGCTTCCCGCTACCAAGGATTGACCAGCTAGTCGATGCAACAGCCGGACATGAGACGTTGAGTTTCATGGATGCATATTCAGGATATAACCAGATAAAGATGCACAAGCCTGACGAAGAGAAGACAGCATTCACCACAGATCAGGGGTTGTATTGTTACACGGTCATGCCATTCGGCCTGAAGAACGCTGGGGCAACTTACCAGCGCTTGGTCAACAAGATGTTCGCCAGGCAAATAGGGAGAAATATGGAGGTCTACGTTGATGATATGTTGACAAAAAGTGTCACCGCAGATAGACATGCGATGACCTGAGGGAAACGTTCGACGT
This sequence comes from Acer saccharum, assembly GCA_030490815.1. Classification (NCBI taxonomy): domain Eukaryota; kingdom Viridiplantae; phylum Streptophyta; class Magnoliopsida; order Sapindales; family Sapindaceae; genus Acer; species Acer saccharum. Next base: position 53,853,859 of record CM059866.1, read on the forward strand.
ACTGGTCAAGTATGGAATGAAGTTGAATCCGGTAAAATGTGTATTCGGCGTACCATCTGGGAGGTTTCTCAGATATCAAGTACACCAGAGAGGAATAGAGGTGAACCCTGAAAAAATCCAAGCACTAGCAAGAATGGTCTCGCCAAAGACTCTGAAAGATGTCCAAAAACTCACAGGGTGCCTAGCATCGCTGAGCAGATTCATAGCCAAGTCAACAGACCGATGCCTACCATTTTTCAAAGCTTTAAAAAAGGGAAAGGGAATCGAATGGAATGAGGATTGCGAAAAAGCCTTCCAGGCCTTGAAAGATTACCTTGGACGGGCACCACTGCTATCAAAGCCAGAAACAGCAGAGACATTGTACATGTACTTGTCCGTCTCTGAAGCAGCCACAAGTTCCGTGCTAGTACGACAGGAAGATGGAATCCAAAAGCCAGTATACTACACCAGCAAAGCACTATTACCAGCCGAAACAAGGTACTCGCCGGCAGAAAAAATAGCACTCGCCCTAATAACAGCAGCAAGGAAGCTAAGACCATATTTCCAGGCTCATAGAATCAGGGTATACACCAACTGCCCACTGAAGTTAATCCTGCAGAAACCAGAGGTATCCGGTCGATTAACAAAGTGGGCGATCGAATTAAGTGAATTCGATGTGGAATACCTCCCAAGGACAGCAATTAAAGCCCAGGCAGTGGCAGACTTCGTAGCAGAGTTCACTGAACCAAGCATAGAGGTGGCGAGAATGATGGTGGAGCAAAACAAGAAAATATTCAAATGGCAACTTCGCGTTGATGGCTCATCAAACACGCACGGCAGCGGGGCAGGTGTAGTGCTGAACACCGGAAGGAGACTCAATCGAATGTGCCTTGTGTTTTGACTTCAAAGCCACCAACAATCAAGCTGAGTACGAGGCACTCATAGCAGGTTTAAAGATTAGCACAGTCTTAGGAGCAGACGAGGTGGAAATTTTCAGCGACTCTCAAGTTGTTGTCAATCAGGTGCTAGATGAATACCAGGCGAGAGAGGAAAGCATGATCACTTACCTGGAATTGGCAAGGGAGCTGTTAGAAAGATTTAAAGAGTACAGAATTGTTCATGTCCCCAGAGAAGAAAATGAAAAGGCTGATGCCTTAGCCAAATTGGCGTCTGCCACGATCAACATCTGGCCCAACAATATCTCTATGATCCGCCTATTGCAGCCGAGTATAGTTAAAACAAAGGAAGTCGGGGCAGTCTTTGGCGAAAGGAACAGCTAGATCACACCAATTAAAGAATATCTCGTCAACGACATACTTCCGAGTGACCCATTGGAGGCAAAGCGGCTGAAATACAGAGCTACAAGATACTCAGTACTCAATGGAGAACTATACAAGAGGGGATACTCGAGGGCACTGCAGAGATGTGTCGGGCCTGAAGAAGCAGAAGGTATCCTGAGAAGCATACACAGTGGAAATTGTGGGAACCACGCTGGGGGTGCCAGCCTAGCCCACAAAACATTAAGACAGGGTTTTTACTGGCCAACTCTGTTCGCCGACTCCAAAAGGGTGGCAGCGAGATGTGAAGCGTGTCAGAAGATCGCCAATAACATCTGACAACCACCTGAGCTCCTGCAAAGTATTACCTCGCCTTGGCCATTCACCATGTGGGGAATAGACTTGATCGGCCCAATGCCAACAGCAACTGGAGGAGCAAAGCATGCCATAGTAGCCGTGGATTATTTTACAAAATGGGTAGAAGCCGAGCCATTGGTACATATAACAGAAGCAAACACCATAAGCTTTGTGAAGAAAAATATCCTGTACAGATTCGGGATACCAAACACCATCATCACGGACAATGGGACCCAATTTGATGGCAAGAAATTCAGGGAACTGTGTGATAAGTATGGCATCAACAACTACTACGCTTCTCCAGCACATCCACAGACGAATGGCCAGACTGAAGCAGTGAACAAGATCATAAAGCACAATCTGAAAGCTAAATTGGCAACCAAAAAGGGCAGCTGGGCGGATAAGTTACCACAAGTGCTCTGGGCATATCGAACAACAGAAAGGGGTTCAACAGGCGAAACCCCGTATTCCATGGCTTACGGAGCTGAAGCTGTTATTCCCGTGGAAACATCATTCTCTTCACCAAGGGTACAATTCTTTCAGCCAGAAATCAACATTGATATGCTAAAATGCGGCCTAGATGAATTAGAAGAAAGAAGGGAGCGCGCACAAATAAGAAATGCGGCGTATCAACAGAGGGTAGCCAAATATTACAACTCGCATGTACGTGAAAGGAGGTTCACACTTGGTGACTTAGTACTGAAGAGGGTGAATCCAGGAACAAGAGACAAGGCTGCAGGATCACTCGCAGACAAATGGGAAGGGCCTTATAAGATTACGGGGATAGCTGGCCACGGGGCATATCGCATTACTCGAGAAGGATTTGGCGAGCTACCCCGTCCGTGCAATGCGCAGTACTTGAAGATATAATATCCTTAATATAAGGGACAAGTCAGAATCTTTTGAATTCTTTTTATTTTTTCATAGAGCAGTTGCTCACTTTAGCATTCTTTTTTTTGGTTTTTCTTTATGATTATGTTAACAAAGTTGCAGGAAGTATTCAAATAAAGAGTAATTTATTACTAAGAGATTCTCGATCCTGACTCGCCAAACGCAAAAGGCATTCGCCATCACACATTGCTATCATCACATAAAAACGAGTTTTATGCTCGCTGCAGTGATAACTGGCGAGAGATAAAAGCCGAAACTCAGCAATGGCAGCTGAAAAAATAAAAAGCATGTTAAAAACTCAGTGCATGGTCGGATAAATCCTGCCAAAACACTGAGTACGCCAAAATACAGCAACGGCAGCTGAATAAAAGATAAAAACATGTTAAAAACTTGTGTATGGTCGGATACATCCTGACAAACACTAAGTACGCCAAAATACAGCAATGGCAGCTGAATATAGCTATAAAACACAATAAAAACATGGTATATGGTCGGATACGTCCTGGCGAATACTAAGTGAGCCGAAAACTCAGCAATGGCAGTTGAATAAAAACGAAAAGTAAGCTAAAGCAACACTTAGTGAAAAACCAAGCAAAAGCCAAAAACTCAGCAAAGGCAGCTGAATGAAGAAAAATATATATATTCATAACTTTGTATTATTTACAAATGAATGGACAAAAAATAAATTTATAGTCTTCCAAAACAACAGAAGAATCAATCGGCTGCAGGAGGGCCCTCGCTATCTTCCTCGTCTTCAATCTCCTCATCTGAAGGCCAAATGACTGCCTCATCCTCCGTTGGCATGAAAGGCTCATAATCCCTCCCAGCAACGGGACCTAAGTCGGGCTCAGCGCCAGAGCCAGAAAAGCTGCCCTTCTGACCTGAGTAGTAAGTGTTAAAAGCACGCTTGCTGGGGATCTCTAGATGCATGGGATGAGGCTCAGTCCTGTTATAACGGCAGTGGGCTTTCCATCGTTTCATTTGATCTTTAATCGAGTCCACGCCGTTGGCCATATGTTGCTGGAGGGATTTGTCGAAGCGCTTCAGAGCTTTCTCGTTGGAATGATCCTTCATGGCAAAGAATTTCTTCGCCTGCCTCATGCCTTTCTCAAATTCGCTCAACAAAAGCGCATCATAAGCAGGGGATCTCTTGAAGCGATCAACTGACTCAGCCTCCAGCACGGCTTTCAAGTTTTCAAAGATGAGGTCGCGGGAAGATAGCTGGTTACGTAAATCTACCGTTTCCTGCTCAGCTTTCTCCTTAGCCTCCTCAGCTACCCGCTCAGCCTCCAAACGTGCTGCGAAGGATTCTTGACTCGAAGATAGGAGCTCCTTCAACGAGCGAATTTCCTCCTCAGCAGCAGAAAGTTTTTCTTCAGCGGCTAGCCGAGCAGACAGATGACCGTCCGAGGATTCTCTAAGCTGAGCGAGCTGTTGAGCATGGGATTCTTCAGCGGAGAGCTTCTCGACCGCCAAAACAGAAGCCTGCTCGCGCAAGCGCTTAATCTCACGAGAAGCTCTGATCCCGAACTTATAAGTCTCACCCATCTCAAACATCATCTGAGGAAGAAGACAGCCAAAGTTAAAAAAATAAAAATAAAAAATAAATAAATAAAAAAATAAAAATACATAGAGATTTGCGGCAAAGAACTTACCAAGGAGTGGCAGTTGAAGAAAAACTTCATCTTCCTGTTGCAAGACTTATTTTTAACATGCCCCCAGCCATCGCCGATGTATACATCATTATTAGCCAAGTGGGAGCATATCTCAGTAGCCGAAAAATCGAAAAGGGACACGTTCCCTTCATCGGCTTCAACCGGTCCGGTAGGAGGAACTTCACGGGCCAAGCCCGAACCGGAAGCAGAGGTCCCCACCTGATTTGATGGGCCTGGCCGATCAGTCAACTCAGATGGGCCAGATGGCCTAGGTTGATCTGAGACACTCGGCTCGCCCACAACCACTACAGGAGAAGCTGGTCGAGGAGAAGTAGCAGGGAAAGTCTGTTCATTAACCCCCTCAAAGAGAGGTGCCGCTACATTCTCCGCTTCAGCAGGCCCCTCAGGTTGGGTAGAATGGGCCTCAGCGACAACTGGCTCCTGAACATCCTCCTCGTCAGAAGAAACAACGAACTGCACCACCCGCGAAGCCCGCTTGGGAGGTCGAGCTGAGTGATCAGATGCACTCTCGGCGGGACGCTTATTCCTAGCTCTGGGAGCCAGGTCACTCGCAGGATCGAGAGGAGTCTCAGGAACATCCGCGTCAAAAATAGGGATGTCGCTAGCCACACTTGAAACCCCCACCTTCTCTTTTCCTTTACGATTGGGGGCTGTGGCAGCAGGAAAAGTCGCAGCAGTACTCGCAGCAGGAGTAGAAGCAGCAGCAGGAGTACTCCCGATAACCTTCGGGCGAACATGCGATGGCCCTGACTCGACACGCCTCCCTTCAACACTACCAACCCCCCTTGAGGCACCTACTTTCTCCTTGCCTTTACGGCTGGGGGTAACAGCAGCAGGTGCAGCAAGAGTATTCACAGCACTCTCTACACGCATAGGGGGTCGCCCGGACTCAGCACCTCCCCTAGAAATATCACCGGCCTCCTCACCGTCTGAGTGATCATCGCCATCAGGACCAGCAATTCCATCCTTAGCCAAACCAGCAGCATGCCTCTTGCTGGCAGCCTCGGAATTCTTCACCGCCCGTGCTTGCAAGTCACAAATGGTGTCAAAATCACACACTGCAAGGAAAATAAAACCAAGTGTCAACTAAAAGAATAAAATGAAGCAATAAAACAGAGGAGGAACAGAGCAAGACTTACAGCGAGGAAGCCTTGCATGAAGCCGTGTGAAGATTTCAGAAGAAATCATTTTCTCCTCATCCAAGAGGAAGGATCTACCCCTCGAATCCAAAGGAAGAACAGCCGCTGCGGCCAGGTGAGAAACCTCCCTATCCATCAAAGCAGGGGCCGCTTTCGACCAGGCTTCAGGAGATGTGAAATGCCTGGGAACCTTCCTCGCCAAAAGATTGTGGCGACTGAGAGCAGGTACATCTCGACCCCACTCACCGCCGGCGAAAAACCAACTGTTTTTCCACCTTTTGTTTGAAGTAGGGAAGCCCCAGATGAAACCCTTCTTCTTCTCATCACTGGAGACCTCAACCTGACCAGGGTTCGCCACACCCTCAGGAATCCAGTTCTCCACCGGCGAGGAGAGAAGAAAGTATGTGCCACCATTGCCCGCCTGTCTTAGAGTATAGAAATGGCGGATTTCGCGGGGTGTAGGAGGCCCATAACCCTTCAGCTTCCACATAAGGCACAGGCACATCAATATCCTGTAGCTGTTTGGAGTAAGTTGTGCCGGTGCGATCTGAGCTTCGGCGAGAAACCTCGCGATAAAAGGCTGAAGAGGGAGGGTGACCCCACAGCTGAGCATGGCTCCGTAAATAGCGATTGCGTTTTCAGGAGGATTCCACACAGCCCGATCGCCAGGTAACATAAGAGTCACCGAGTCTAGAATGTCGAAGCGACTCTTGTATTTACGAAGCTCGCCCTCGCCGACTACATTTACTTCTGTGTCAAAAGAACACGGGCGAGTTGGCGAGAAAAGCAGCCTATCCCTCTGATGGTCTTCAACATCAGAGTCAACAACCGTCTGCACATCCAGCAGAGATTCACGAGGAGCCCTAGAGGCGCGTCGTTTACTGCTTGTTGTTTTAGGAGATCTCGGCATTGCTGGAGAATCACTGTCAAAAGACGAAGGAGAGATGTCAGGATTAAAAGTATCCTCAAAAGATGGAATATAAACGGAAATCAGGACCGGAGAATCTGGACGAAAATTGCGAATCAGAGACTCAATTTTGTCCGCAGTACACTTATCACCAAGCTCCATAGCTTGCATCATCCGATTAAAAAGAAAAGAGCGTAAGGAGGGATCCATGAAAACTCACCAGGAAACCCTAAGATTGGAGGATGAGCAGAAGGTTTGGGAACGCTGGGAAATCACCACGATCGATTTCGAAACGAACTATCTGACAAGAAGGTAAACAAAAAATAATAAAAGCTTTTGGCAGAAACCTCTGAGGAAGAAGAAAAGAGAGACGATGAAGGAGCTCTGTTTTTTTTTTCTGAGAAAATAAATCAATGGAGATATGAGGAGATAAAGGAGAAGAAGAAACGTTTAGGCATCAAAAGGGGGAACTTCGAAATTCAAAAAACAAAAAGAAATCAAGTAAATGATATGCAATTAATGAGAATGACGGCTACAGTGACCAGCCACCACCAAGTAAGGGACACGTGGCATATCGGGGACAACCAAGCAGTCAGAATGTCCCTTCGTCTGTCAAAACAAATGAAAGCACTAAAATCGTATGGCTCAAATTGAAAGCTTGCACCAGAAGAATCAATTAAATGAAACAACGCGTGGTAAAAAAAAAAAAAAAAAAAAAAAAAAAAAAAAAAAAGAAGAGTGAGTTATTACACAAATGCGCTGAAGTCTTATAAATACTACTCGCAGAGGCAAACGAAGTGGGAAGAACAAGTCATTCGCCCAGCTCGAGGTATTTATGGGGGTATTGTTATATGTATAAATTCGCTAACTTGACACGTCATCAAAAGAGCTAACAAAAGACTGCCACATCATTCATTGACCGGGTCAAGGGAAGAAGTCTGACAAGTCAGAATGATAAAATAGCTTAAAACCAGAAGGAAGTCAAAGACATGGTCGCCGAAGCTAAATGCCTACTCGCCGAATATAGAAGTATGCTCGCCAAATACGCAGTACCCAGAAAATAAAGGTGCTCGCTGGACCAGCACACTGGGCTTGAACCGACTCGGTAGAAACACAGAAGTAAACCCTAAAATTTTAGAAGACCGAGAGCAACAAGGAATCATAAAAAGGAAAGAAGACCCAATCCGTGACAAGAAAGGATCCTAGTACAAATCAACAAGGGGAAACCCTAAGTAAACATGTATAAATAGAACCACCTATCCCACGAGGAAGGGGTTCAGAATTTGATAGAGAGAAAAGAGAGCAATTGTGAGAGATTTGAGTGTGTAACAAAGCAACGAAAACCTAGTATTATTCTTCTGCCCTCAGGGGCGCCGTGGTTTTTTCCCATTCAAGGGTTTTCCACGTAAAACTTGTCTTTTGCATGTACTCTTAATTTTCTTGTTTTATATTAAATTGATTTAATTGTTGAGTGTGTGGCAATCCAAATTTCACCGTCAACAATCACGGTTTTTTAGTTTATGACGGTTTTTAAAAACCGTCATAAATTAATAATAATTTTTGTCCATGATTTATTGTTCACGATTTACAAACGTTATTATTTTATAATTGTGTAAAACCAACATTGACAATTGACTTCCAAATACCTATTAAGAAGATATTATATATTTATATATTTATTTATTTATTACGAGGAGATCCAGCTTTATTTTTGGTAAATTTATAATAGTAAAGATCTCATTTATTAGGAAAGAAGATGATTCTAGGAATCAAATTAATTCTCTTTCTTTTTGACCCACAATCAATGCTTAATTGCTTAATTATTTGATTGTATTGATTTTGTGTAATTTATTACTTTCTTATCATTAGAATCACATCAATATATTTTTTTTCTATATCTACATATTTTATATAAATTTTCGAATGTAATATCAATGAAATAAAATCGATAATCTTTTATTACTTGGCATTTGTACAGTAAATAAAAAAAAATAAAAATTAAAAAAATTAAAAAAAAAAAAAACAAAAAAAAAAAAACTACAAACATCATAATCAAAATATACAAAACTCTATCACAAAAATTAACCCTAAAATACAAACTACTCTACTCAAAAACTATTTAAAAGTATATATAAATTGTCTTTGTTCATCTTCCTTAAGGCTTCCTTTTGAGTATACAACTGTATAGTATGAGAAACAACATGAGTAAGATTTGAATAACGATTTATTGACAAAAAAAAAAAAAAAAAAAACACTCTAACTACATTATAACATCAAATCACAATTTAAACTTATTTTTAATAATAAAATAATGAGAAAATAAAAGGAGACCGAAACGGAAAATTAACGAACCTCTTATTCATGTTGTTATCAACTTTCTCGTTGAAAATAGAGAACATGATCTTCTGTTTTCCATAAACATTAAACATTCAAGTTCAAAACACAAAAAGTGTGTTGAAGAAATTCATTATTCGCTATCAGAGACTATAACAAATTCACAACCGATACATAAGAAAATAACCGATAAAAAATAAAAAAAATACATAAAAATAAAAAAACTAAGCACTCACCATGGCAAGAGTTCTTATTTTTATTTTCTTTTGTGTAAAAAAAGAAGAATGTGACTGAGAGATGAGAGAAAAAAAAATTGGAGGAGGGAGAAAGTGACGGCTATTGTGAGAAAGTGGGGAGATATGTATCTTTAAAAATATGTATGATATTAACCTAAAAATATGATGTGAACAAACCTATGATATTAACTTGTGTCCATTTATTTCAATGACACATTAAAAAATTATACCAAATAAAGTAATTTAAAAAAATAATTCAAAATGACATATTGATGGTCTTAAAAAAAAAAATTGACAGAAATTTTTTTAATATTTTTTTTTCATCTTTTTTTAATTCATTATGTTGTAATATTTCAATCTAAATTATTAATATTTCACTACAAAAAAGAGATTGTATGACTGCTTGTACTTTGTTAATTTTATTTTATATAGTAAAGTATTACACGATACAAATTTGAGAGATTAAGAATTTAAAATTATTGTTTAGTATAATTATACAAAAAAAAAAAAAAAAAAAAAAACATCTTTCTTTATAACACTAAAAAAAATAATGTGATTATTATGCATAAAAAATGTGATAAGTTGATCGCGGTTAATTAAATTCGTGATAACTTGATCACGGTTATGAAAATGTGTGACAACTTGATTATGGTTATGAAAACATGTGATAACTTGATCATGGTTAATAAAAATTGTGATCCAATTATGACATATTTAAAAGACCGTGATACTTTTATATCGGTTTTAAAGTACGTCATTAACATACAACAGATTAAAAAAACTATTATAATTTGATCACGGCTAATAAAAACCGTGATAAAATTGCGTGATAAAAACCTATTTTTCTTGTAGTGAAAACTAAATGGTAAGTGTTCTACTCCAACCATTTTAGCTAATTCTTAAGCTCAACACATGGGCCCACATTTACTTTACTTATGGGTCCGGGTCAAGTCCAAAGATGAACGGTCAACCCAAGACCCAATCAATTCAGGTTATCTCCTCTCGATGAAAGTTTGACCAGGTTCGGCAGTTATCTGATAGTAATAATTGCACGATTAGAGTTTGACTTGGTTATTGCTATCAAATCCCACACAATCTGAGCGTGATCCGAGGGATCTTGATACTCAATCAACCACGTAACCACCCTACCTCGAAGCTATAAATAAGACCCTCCTTTCGTCAAAATAGGGTTCTAGATTCTTTCCAGGTATCACAGGCTTACTTACGTACTGAAACTCTGCCAAAATCCGCATTCCGGCCACCAGAAAACCTCCATTTATTCCACTCTGTTCAATCATTCTTTGTCCCCTATTCCCACACAAGTCAATCCTACAATTACATCCAAACTCCACGCTCTTGTTATTGGATTATAGGCTCCAAGCTTTACTCACACAAACACTCGACAAGCTCAACAAGAGCTCTACGATTTGATACATATATATTTTTCCATTTTATTCAATATTCATTTATTCAAGTGTTTTGTTCTACATTATTAATTATTCACGAGTAAATTATTGACTTGGGCGTCGGAGAGTCCTCCAAGGGACACCCCCCTCTCACTCATGTTTCTTTACTCCTTTTTCCAGTTTATACGAGCGCTCGACGTATTTCTACCCATCGAGCTCCACTTACAAGTTGCAGGTGTCCAGTGACCTATTCTGGTTGTGTTCTGTTGGAAATTTTGTGATAAACTCTTGACTTGAGAGCACAAATTGAGTATGATTAATTCCATGAAAATGGAAGATTAAAGTATATTCGAATTCTCCTCAGTGAGAGTTTCGAAATGGTATACTCAAACTCACAAAATTGTAAATGGGTGAATGAGAAATTGAGTCTCAAGGTGAGCCCAAAATGTGGTGAACACTGGCACATCCCACATTGGCTAGGGAAGAAACTTATATGTAGTATATAAGTAAATGTGTGATAGTAGATATCAACATGTGTGTGGCATAGAGGCTCTCTCTCGCGCGTGCAGGGATGGGGGGTGTAAATCATGGACCTCGAACCTTTGAATACGCGACTCGTGTGTGGGCGCGTCCTGCGTCCACGAATGCCGCTCTGATTGGACCATGAGAGTACAATTGACCTTTTGCCACTTCCCTAAGTCAAACATTTTGTGTAAAGAATAAGGAAAGCGTTAACTGTTTGGATTCTGATTTTCTTGCTTGATCACCAAGAATACAGAATTGGGTTTTTAATTATTATTTAATTAAATTATTTCCTTATTAAATCGAAATTGTGCTCACCAAGATATCGTACCCAACAAGATATCGTGTTCACCAAGACATTAACCAAGGAATTTATGAATTTATCCCTAAACTCTAGTGCTTCGATTTTGCCTATAAATACCCTAATATTCTTTTCATATCATATTCAAGAACACACAGAAAACACAGCAGCCAAATACATCTTCTCTTCTCTGTTTCTTAGTAAGTTTGAGCTCGGTTTGAGTTTGTTGGGAGTGGCTTGTGCATCGCACTTCCACTGTTTAATCGTTGTATCCTGGGAGACGATCGATGATACACATACGGTGTAATATATGGCGAAATCGTCTTAAGGACACTGTGTGAAACATGGGCCTCGATTTATTTAATCTGAATTTCTGACGTGATTATTTTATGGTTTATTCACCTTCTGTTGCTGCAAGTTCAATTCCAAAATGTGTTTTGGATAATTAAACAACAATCTTAAGACGATTTTTCAAAATCTTTTCTTCTAATCGGTTATTTTCTTTAAACCTTCTGGTTTCTGAACCTCAGTTCAGTTTGTGATAAACTTGATTAAATTCTGTTTATAAAACATCATGGTTTTAATTCAGTTTAATAAACACATTGGAAATCAGGTCTATCTTCAGACACTGGTTTCATATTCGGAAATCGGGTCTATTTAGACACTGATTTCGTTTGGATAATCGGGTCTATACTTCTAGACACTGGTTGTGATTTCCTTTCTAAAATTTCGAATCAGTTTGATTTGCTATGATTTCGTTTCTGAAATTTGGAATATATATTGATTCACTGCGCTTTTATTTGCTTCATATCAGCATTGTTATTTTCGTCACTCTAAAACAATTCCGGTTTGTTGCAGATATTATGGTAAAATACATCTAACATGAACTCGAGCGTTCCGTTAAAGACTCCGAATGTGAATCCAACTGTGGAATCAAATGCTTCGGCTGTGAACTCTTTGCTTGTGTGTAAGGTACCGAGTTTGGTGCCTACTGTGACCACATTGACTCCAACCATAAACTCATTCATGAGAAACATGCTTGATCCGATGATAAGCCCGTATATGAGTCAAGGGAATGTTCCTATGGCAAATCCCTACATGAATTCGGTACCATTACCGATGAATCATATAGAGAAGCCTAATAAGTTCAGTGGATCGAACTTTAAGCGGTGGCAGCAAAAGATGCTATTTTATCTGACTATACTGAACCTTGGCAAGTTCTTGACTGAAGAAGCTCCTAAACCTAATAGTGGTAAAGAGCGAGATGTTCAGGTATGGAATGTTATTGATGCATGGAACCATTCGGATTTTCTATGCCGTAATTACATACTGAATGGGCTGTCAGATTCGCTATATACCATTTATTCTTCAAAGAAAACAGCCAAAGAACTGTGGGAGTCATTAGACCTAAAGTACAAATCTGAGGACGTTGGATCCAAGAAGTTTATTGTGGGCCGATTTCTTAATTACAAGATGGGGGACTCCAAGACAGTTATGAATCAAGTCCAAGAACTTCAAGTGATTCTGCATGAGATACATGTCAAGGGGATGGTCCTAAGTGAAACCTTACAAGTAGCTGCAATCATTGAGAAGCTACCGCATTCATGGAATGATTTCAAGAACTATCCCAAACATAAGCGAAAGGAGATGAAGATCGAGGATTTGATTCTCAAGCTTCGTATTGAAGAAGATCACAGGAAGTACGATAAGAAAAATGTCAGTGCACCTGAAGCAAAGATCAATGTAGTTGAGCATGGGCAAAGTTCTAAACTAAAGAAGAACAAGCCTGGGAAAGGATCCAAATTGGGTCCAAAGGGAAGAGTCTCCAATAAGCCAAATTCCAAGGGAAGTGCTTCAACTGTGACAAGCTGGGTCACAAATCTTCTGAGTGCAGGCTGCCAAAGAAGAAGAAGAACCACGAGGCAAACGTTGTCGCTGGGATCTCAAAAGATGTATCTGAGATCAATCTCTCTACAGTTGTGATAGAAGTAAACCTGGTCTGGTCAAACCCAAGGGAGTGGTGGTTGGATTTTGGGGCTACTCACCATCTATGCTCTGACAGGGAGATGTTTAATTCATTTAAAGAAGAGGCGAATGGGGAGAAGTTGTATATGGGCAACTCAGCCACATCTGACGTCAAGGGACGTGGTCAAGTCATTCTCAAGATGACTTTTGGTATAACCCTGAGCTTGAACAATATGCTGTATATACCTGATATTCGCAAGAACTTGGTGTCCAGTTCGTTGCTGAATCAGCATGGGTTCAAGATGGTGTTTGAATCAAACAAAGTAGTTTTGAATAAGCAGGGTTCTTATGTGGGTAAGGGATATGTAACTAAAGGGCTTTTTAAGCTCAATGTATCTATTGATAAATGAACTATCAATAAAGATAATGCTTCAGTTTATTTGCTTGAGTCTTCCAATTTATGGCATGGTAGACTATGACACGTTAATTACGATACTTTGCGTAGGCTAATTAACTTAAATCATATTCCCACATTTAATATTGATCTCAAACATAAGTGTGAAGTTTGCATTAAAGCAAAACTAACAAGGTCATCATTTCAAACTATTGAAAGAAAATCTGAACCTCTTGATTTAATTCACTCAGACATATGTGATTTAAAATTTGTCTAAACAAGAGGTGGCAACAAATATTTCATCACATTTATAAATGATAGCACCAAATACTACTATGTATATTTGTTGAAAAACAAAGATGAAGCTATAGAGAAGTTCAGTCTCTATAAAACTGAAGTTGAGAATCAACTCAATAAGAAAATCAAGGTACTGAGAAGTGACCGAGGTGGTGAGTATGTAGCACTATTTGGTGAATTTTGTGCACAACACGGAATCATACACCAAACCACTGCACCATATTCCCCTCAGCAAAACAGTATTGTAGAACGGAAAAATCGTACCTTGAAAGAGATGATGAATGCAATGCTGATAAGTTTCGGACTGCCACAGAACATGTGGGGTGAAGCTATTTTATCTAGCAATTACCTTTTAAATAAGGTACCTCAGAAGAAAGAAGACAAGACACCATATGAGCTTTGGAAAGGATGAAAGCCTTCCTATAAATTCTTACGAATGTGGGGGTGTCTTGCCAAAATGGCCGTACCTACACCTAAGAAGGTGAAAATAGGTTCGAAAACTGTTGATTGCATTTTCATTGGATATGCACAAAACAATAGTGCTCATCGATTCTTGGTTTATAAATTTGACATACCAGATATACACAAAAACACGATAATGGAATCTAGAAATGCATCGTTCTTTGAACATGTATTTCCATGTAAATCCTATGAGGAAGCAAGTTCGTCAAAACGAACACATGCTGATAGTTGTGAGGACCAAGAACAAGAAAATGAAGTTGAGGATAAACCTAGACGGAGCAAAAGAGCAAGGACGGAAACGTCTTTTGGTCTGAATTTTATGACCTATCTGCTAGAAGCTCTTTAGAAGGACTCTTGTGGAAAAAGGCTATTAAGAGCGAAATTGATTCCATCCTTCAAAATCATACTTGGGAATTAGTGGATCTTCCTCCGGGATGTAAACCGCTAGGATCCAAATGGATTTTCAAGAGGAAGATGAAAGTAGATGGATCAATTGATAAGTATAAGGCCAGATTTGTAATTAAAGGTTACAATCAACGAGAAGGCCTAGACTACTTTGATACATATTCTCTTGTGATGAGAATAACCTCCATTGGGATGATACTTGCAATTGCAGCTCTGCGAAATCTTGAAGTACAACAAATGGATATGAAAACTGCTTTCTTAAATGGAGATCTAGATGAAGAAATTTACATAGAACAACCTGAGGGTTTTTCTGCTCCAGGACAAAGAAAGAGAGTTTATAAATTTGTAAAGTCTTTATATGGTTTAAAGCAAGCACCAAAACAATGGCATGAAAAATTTGACAATACTATGATGTCAAAAGGATTTAAAATCAACGAATGTAACAGATGTGTTTATGTCAAGGACACAGAAAATGGCTATGCCATTGTGTGTCTTTACATTGATGACATGCTCATTGTTGGTAGTGATGATAAAATGATCAAATCTACCAAGGACAATGCTGAAATCAAGATTTGATATGAAAGATATGAGACCAGCTGATGTAATGTTAGGAATGAAAATCTCAAGGACATCTAACGGACTCATACTAAGTCAATCACACTAAGTTGATATGATTCTTGAGAAATTCAAAAAAAATGATTCTGGAATTTTCAGAACACCAGTAGATACAAATCTACACCTATCCAAGAATAAGGGCAAAAGTTTCTCTCAACTAGAATATTCTCGAGTGATAGGAAGTTTGATGTACTTAACAAGTTGTACAAGAATAGACATAGCTAATGCAGTCAGCAAATTAAGCAGATACACGAGTAATCCAAGAATTGATCACTGGAAAGGAATAGTAAGAGTACTGAAGTACTTACGATTCACTCGTAATTATAGACTGCATTATACCAGATATCCTACTGTCCTAGAATGATACACTAATGCAAACTGGATATCTGATATGAAATATTCAAAATCCACTAGTGGGTATGTGTTCACACTAGGAGGTGCGGCTGTATCCTGAAAATCCTCCAAACAAACGTGTATAGCCAGATCCACCATGGAATATGAATTTATAGCATTAGATAAATGTGGTGAGAAGGCTGAATGGCTACGCCAATTCTTAGAGGATATTCCAAGGTGGCCAAAGCCTGTGCCGACGATTTGCATCCACTGTGATAGTCAATCAGCAATAGGAAGAGCATAGAGCAACATATATAATGGGAAGTCTAGACATATACGTCGAAGACATAATACTATTAGACAACTAATCTCAACTGGGGTTATCACTATTGACTATGTAAAGTCAAAAGATAACATTGCGGATCCGCTAACCAAAGTGTTAAACATAAAATTGGTTGAGACATCATTGAGGGGAATGGGACTAAAGCCCGTGAGATAAAAAGTCAATACAATGGACACTTAACCTAGTTGACTGGAGATCCCAAGATCTAGGTTCAATGGGACAACCAAGTTGTAAGACTTAGTTGGATCACTGTAGGGGTTACCCTCAAGTCCATTCCTATAATGAAACAATGATACCCGTAGGGAAAATGTTAAACTATGTTTTTAATGATTCTTATGCGTCGAAATTCCAAGCTATGGAAATCCGAGCAGAGTAATGCGAGTTACTCTTAATTAAGAAATCACCTATGTGAGAGAGAAGTGGGGCCGCTTCTAAAAGAGAATAATGAAAGGCTATATTCTCCAGCGACTCTCACAAAACCATACACATGTTCATGGCCAAAACAAACATAACAATGAGAACCAAATCGAGTCTGGAAGATACCTGTGTGAGGTGTGTGATCATTTACACAAAACGGCAGAACAATTCAAGGATATCACATCTACTGATCAGCCAGTAAAGTAAGCATACCTTTACAAGGGAATGTTCAAAGGGTAACACCTACCTATCCTATGCAGGTTTCGACCGTTTGAACTTACCAAACATCATCTCTTGTGTCTCATTGGTCAATTTCATTCATGTGGGGGATTGTTGGAAATTTTATGATAAACTCTTAACTTGAGAGCACAAATTGAGTATGATTAATTCCATGAAAATGGAAGATTAAAGTGTATTCGAATTCTCCTCCGTGAGAGCTTTGAAATGGTATACTCAAACTCACAAAATAGTAAATGGGTGAATGAGAAATTGAGTCTTAAGGTGAGCCCAAAATGTGGTGAACAATGGCACATCCCACATTGGCTAGGGAAGAAACTTATATGTAGTATATAACTATATGTGTGATAGTAGCTATCAACATGTGTGTGGCATAGAGGCTCTCTCTCGCGCGCACAGAGGGGGGTGCAAATCATGGACCTTGAACCTTCGAATGCGTGACTCGTGTGTGAACGCGTCCTGCGTACACAAATGCCGCTCCAATTGGACCATGAGAGTACAGTTGACCTTTTGCCACTTCTCTAAGTCAAACGTTTTGTGTAAAGAATAAGGAAAGTGTTAACTGTTTGGATTCTAATTTTCTTGCTTGATCACCAAGAATACAGAATCGGATTTTTAATTATTATTTAATTAAATTATTTCCTTATTAAATCGAAATCGTGCTCAACAAGATATCGTACCCAACAAGATATCGTGTTCACCAAGACATTAACCAAGGAATTTCCGAATTTATCAATAAACTCTAGTGCTTCGATTTTGCCTATAAATACCCTAGTATTCTTTTCATATCATATTCAAGAACACACAGAAAACACAGCAGCCGAATACATCTTCTCTTCTCTGTTTCTTGGTAAGTTTGAGCTCAGTTTGAGTTCACTGAGAGTGGCTTGTGCATCGCAATTCCACTGTTTAACTGTTGTATCCTGGGAGACGATCGCTGATACACATACGGTGTAATATACGATGAAATTGTCTTAAGGACACCGTGTGAAACACAGGCCTTGGTTTATTTAATCTGAATTTCTGACGTGATTATTTTATGGTTTATTCACCTTCTATTGATGTAGGTTCAATTCCAGATTGTGTTTGGGATAATTAAACAACATGTTCTTTCTATAATCAACTGAGCAGAATGGTCATACGAAACTATAATAATATAATGATAGGCAGGTAGATGTACAATCGTAGAGTGATCCCCTACAATATGTTGAGATAAAATCAACTAATGTATATTGTTTGACTCAAAATAATTAAAATTGATTATGGCTCATGAGTGCAAAATGCAAATGCGGAGACAACTACCCCACTTCAAAGATGCTATCGCTTGAATAGTGGATCCTTGCAGGGGGTAGGCATTTGGATAATCAGGCTTATATGCATGAACCCACTATGTTTCTTTTTTCCCCATAGTTTCTCTTATCCAGAATTAAGATAAGGCAGACAATGCAAATGCAAATGCAAATGGAGTTTAGAATATATATTCTTTATATTATCTAAATTTTGTATTGTATTCTTCCATATATACATTCTGACTACTCCTTAATATGTAGTAGATTTTTCTCGAGAAATAAGGTTCATAAAGTCCCTTAAATGTACTTATTTTATTTTATTTAATAAAACGGAAAAGGATAAGATATACACAACCATATGCATGCGTTTGCTAGCTGAAAATGACTATGTAGGATGTAGCAGTAGCACTAAATGGATGTGTCCACCTAGTTGCCATTTAGTAGGTATTTCCCACAATAACACGGGTCCAATTAACCTGACAAAACTGTGTGGTATCTGTGATGGATGTATATAGAAAAGGTCACCTATCAACTCACTGTTATAAGCTTACCTTACGTATAAACCCAATTTTTAGCCATCGGATCAAAATCCAAGGATTATGATGTATTCTTATAAACTGTGAGGAGACAACAATAATTGGACACACAGGCCCTTAGCCTTAGTGGCCAGAGTCTGCCTGAGACTCTCTCCCACCAAAGTTTGATCCTTGACCCATTGTGTATTTAGGGAAGTTATTCCCTCCATTGTGTGGGTCTTGTCCCACCTAGGTGTGGGTTGTCTCTCCCCTCTAGTGGGAGTTGCTTTCCGAGCTGTGCTTGTAGAACCTCATCTCATCGATCCCGGCAGTTGTTGTATGTTATCAAAAAAAAAAAGACAACAATAATTAGTGGGCTGGGTTAGGGAGAGAGAATACATTACAGCCTTTGAATTTTGATTTATAAGTTGAAAATTAGGTTTATATATAAGGCTTATATCATGTCATTTGTAGGTGAGAAGTCTTTTATATGTGGACTAATTACACAAACGTCCCCTAAGTTTAAGCATAATTGTATGTATATGGAACTTTTACCCATAATTGCACAAACGTCCCCTACAGTTAGTTGACTTCCGTTAACTCTAACCGTTGACCACAATTTTAACCCACAATGACTAAAGTGCCCCTAGTTACCTATTTTATAATTTAAATTAATAATTAAAAAACGAAACAGAAAAGACAAAGAAAACAAAAAAACAAAATCAGTCATTTTTTTTTTCTCTTTCATTTTCTCAACCCCCAAACACAATCCAAAAAAACTTAACAAACAAAAACCAAAACTCAAATCCTCAAACAACAACCAAAAATCAAATCCATAAATAAAAACCCAAATCCATCAATTCCACAACCAGTTAACCACATTCATTCTAGGTTGAAGTTCTAATTTTTTTTTTTTTTTTCTAAATGGATGTGGTTAACTAATTGTGGTATTGATGGATTTTGGTTTTTATTTGTGGATTTGATTTTTGGTTGTTGTTTAAGGATTTGAGTTTTGGTTTTGATTTGTGGCATTGAGTTTTGGTTTTTGTGTGTTAAGTTTATTTTTGGATTGTGTTTGGGGGTTGAGAAAATGAAAGAGAAAAAAAATGATTCATTTTGTTTTGTTGTTTTCTTTGTCTTTTCTGTTTCGTTTTTTACTTATTAATTTAAATAATAAAATAGGTAACTAGGGGCACTTTAGTTATTGTGGGTTAAAATTGTAGCCGGCCAACGGTTAGAGTTAACGGAAGTCAACTAATGGTAGGGGACGTTTGTGCAATTATGGGTAAAAGTTCCATATGTATACAATTATGCCTAAACTTAGGGGACGTTTGTGCAATTAGTCCTTTATATATATAGTCCCGTTCTGGTCAGTGCGCATTGATATAACTTCATCAGTGTGTTACATGTGGGCCACTGATTATGGAGAAACACTGACAAGTATTTACACACTTGAGTCGAAGCATGTAAATCTAGTGGTCCACATGCAACTGATATAAGTTATATCAATACGGACTGACTTAAAAAATTATATATATATATATATATATATATAAATCTTTCTTCTGTCAATTCGACCTGATATAAAATACATCAATGTCTTGAATTAGACCATTAGATTCAAATGCTTTGACTCAGTCTGTATACACTTATCAGTACTTATCTATAATCTATGACCCACACACAATACGCTATGTATTTTATATATATCAGATCGAATTGATAGGAAAAAGACTATATATATATATATATATATATATATAGCCATACGTATAAGACTTGGTCTTCACACTGGATTCAAAGAGAAATAGACGTAGGACTCGTTTGGGATAACTTTTACTTTTGGCTTTTGGCAGTAGAAGAAGAGAAGTAAAAGCCTGAAGTTTTCAGTGACTGTTTGGAAGGTATATTCCAGAAAAGCTTTTGTATCAGGAAGAGCTTTTGAGACTGTTTGGTTGGATCATTCTAAAAACACTTATAATTATGATATGACTTTTTTACCCTTGAAGAAGAGCTTTTGAG
The DNA here is from genome assembly GCA_030490815.1 of Acer saccharum. NCBI lineage: Eukaryota > Viridiplantae > Streptophyta > Magnoliopsida > Sapindales > Sapindaceae > Acer > Acer saccharum. The sequence continues at coordinate 53,874,178 of CM059866.1, forward strand.
TCTGTTTGGCTGTAACTAATTAAAATCACTTCTAACTATAATATAACATTTTTACCTTAATTGGAATAAATAATATATGTACATTTTTGTAAAAATAAAGTTTACTTCATATGGGATAATATAACATTCTTTCAATTATATCTACTTAAAAAATTATATACTAAAATAAATAAAGTAATAAAATTCATTTAAAATTATAAATACATTCGTGCATAATAATTTACCACAAATTAAGTGCGATAGTTGTTCTAAAATAAATCCTAATGATAAAGTAAGAAAATTATCAAAGCATTAGTTCTCTAGCAATTCTATCACGAACAACCCCCATCTGATTTTCATCTATTGTTAAATTTATATACGATTCTTCGTCCTCTGGCTCAGGCACATAATCTTGATTTTCATCACATGATTCAAACTCAACATCTGCAATGGCCTCCCTCCTTATGAAATTATGCAAAGCCAGTGAAGCAGTAGCAATAGCTACTTGCTTATCGAACTTATAATTAGGCATGTGTTGTAAAATTCTTTATCGTGCTTTCCAAACACCAAAACAACGTTCAATAACACTTCGTAATGATGAATGCACATAATTAAAGGTTTCCCGAGAGCTTTTTGGTTGACCACTACTACGAAACTCTTGAAGATAATATCTTTCTCCCTTATACGGAGCTAAATAACCCTTCATATTTGGATATCCAGAGTCAACCAAGTAGTATTTGTCTGCAGTATCAACTTCAGTCATTAAACAATATTATTCAAAACATTATATATATATATATAATATTTAAAAGGAAATACAAATAAATATAACATACCATCCGGTGGTTTAGGAAATGTTAACTCGGTGTTTCTTATCGCCTCTAAAAATATACGTGTGTCATGTGCAGTTCCTTCCCATCCTGGCCACACAAATGTGAAAAGCATATCAAATCCACATACAGCCATAATATTTTGTGTAGGAAATCCTTTCCTTCCAATATATGGAATTTGTTCATCCACCGGAAGCGACACACGAACATGTGTTCCATCTATAACTCCAATGCAATCCTATCAATTATTAAAAGAAAGACTTATAAGTTTAATTTACTTATAAATATACAAAAATTAAATAGAAACAAAATTACCTTAAAGTATGGCCAATATTTGTCATTACTACGAATGTAATACGGGACTTCATTATATCCTTCAGGTGGCCTAATTTCATCAAAAGCAAGCATGATCATTTTCTTAAACACAATTCCAAATTGTCTACTCACAGTTTCACCTGAATGTTGAAATTGTTCTTGAATTATTCTATTCCCAACACCATGTCCTAAAGTCATCAAAAACATACCAACTGCTTCCTCAAGCCCAACTCCTTTAGTAGAGGTTAATCCATAACTTCTTAATCTATCACATAATTTAATAAAAACATGTTTCTCCATTCGAAATTGTTCATGACAACGTTGATCATTTCCTTTGAGTATTTCCGTTATGAACATCGATCATGTATGAGGAGAATTTCTACATGGTTCTTTTACTAAAAAGTTATTGTGGTAATACACTGTTGTTCTTGCGGTTGCAAGAACAAGTTCATCAAATTCCATATCATCTCTAATGGCTTGTTCAACAAATTCTTGATCCATCTCTTCCTCTGAATCAGTGTTCATTCTGTAGTTACATATTTCAAACAATTACAAATAATTAACATGAGTTCAAAATATAAAACAACTGTAATCATTAGTCAATTTAGTTGTAATAAATGATGAATGAAATACAATTGTACAATATAACATATAACCAACACCACTTCATTCAATATTTCAACATCTCATTCACAAGTTCACAATATACATCAACATCAACATCAACATTTTTTTTGTTTCATGAGCATAAACAAGCACGAACATCCTACTTATATATATATATATATATATATATATATATATATATATATACAAAAAGTGTCATGTCTTACAAAAAGACACTTTTTATCTATCATATTACAAAAGTATATCATAAGTTAACACAAAAGATTAGTTCTTGGCAAAGTATGACATTAATTGTACAAAAGTGTCATTTTTCTTCACCCATTCGTTGTCTTTATATTCAATGTTGTTGATCTTTTAACCACTGAATTTGGTATGTAGGTTCCTTCAAAGCAACGAAAATCTCTCTATTTGCTTTTTTTGTGAACAAGGTAATACCCAACTTGAATAGAGGACTCATTGGTTCACATTCCGGAAGAGTAGATAACCTTTCAACAACCTCTTGAACACTACAACCAGGTGGGTCGGTTCGTATATATGAATTCCTATTCTTAACACTCTCACAAAGTTCATCAAGTTGCTTGGATAACTTCGATGTGGTAGAATTATTTTTTTTCTTCCCTTTCTTGAATTTTTTCCTATTTGGTTCAAGTGTTTTCTCTTTTCGCTTGCTACATTCTACTTCTTCACCATGATTAGCTTCTTCAGAATCCAAACTATTAGTTGCATCAACATTATCCTCCGTAGATGTTGTATACATAGGAGGCATTAAACCTGAAGTTGGTGCTCAAGCCCTAGCTCTTGTAGCCGTAACATCTCGAAATAATTCATCTAACTTGAATGCATGTTCCAAACCCTTCACGCAAAATTTTGAAGCTTATGGATATTTTTGTTATAATTTTTAAGTTAGTTCAAGAAGTTATAATTAAATTATAATAATAAATAATTTGTTTATTGATACATATTTGTAACTTTGCTTCCCACCACTCATTTGAAGCTTCAATAGTTTATCTTTCCATGTCCCAACCGAGTCCGGTCTCTCCTCTTAACAATGAATCCCAAAGTTGCCAATCCTTTTTCACAATGTCCCAATGATTCTTTAGTTGCTTTCGATCATATTTCTACCCGTCGCATCGGTAAAGTTTTCAATAAAAATTTTCCAACATTGTTTGCTCAAATGAGTTCCATTTCTATTCCCAACCCTAACTTGTTCTATAGCCAAATCAACCCAAATCTCATGTGTTCGTGGATCCCATACCGTTTTTGATTTTACTTATGTGCCCTCATTTGCCATCTACTTTAAAATTAGAATTTATTTTTAAAAAGTAATTAGAATTACTAAGTATTAAATAATCATATTATGAAAAAAATAAAAGATTATGAATTTGTGTTTTTAATTTACACACAAAAGATTATTAACATATGTTCTACCTACTATGCTGGTCAAATTATACAAAAAAATAATAATATATAAACCACACACATGACTACAGTGAAATTTGTGGGGAAACCTATAATATTTTTTTGAAATGGTGAAATATTATTAAAGAGTCACAAGGGGCACTAGGCAAAAGCAGCCAAACCAGAATATAAAACCCACCAAACCAACCATGACAAGGGAGGCAAATCAGGCAATCGCAAAAACACACACACAAAACAGCAAAAACTGCCACAAACACTTGCCAGTTATCAAACGCACTAGCAACCAAAAACCCAGCAGATAACAACCCCACAACTCTTTAAAAAAAAAATAAAAAAAATAAAAAAAAAATAAAAAAAATAAAAAAAAAAAAGAAACCACACAACTGCTGGATGACAATGGAAAACAATATGATGACATTGGTTGTTATCTTTTTTGTTCTAAATATATTGAGTTGTACTAAACAAGCTAAAGTGTGTACTTTTTTGTTCTTTTGTTATTTTTTCTAAGATAAACCCAAAGTGTGTAGTAAAGAGTAGCAATACCTAAAGCATTTGTTTTTGTTTTTGTTTTTTGTTTTTATTTGTTTTGGAATAGTGGATGCCAAATATATTGCACAAAGCCACCAAGGCAGGAGAAGCACAAACAACAGCCCAAACACAAAAACAACAAAATGCCGCAGAAAAGCAAGAAAAAACAACAACACACCACCCCAAACAAAAGCCTAAAAGAACAAAAAAAAAAACCCAAAACAAGCTACACAACAGTAGCCAGCACAACCAAGGAAAAAGAAAGACAAGCAGAGTGACAGCCATAAAATAGGGAACAAATGCCTGAATAACCATCACTCCCTCCAATCCACAAAATCGCCCAACATACTGGCACCCTTTTTGGCTAAATTATTCGCAAGAAAATTCGACGATCTCGACTTGAAGGAAATCACCATATAACAAACAAACAAGAAAATTACTAACTCAAAAGGGAAAAAGCAAAAGAGTATGGATTCTGTGTTCTTACTATTGATGGTTTCATACACATATGGTGTTCTGTTATATGTTTTTCCTTATATGTTTAGACTCAAATGCTAACCAAATATAAAAATTGGATCTTAATCCAAAAACCTAACACAAAACAAACAAAAAAAATGGCAGTATGGCACCAAAATAGAAACCCACTTCATATGTATAAACCATATCTGAATCTCATAAATACCAGACCTCCAAATGCAAAATTAACCAAAGCCCACTTGTATGTACATCAATAAAAACCCACACTCAAATTCCAAACCACGTAGAACCCATTTTCAAACATCCAGAAATAAACACGTACACTACATGTTAAAAGTAAAAGAAAAAATCAAATAGTTTTAGAGAAATTTGAGGTCAATCTTTAAATACAACTTTCTAAACACAAATTTTATGTCAAACAAGATAAACTACAAAAACTAGAAGCAGAGATGATCATCGAATACTTACTTGGTTGAATGGTTTTTTTCAGAGCAAAAGACAAGAGTTGATGCTTGGTTCTTCAAAATCGTATCAATGGTGGAGTTTACACGGTGAGAGTTGGTGGGTTTCCATGGAAATTTGGTTGATTGTTTTAAAAACTCAAAACATAGAAAGGATTTGAGGAGATTTTAGATAAAAATCACAGTTAGGGTTCATCTGAAAAGGGGAAAATCGTGTTTGGATGTGTTAGAGCAGTGAGATGGATACAATTGAAATTATTTGATTTGGTATTTATACCTACAAAGGTAAATATGTCATTATAAAAGTTTCATTAAACCTCATTTCAGCTTCCCTGATTTTTTTGAAAGCTCTTTTAGCCTAAGATACTTGGACTTGGCTTTTGTTAAAAGAGCTTATAATCATGATAAGTAATTACCATGAAACACCCAAACAGGTCTGAAAGCTGCTTTTGGGCTCCAAAAGAGCTTTTAAGCTCTCAATAAGCTTAGCCAAACAGGGTCGTAGCTAATTTGGTTTTGGTTGTTTATCATGACTTGGTCTTCACACTGGATTCAAAGAGAAATAGACGTAGCTAATTTGGTTTTGGTTGTTTATCATCACTCGATGATATAAATATATATAGCCAAATTTGATTTGTTTGTCACTCAGGCAAAATTGTCATGTTAATTATTTGCAACTCAAACATGACTAGTATAATTTTGAAACAACCCAATCCAGATATTTTTGAAAATGTAATATAGTCCTTTAAACAGATTATAAATATGATCTCTTGTGATGTTTTTTCCCCTTAGGTCAGTCCAATTTCAATAAAAAAAAAAAAGATTGCAAATAATCGGACCCTGATAAACCGCTGAGATGATGTATGTATAAATCTTTTTTTAAAGTATTACACTATTACATAAATCGGGGTTTTTTTGGGAAAGAGGATTACTCAAACCCACGACTTCATGGTGCAAGTGTGAGAGGTTTTACCATTAGACCAATATCATCTCATCATGTATATATAAATATCATGTCATCATAAATTCATGATAATCGTCTGAAGCAAGTACAGATCATCAAAAAGAACATATTAAATAATAGGCAATTATCAATTTGGTCCTGGACTTTTTTTTAAATTCCAAGTTGTTTGCGACTTTTACAAAAGTGACTAAATTAGTCCTCACATTTTTTTTTCCAAGTGCCAAATTAGTCCATCTCTTTTTAGAAGTGACCAAAGTGGTCCCTATAACGGTTTAACGGTATTAAATATAACGGGGAATTGCACAAACATCCCCCGAGATTTGATAAAATTGCACGGATATGGCAGTTTTGGCCATATAAGCACAAACTTCCCTTAACATTTGAAAAATATTGCACAAACATCCCCTACCGTTAGATGGATCCGTTAGTCAATGGTTAAATGTGTAAAAAGTCTAAAATATCCTATATTTTTATTTTGAATAAACTAAAAAATTTAAAAATAAGATTAAAAAATATTAAAAAATGTTTTAGAAAACATGAATATGTCTTAAATCTGAAACCTATAAAAAAAAATTCATCTTCAAAAAAAAAAAAAAATGTTTGTGCAATCCCCCATAATTTTAAATAAATTTAAAATTTAATTATTATTAAATTGTTTTAAAAAACTAATTTTTTTATTTGTAAAGATGATTTTTTTTTCTAGGATTTAGATTTAAGATACATTCATATTTTCTAAAATATTTTTTTAATAGTTTTTATCTTTTTATTTTATTTTATTTAAAGTAAAAATAAAGAGTATTTTAGACTTTTTACACTTTTGACCATTGACTAATGGATCCATCTAACGGTAGGGGATGTTTGTGCAACAATTTTCAAATGTTGAGGGAAGTTTGTGTGTATATGGCCAAAACTGCTATATTCGTGCAATTTTATCAAACCTTGAGGAATGTTTGTGCAATTCCCCCTAAATATAACATTGACTTTAGCAATTTTAGTTAAAGTACGTAAATACCCTTTATTTGTCATATTATAGCAAAGTTGTTTTATCTTTTGTGTATTAAATTCACCATTATAATTACAATAAACTCCAAAAATATTATTAATGAAACACCATTTCTATCTTTTTTTAATTAAAATTTTCTAAAAATATCTAAAAATATTTTAATAAGGCAATGTCAATTATACACTTAGTTACCATTCATTCCCAATTTAGTCTTTTACCATTTTTATATTTATTTATTTATTTATTTTTGTTAATATTATATAAGTACTGTTGTCAAAATTATTCAAAAATCAAAACACATAAATAAAGTAAACAAAAATATACATGTTAAAAAAAAATCTATGCATGTGTCATTATTTTATTGTTTAGGAGTAAAGTACAATTTTACCTTCACACAGTTAAAGTTGACTGACGTAACTTAGTTTGAGAGACTAATTTGGCACTAAATAGGAAGGATAGAAATATTTTGAGGGATAGAAAACATGAGGGAAAGAAAGGAAAATGATTTTCCTTTGAGCTGTTTGGTAAACAGGGAGGAAAGAAAGGATCTTTTTATCAATTTTACTATTTTACTCTTACATTATATTTTATATATTAAAAAAAAAAATAGGCAAAATAGCAATTTTAAGTCAAACAAAAAAGCAAGCTTTCTTTTTCTTTCCCTCCCATTTCCTCCCACTTTTGGGAGGATTAAAATTGGTGGGTCCCACCCACAAATCTTTCCTCCCATTTTTCCTTTCCTTCCCCTTTTCTCCCTATACCAAACACATATTTCTCCATTTTCTTCTCCCTTTTCCCTCCATCCTTTTCTTTTCTCTCCCTTTTCCTCCCTACCAAACACACCCTTAGGAAAAATGTAAGGACCAATTTGATCACTTTTGTGAAATTTGCAAACAACTCAGAATTTTAAAAAAAAGTCCAAGACCTAATTGGTAGTTGCCCAAAAATAATTAATAGTGGAAATTACATTGGCACCCATGAGGTTTGGGTGAAAGACAGTTAGATGGAAAAGTTTTATTATTCTACACTAGCAACCTTGAATAAAATGGTAGTGAAATGGTAGTTAACGATTCTGTTAACTAGACCCACTTTGACATATGTAAGGTCGAAAACACCCTTGTATAATAAAAAATAATAAAAAAAAAAAAAAAAAAAGTAATAACAAAATTTAAACTAAATTAAAAAAAAAATAGAAAAGATGAAAGATCAAAACAAAAAGTGTTTAAAAATTCAAAAGTAAAGATTGTATTTTACTGACGAGATGAGGTTAATCCGATAGTAAACCTCTCACACCAACACCAAGAGGTTGCAGGTTCAAGTCCTTCCCCCTCCTCAAAAAACCCCGAATTTAATAAATTGTTGTAGGTTGATGACATGCTGATTGCTGTGAAAAGTGAGATTAATAAATTGAAATCTCAGCTTAGGGATGAATTTGAGATGAAAGATTTGAGTGCGGCGAAGAAAATAATACAACCAATAATACTATTGGTTATGTGGATTCTGATTATGCTAGTGATTTAGATAAAAGGCGATCTCTGGCAGGTTATGTCTTCACACTTTTAGGTTGTTTTATTAGTTGAAAGGCTACTTTATAGTCTACAGTTGCTTTGTCTACTACAGATGCAGAGTATATGGCAACGGTTGTAGTTGACTTAGAGGTTTGGTTTGTAATCTAGGTTTACAATAGAATTCTACAGTTGTATTTTGTGATAGCCAAAGTGCGATACATTTGACAAAAAAATCTTATATATAATGAGAGGACCAAACATATTGATGTCAGATATCACATTTTCGGGAGATTGTATCTTAGGGAGCAATTATAGTCAAGAAAATTGCTATAGCAAAAAATCCAGCTGATATGTTGGCCACGCCTATTCATGTACTCAAGTTCAAGAACTGCTTGGACTTGATTTGTGTTTGCAATTTGTGAGTTACCCTAAAGGGTTTGTTGGAGGAGATGAGAAATTGAAATTCTACTCGGTATACATTGGTACGAATTTAAGCCAAGGTGAAGATTTGTTATTATGTGGTTTAATTAAATTAGTCAATAACCTTATTTGATATAGATTCTTATTTTGTCGAGAGAAAACCAAAATTAGCCATCCAAAATATTAGAATTTCGTTTATAACCACATATGAAATTTTAATTGTTGACAACCACATTTTTGAGAAATTACTTGAATGTCCTCATATAAAAACCATCCCCAAACACACACACACTCTCTCTTTCTCTCTCTCCCCTCTCCTCTCTCTCTCTTCTCCTTTCTATCCCATCAAAATCTTCACCTGGTTCATGATCGAATTCCGATGGTTCTTCTTGCTTCTCTGTTCGTTCTTCCTCTTGCTTCTCTGTTCGTTCTTCCTCTTGCTTCTCTGTTCGTTCTTCATGATTGAATTCCAATCGTTGTTCTGATTTGCTCTAAATCGGTTTAAGTTATGTAAATATCATTCATTTGTTCATTAATTGAGTTACAAACAGTTACTTTAACATGGTTTTAGCGTTATTGGATCACTTTTGTGTGTTTTTGTGAAGAATCGATTTCAAAAAAGTTTACATATTTTTTCAGAAGATTTCAAGTTTCACAGGTTCGAACACTTGAAATATTCTGTTAAAACTCGAAATGTTGACAAAACTTGAAATCTTGATGAAAAACTTGAAATTTTGAAACTTGAAATGTCAATCACGAACCAGGAGAGTTTCAACATTTCAATTTTCAAAATTTCAAGTTTTTTATCAACATTTCAAGTTTTTATAGAAGATTTCAAGTTTTGTCAACAAGTTTTAATAGAATATTTCAAGTTTTCAAACCTGTGAAACTTGAAATCTTCTGGAAAAATCTGTAAACTTTTTTTAAAACGATTCTTCACATAAACACACATAATTGATGCATTAAAGTTAAAACCATGTTAAAGTAACTATTTGCAACTCAATTAATGAACAAATGAATGATATTTATCGATTTAGAGCAAATCAGAAAAGGTTTTCTCATTCACTTTGTGAAATCTACAACAAGATTATGAAGAACAAAGAAGAACAATGATGAAGAACAGAGAAGAACGAAATCTTCAACAATGGTGCGGCCATTGGTGTTCGATTTGCAGGAAGGTGATGAAGAACAAATACGGTGATGAAGAACAAAGAAGCAAGAAGATGACAGTGAGAAAAATAAACAAAAGAAAATAGAAAAATTAATTTGGGGGCATCTTAGTAATTTATGGACACCCACTGAATTTATTTTTTCAAAACATGGTTATTAACAATTAAAGTTTCGTATGTAGTTAAAAATGAATTTCCCATATTTAGAGTGGTTATTTTTAGCAATTTCCACTATTTTGTCTGTATCCATATTATAAATATGTAAGTGGTTACATGATTTTTTAAGAAAAAAGTCTCTTTTTAGAGTTATTTGGATATAACAGGGTTTTGGGTTTTATTAGTTATTCTGAGACATTCTTTTGTAATCTCCATTGATCATAGAGGATTTATTTTCATCTCCGTCCGTGGGCATAGACTTTACGCTAAACCACATAAATTTCTTTTGTTCTGCTTTGCTTTTATTTTGTCTAATTATTTTGTATCTTGATTATTTTCACAACAAAAATTTTTCTCTAACTGTCTTTCACCGAAACCTCTAAGAGCATCTCCAACGTCGCACAAAACCACCCACCAACTCCAAATTAAAGCTTACTGTTTACCAAATACACTCTCCAACATTGTTTTAAAATATGTTTCCTAATAAATTAAAAAATTGTGCTGAGGAACAGTAGTATACTAGCTTGACAATCACTGTTCCTCAACGCAAATTTCTTTGTTATTGTCACATCAACATTTTTCATCTTATTTTTTAATTTTTTTTTTCTAATTTAACTCTTTTAAGTATAATTAAAATGATATGTATTCCCTAAAAAATTATATTATTGGAAAGATCTCAACTCCAAAATAACACTCACTTTGATATATATTTTATGTCAATAAAATTATTGAATATTGTATAATTTAACTAATAGAAATTAATTGGTATTGTATAAATATTTATTGGGAGAATATTCTTTAAAGATACTTTTTTGGTGTAAAATTTGATATAAAATATTGAAGTGGAAAAAAATTTAGTGTTAACATATTTTCAAAAGATTCTCATTTAACTTTAAATTTGAGTAAAATTTAATTTTGAGCATCAGAGATACTCTAAGGTGTCAGTGTAATTTCCCCTAATTAATAAATTAAATAAGAAGTGATCGATGTGATTGAATTAAAAGCCTGCATGCAGAAGCAGAATTGAGATTCGTGGGGACCGAGGGTACAAGTGCATCATCGCCAACAATTTTGGAGTGCGCATGGGATTACACATGGCAACCAACGGCAATGCCTCTCAAGTCTCTTCATCCATTACCATCAAAAGTATTCTTCTTCTTCTTTCAGATCTCTCTCTCTCTCTCTATAAATCATATAGTTAATAGTTTGCATATCTAATCAAGATTATCACTATTCATCATGGGCATTTTAAACTTACGATCATATCATGAAAACCCAGTAAAATTATTGAGCAGTTACTATTCCCATAATATTGTAGAGCCACCCAAAAAAATTATCCTCCTCCCCATTTACTCATTAATTACACCCAATATTAGTATAGTTCATTTTAATTTTTACATTCTTTTTATCGATTTTTTTTGGTCAACTAGTTTTGTTATGCTACAACATTTCTCTAACCTCCTGAATTCTTTTTTTTTTTTTCCTGTATATGAACAAATATTACTCGATTTCACAATTTTTGAAAGAATATTAGGTTGAGTGTACTCTTTTTCTTTGTAATTGATCTTGGATATATCAAATTTTAGATTTTCTATTGAATTAGTTTTAGGATTTTTCAAACAATATTTCATTACAATATGATGGATTTAGGAATAAGGATTTATGATAATTAATTGTACATTGAATTGAATGGGTGAACAAATTGCAATTAGGTTTATGATAATTAACCATACAATGAATGATAGAAGAAAATATCTTATTTTATTTATTTAAGTTATATAGTAATTTTACATACGGTTATTTTAGTAATTAAAATGATAAAAAAAAAAAAAAATGAGTTTTGACATTTTACTTTCGGTGGATTGAAATAGTTATATTTTTATTTTATTTTTGCTGAATAATCAATCATAAATTGTTTATCATAAGAAAAATTAATTATTTTTTATATAAAATTAAATTTTTGTAAAGCTTACATTAGGGGTGGGCACAAAAACCGAAACCAAATTGAACCGAATCGAAAAAGGATGCTTGGTTCGGTTCATAGCTTCTATTCGGTTCAAACTGATTTGAAATTTGAAAACCGAATTGAGTTTGATTCGGTTTCGGTTTTTATTATACAAAACCGAACCGAACCGAATAAACTGAATTGTCTTAATTAATTATTTTGTATGGTTCAATTTTATTATGGACTATTTGTTGATGATAGTTTATTTTGGACTACATTATGTACTACATTATGTACTACATTTTTTTACTTCTATTTTATAGAAGTTATGAAGATTTTATATTTTGATTGAGTATGTAGACTGAACATGACTGAAATTTTAGATTTGGATTGAAAATTGGGTTGTATTTTGTTTATTTATTTATTTTTATTTTTTTACATATTATGTTTTCTTAAAAAAGTTTAAGCCTAAATGCCTACAAAGCAACTTAAAGGCCCAAAAAATTAAAAAAAACATATAAATAAAAAAAAAAAACCTTCAAAACCCAATAGGCCCAAAACCGAATTGAACCATACCGAGATAAAGGTGTTCAGTTCAATTCGGTTTTCAAGTTCAAAACAATTCACATTTTCAAAAACCGAATATATGTCGGTTCAATAGGGTTTTGGCCATAACCGAACCGAACCAATCCATGCCTACCCCTACTTACATAGTTTTATTATTTTATAATTATCTTTAGTATATGATAATATCAATTAATTTTTCAATTTATCCTTTATAACTAGTTATTTTATAAAGGTATATGCATGTTATGGCATTTTAATATTACTAGCTTTTTCAAATATTTGATCAAATAGTGTAATATGATTCGTTTTATTTACAAATTTGTTGAAATCTTTTATTATTTTTATGGACCTTGAAGTTTTATACTTTTTAAGAAATATTGGACCAACCACTATCCAATGTGGCTTAATTGCGGAGAGAACTCTTCACCTTGGCAATATCCCAAGTTTAAATCAGCATACCTATAGGTTGTATATCATATCTCTCTCTCTCTCTCTCTCTCTCCAATGGGGAGGAAATAGGGGGTTTTGTCACTTTTTTAAATTGGTGTTTCAAGACTATTACCACTTTAATAACTTAAGTTTAAAGGCACCAAAGTAAGTGACTTCCAAAAATATCCTTACTTTACATATATTTTTTTTATTTTTTTACTTTTCAATTTTTCATTTTTTGATTTTATTCTTTCATCTTCTTCATAGAAATCTTTCTAACAGACCTCTAATGGAGATCGAACAAACCTCCATTGGAGGTCAATGAGGGTCGAAATCGACCTCCAATGTAGGTCGACGTCCGTTGGAAGTCTGTTCGACCTCTATGGGGGTCGAAATTGATCTCCATTGGAGGTCAATGAAGAAGAAGATGAAAAAAAAAAATTAGAATTTTTTTTTAAAGAGAATTCATGTATTTTCCGAGACTTTTCATATTTTTTTGAGAATTTTTAAGTATTTTTCGAGACTTTTCATATTTTTTGGAGACTTTTCATGTATTTTTTGAGACTTTCCATATTTTTTCTAAGACTTTTCATGTATTTTTCGAGACTTTCATATTTTTCTGAGACTTTTCATGTATTTTCGAGACTTTTTGGATAATTTTCGAGACTTTTCATGTATTTCCTAAACTTTACAAGTAATTTCCGAGACTTTTCAATAGAGTTTCACCTCCATTGATGGATGATTTTGAAAAAAAAGAAAACCAAAATGGTGAAGAAGGCTACTGTGGGGGGCATTTTCGTCCGTTCACCATAATAGATGTCATTTAAACTTAAGTTATTAAAATGGTGATAGTCTTAAAATGCACCCTCAAAAAAGTGCTATATTATTTTTGAACCCCACCAATGGGGCCTTAGCTAGAGACAGCACCACGGGGAGCACCATTGCCTAGGTGCAGCAGCAGAACAACCGAGGCGGCAAGGTTTTGGAGGGATGTTTCAATAATTTTCTATTTTTAAGAAGAAAAAAAAAAAAGATTTCAAGTTTTTTATATTTTTCTCCAAAGTTTAACGTTTCCCGTAAAAATAAATAAAACAAAGTTGCAGGGGTATTTTCATATTTTTGCTATGCACTAAAAATAAATCTTGATATGTGTTTATTAGGATCTGGATCCTCTCCTCACCTAAATTCTCCTCACCTCCATAATTTATTACCACGTGTCTAATATAGCAAATCAATGGTCTAGATTATTTCAATTAATTTTTATGCTTTTACTTTACTAAAAATAGAAATAAGCAAAACCATTGATTTAGGTGAGGACAAAATGAGATGAGGGGAGGATTCAAATCCTTGTTTATTAACACTTAAACTTGCGTATGTGATTATTATTATTTGCATATTTTATGTGTTTATTTTTGACAATTTTCACTTAAGTTTTTAGGATTGAAAGTATTGAAAATGATTTCATAATTTGGTTTTCATAACATTTTTCACAACGTCTTTCTTCCATCTCCAACCACTTCTAGCCTTTGAAAATAAATTATTGGGTGCCGATATTTCCACCCATAAATATGATTAATACACCCATATTTTAGAGAGCTTCTTTTAACAATCCAATTTTTTCTTTTTACACTTATTTTCTAAAGACACTCCATTCATAAAATTTAAATTCAAAAAAAATTCTAAAGACAGTTCCTTTTGTTTTAAGATTATCCTTTTTATCTTTTGGCACTCTTATTCTAAATACACTACATTTTAAAAAATAAATTTCTAAAGACACTCAATTTTATTTTAATAAAAGTTAGGACAAACCATTGTAGTCTTTGAATTCATCCAATGAGTTATCTTTTTTGAATTAAATTATTAAAAAAAGAAATCATCTCTCTTAAATCATTAGATTAAATATTACATATTAAACACTCTCTCCTAAATTTTTAATTACCATATTAAACTCTCTCTTCTCCGATACATATCTCTAATTTTCTATCTCCATTTTTCCTTAAGCAAGACTAACTGTTAAGAAAAAGAATTTTACGAATAAGCTTGATTTTTAGGAACCGTATATATGTATATATTAAAAATAAAATAAAATAAAATAACTCAAAAAATAAGTACCCTGTTTTCCAAAAAAAAAAAAAAAAAAAAAAAAAAAAAAAAATCGAAATATGAACATGCTTTTTGTTACTTTTGTAGGTATGTGATTACCTAGAAAACTTTAATCCTTTCATTAGTCTTAGAAATTCCGAGTTTAATCGAATCTAGTTACAACAAATCAAGTTTTTATATATCTATTTTATTTTATTTTTTAAAAAAATAAAGTATTTGTATTGACTTTTTAATATATATATATATATATTAATATTAGTAAAAAACCAAAATAGTCATAATTTTTTTTTCTTTAATTATTAATCATAGATTGATCAAGAAAGTATAGATATATATATATTTAAAAAAAATGGAGAGAGAGTGTTTAATATGGTAATAACATATTTAGGAGAGAAAGTTTAATACATAATATTTAATCTAATGATTTAGGAGAGAGGATTTTTTTTTTTTTTTAATAATTTAATTAGTTTGGAGTGTATTTAGAATTTTTTTTTGTCTTGTTTAGTAATTTTATTTCATGTTAAAATTGTCATTAATAAAAAAAAAAAAATTAAATTGGAGTGTAAATAGATAATTTGTGGATTGTAAGAAGAAGCTCTCCATATTTTATTAAAACAATTAATTACAAAAATATCCCGATACAAATTTACCAATTAGGACAAATTACTTTAATTAAAAATAATCTAAATACTATATATGTACATCCATTAATTACACTCATCATATCTTCAACTATATCACTTTATTAAAAAAAAAAAAAAAAAATTATAATAAATCCTAATTCTATTTCAATTTGGATTATACCACAGTATCAACCCCAACCCCAACCTCATATTATTAGTAATACCATCTCCTATTCTCCTTCATCAGAAGCAAAATGTCGAGAAGTGTTAAGATCATGGATTTTGTTGCCGTTGCCGGCAAAATCACTTTTCCACTTGCAGTATAAAATGAGCGGGTTATGAGACGAAGTTGACTGGTTGAGGCACCCATGTCCCGTATTTCTGGTTCATTTGTGACAATGAGATAGAAAATGAGTAAGAGAAGTAAGTTGCAGTGGACATTGTAGAGCCTAAATTTTTCCTTTTTACAATGTTTTTTTCCCTTCTCTTCTATAAATATTGAAACTTGAGATTATATTTTTGAGAAACTTTAAGTTAATTATCTCTTGTTCTATTTTATGTTTACCCGATTAATTAACTAATCAAACACGGTAGATATTTATTTATTTATTAAAATGATGGTAAAGAACAGAAAACATCCTCAAATATTTAATAAAAATATATTATTATATGTTTGACCTTTTAAATATTTACATTTGAATAAAAAAATAATATGTTTTTTTTAAAAATAAAAAAACGGGTGTATTAATAATTTAAAAGGGTTTACAAATAAAATGTATTAAAATAAATATATTCATTTCAATAAGGATACTATTGGTATTAGAATGAGCAATTTTTCTCTTATGAGTATACAACTTTGAGCATATCTTGAGCATAGTAATACACATCATCACATTTTAGCCATGTATATTATTATGATTGAAGTTATGTTACTGACATGACAAAAGTGTAGTGATAATACATATGGCAAAAGTGTGGTGATGTGTATTAGTATGCTGAAGATATACTCAAAATTGTTTGCTCATGAGAGAAAACCTGTTAGAATGAGTGCTTATAATAGTAATAGTTTAATTTTTAGATTTTAGACATGGGTCATAGGTATACTTATAAAATTTGTATGTAAATCATATTTATATATGGCAATATCAACACCCTGAATTTTTCCATTTTTGAGAGCAGGTGAGAAAATGGTTATTTCCCATATTATTATTTCCGAGGGTAACGACGTAATTTTCTTGTCATAATTGTACATTTCTAATGGTGTGTTAACATTTTCAACAGTTTTTAACCACAAAAAATACCATAGGTTAAGAGAGGATCCTTGTCCATTTCTTGTAGTGAGAGCATCCACAATGGTTGGACCCAAAAACAAGACTTATTTGTTATCACATCATCAAAAATGGGTCTTCTTTTTAAAAAATGGGTCTTGCCATTTGGATCCACTTAATTTAGGTCTCTTTTCCCCACAATGAGGGTAAATTGGAAATGTAAAAGTGGATCCACTTTTTTAACTTTTTTCCAAATAATCATTACTCTTTTTTAAAATATTATATATATATTAATAAATAAATTATATAATATATTTAAAATATCAACACTATCAATAATTATTTAACAAATTATAATTAATTTAAATAAAACAATTTATTAATAAAATTATCACAACCGAATTACATTAACAATAAAAATAAATATTTAAAATAAAATATTGTCTACGATTAGACATGGCGTCGATTCCAGTTCGGTTCCTGTTCTGTTTTGGAAGTGGCGGTTCTAGAACCGGAATCTCCCTCAGAGAGATTTTAGTTCTGGTTTCGATTCCCCGGTTCCTCGGTTTCAGTTCGGTTCGGTTCGGTTCGGTTCAGTTCTGGTGGTTCCGACTGTTCGTTTTCGGTTCTAGTCCTGTTCTGATTCCGAACCTTCAAAACCGGTTTTGGTTCCAGTTTTGAAGGTTTGGTTCCGGTTCCAAACCTTCAAAAAATTAATGTTTTCATTCAAATTATTTTAATTTCATTAAAATAAAATTTTAAAATTAAAATTAAAATTATTTATATTTTTTCATTATATATATAATTATTGAAATTAATAATTTTATATTTAAATTTAAATAATATATATATTTTTTTTTCATTATATATATAATTATTGAAATTAATTATATATATATATATGTATATATATATATATATATATATATATATATATATATATATATATATATAAGCCCAACTCAATGATTGGGAGGTGTTGGAAACCCAATTCCAATCATTGGATAAGACCCAAATGGAGTTCTATACCCAAATGGAGTTCTATATTTGAAACCCAATTTGGGTCTAGTTGGGTGGAGCCCACAAATGGATCTTATTTTTTAGTTCCATTTTTCTACCATTGTGGCACCATTGGATCCAAATAAAAATGGAACTCTTTTATCCACCATTGTGGATGCTCCGAGCCTCTGGTGCTTTTGTCGATGGATAATACAAGCCATGACTATACGACGCTCAAATGATGTATAAATCATGTCATTATAATTCAAAACCCACCAAAGGAAGCATATATATATATTTTTTGAAAGTAGTGGTGATGGGATTGACAAAAACAGTATCTCTAAAATCATTGAGTGATGATGATAAACAACCAAAACCAAATTAGCTACGTCTATTTCTCTTTGTATCCGGTGTGAAGACCAAGTCTTATACGGCTATATATATATATATTCTTTTTCCTATTGATTCGACCTGATATAAAATATATCAGTGCATTATATGTAGGCTATAGATTATGAATAAGCACCGACAAGTGTATGCAGAATGAGTCAAAACATTTGAATCTAATAGCTCACATTCAAAACACTGATGTATTTTATATTAGGTCGAACTAACAGGAGAAAGATTGTATATCTGTAGATTCTGAATAAGCACTGATAAGTGCATACAAACTGAGTCAAAGCATTTGAATCTAATGGCTCACATCTGTCTTTCTCCTGTCAGTTCGACCTTATGTAAAATACATCAATGCATTACATGTGGACCATAGATTATAGATATCTGTCTTTCTCCTGTCAGTTCGACCTTATATAAAATACATCAATGCATTACATGTGGACCATAGATTATAGATAAAATATAATAGCTGAAAATTAAAGATCATAATAATTGCCCTAAATAAAAA
The DNA here is from genome assembly GCA_030490815.1 of Acer saccharum. NCBI lineage: Eukaryota > Viridiplantae > Streptophyta > Magnoliopsida > Sapindales > Sapindaceae > Acer > Acer saccharum. The sequence goes on from CM059866.1 coordinate 53,892,872, forward strand.
AAATGGGAGTGATATTGTGATTGAATTAAAGGGCGTGCAAAATTGAGGATGGTGGATTGGTGGGGCTACACAATAACCAAACAACTTTGGAGTGCTGCGCATGGGAGTTCACACGGCAACCAATGGCAATGCGTCTCATCATCCATCACAATTGCTTACTTTTGATAAGAAACGAAATGACCTGTGTTGGCTTCACTCTTTGAACTGTCGGCGCTTGCATGGATGCATATTCTTCGGTGGATGGTCTTGTCTGATGATGGCCACATTCGGGGATGCTTTAGTTTCGATATGATAAAATCGATAGTAATTCAAAAGATATATATGCAAAGGCGGAGCTGGAGTAGAGCTCAAAAAGGTCTAATTCCGTCTAGACCTGGCACGGTTCCGGTTCGAACCGTCGGAACCGGCCGGAACCGGCCGGAACCGGAACCGGAAAAATCGGAACCGGAACCGGATTTCCGGTTCCGGTTCAAGAACCGGAACCTGAACCGGTTGGACCGGTTCCGGTTCCGGTTCGTTACTTGGTTCGAACCGCCGGTTCGAACCGGATTGGAACCGGCGGTTCCGGTTCCGGTTCCGGTTCGAACCGGCGGTTTAGTGAATAAAAAAATAATTTTTTTTTTTTTTTTTTTTTTTGGGTTTGGTGCCGTTGGCCCAACGGTCGGCTGACGTCAGCCGACCGTTGGCCCAACGGTCTGCTGACGTCAGCAGGCCGTTGGGTCCAACGGCTACCCTCTTTTTTCAATTTTTTTTTTTTTTTTTTTTTTTTCTTTTCTATAAATACCCCCCCCTCCCTTTCATTTTTCCTCACACCAATTTCTTCTCAATTCTCTCTAATTTCTCTCCAACACTCTCAACTCTCAAGTCTCAAGTGATAAGTCTCTCAAATCTCCAATTTATTTTATTGTCAATTTATTTTATTTTCAATTAATTTTATATCCAATTTATTTTATTTGCAATTTATTTTATTTTCAATTAATTTGATATCCAATTTATTTTATTTGCAATTTATTTTATTTCCAAATTCCAATATATTTTATTTTCAATTAATTTTATATCCAATTTATTTTATTTGCAATTTATTTTATTTCCAAATTCCAATATATTTTATTTGCAATTAATTTTATATCCAATTTATTTTATTTGCAATTTATTTTATTTCCAAATTCCAATATATTTTATTTTCAATTAATTTTATATCCAATTTATTTTATTTGTAATTTATTTTATTTTCAATTTATTTTATTTCCAATTTATTTTATTTGCAATTTATCTTATTTCCAATTTATTTAGTTTCCAATTAGTCAACTATTCTTCTAAGTTCTAAGTTCTAAGTTTCCAATTGTCTCCCAAATTTATTTTTAAATGGCAAGTGGAAGTGGAAGTGGAAGTGGAAGGGGTCACGGCCGCGAAGGTCCTAGGCGTTCGATTTCGATGCACGGTAAGGGTCCTATGGTCGATAATCTCGGTCATAACGACTCCACCTATCACGACTATCTGCAACGTCGGGCCTATGCTGAAGACCTAGGCCTAAACTTTCCTACTCCCCCTCTAATAATTTCTGAATCCGATCCCAATGACAACACCCCCAATTTGACAAGCCAGTCAGAAAATATGCCTGATATTGATACACCTCCGGATTTTGGTTTTGATACACCGGAAGTGGATCTAGAAAGGGAGGAAGATCTGATACAGAAGCAGAGCAAATCTGATCTCTTCGTCAAACATATGAAGAAAATTAGGAGTGAAGATGGAAGCATTACAGTAGCTTGCAATTACTGCAACAAAGTATATAAATGGAGCAGATCCGGAGGATATGGCACTTATTGGAAGCATATTGAAGCCAAACATCCAGAAGCAGTGATCAGAATGAGGTCACAAACACAAATTCCCAGGTACGCTACTCCTAACCAACAATTATTTCGTTATAATGATGAACAAAATAGAGAAGAATTAGCTAGGATGGTAGCAGTAGAACATTTATCATTCAGTTTTGGTGAGAGGGTTGGCTTTATTAACTATTGTCGACGAGCATTAAACCCTGCTGCATGCCGTGTCCCTAGAGCCACGCTCACACAAACACTTGAAAAGATTTATGTGAGAGACAAAAAAAAGTTAGAAAAATATTTTGAAAAATATAATGGTCGTGTTACAGTATGTGCCGACATATGGACTGACCATTGGCAAACGCATTCATACTTAGGTGTCACTTGCCATTATATGGATAATGCATGGACAATCCAAAAAAGAATTCTTGCTTTTAGAGTTTTTGATGATTCACACAATGCTCAAAATATTTTTAGACAGCTTAGAATTATTTTTTCAGAGTATAATATTGAAAACAAAATTTTTGCAATTGGTTTTGATAATGCTTCTGCCAATACCGCTGCTATTCCACTTTTAATTGATTTATGCAAACCCTTTCTTGGTGGTACATTTTTTCATCAAAGATGTGCATGCCATGTTTTAAATATATGTGTTCAAAAAGGATTAGAAACTCTTCAATGTTTTATTGAACCTATTAAAAAAGCCCTAATGTTTTTATGGAGAAATCCTTCTACAATGAAAGCATGGGCAAAATATTGTAAACAAAATGGTAGACGTGCCATTAAATTTGCTCGTGATGTTCCAACACGTTGGAATTCTACTTATAAATTGCTTGCTCAAAGTTATGAGTATAGGGATTTATTAGTTACTTTTATTCAATTTCATGTTCCTAACATTCAACTTTTTGAAACTCATTGGGATGCTTGTTACAATGTTTTCAATTTGTTAAAAGTTTTTTATAATGCTACACAAAATTTTTCTAAAATTTATAAACCTACAACACATTTATTTGTTATTGAGAGTATAAATATTGCTGGTGCATTTTTGTATTGTGAATCTGACCCAGCAATAAAGGGAGCCGTTAGTGCTATGAAGCAAAAATGGTTAAATTATTATACGGATTTTCCAAATATTTATTTGATTGGTATGGTTTTTGATCCACGACACAAATTACAATCTTTGTCTTATTATCTAGATGGTTATTATGGCAAAGAAGGTTTAAATATTGAATATGATATTGAAGCATGTTGTGATAGAGTTAAGAAATTATTGTATGATTTATATGATGAATATGTTACAATTTATGGATCCGGTACTCCGATCGTAGATGTTACACGAACCAAAACTGCATCTCAGCCTCCATCATCTTCCTCTGGATTTATGAATTTAGGGTATAGTATGTTCTCCAAAAAAAACAAAAAACCAAGATGTTCTTCATCAAGCTCCGATTCGCATGCCGAGCTTGAATCTTATCTAGCTTCTTCTTGTGACTTTCCTGATGAATTTGAACTCTTAAAATATTGGAGTGATGCTACAAAGTACTATCCAATTTTGGCTATGATAGCCAAAAATATTTTTTCAACACCGGTTTCTACTGTGGCGGTGGAACAAGAGTTCAGCGCCGGGGGGAATATTTTGGATGAAAAACGTTCGTGCTTGACTCCAAAAGCACTACAGATACAGGTTTGTGTTGACGATTGGACAAAAGCAGAATATAGACAACAAGAGCTCCAACAAGAGCCAACATATGATTTCTTTAAAGAAGACGAACCCGAAGCGGGCGAAGGCTCTGGAGCAAGCTGAGCAGCGGAACCATAAATCTGTAAATCTGTAATAAAAGGTATGAGAACTACGTGGCCTTTGATTCCTCTAAACCCCCCTAAGAGGATACGTAGGCAACTTAATTGTGGTAAAAATTAAGTGCAAGGCTAATAACTTTACTTTTTTTTTTAGTTTTATTTTATTTTAATTTAATTTTGTAATCTGTCATTTATTTATTTTATGTTATTTTTGAAATTTGGGTGACTCAATTTCCAAATACCCAATGAAATGTAAATTGTAACTTTGTTTACTTTTATTTTAATTTAATTTTGTAATTTGTCATTTGTTTATTTTATTTTATTTTCGGTTGGATACTCGGATAGTCGGATGACGATGATCTAACTTCCAACATCCAATGAACTTATGAACTCAATGAATTTTATTTTGTAATTTGTCATTTATATATTTTATTTTATTCAATTACAATCTACAACTTATAAGTTACAAGTTAGAACTTAGAAATATTTTTTTTTTGTTTAAATTAAAAAAAAAAAAAAAAAAAAAAAAAAACGGTTCAAAACCGCCGGTTCCTGTGGAACCGGAACCGGAACCGGAACCGGTTAGAACCGGTTCCGGTTCCGGTTCCACTAAACCGTGGAACCGGAACCGCCGGTTCGGAACGGGAACCGGAACCGAACCGGAACCGTGTCACCTCTAATTCCGTCTAAAAGAATTAACTATATTTCCTTTTAAGAAAGTTATAATTTGATCTCAAAAATAAAAATAATTTAATTAATCTTTGAATTATTATAATTTTTTTTCTACTATGTTCCCTCCAAAAATAAACTGTTGTTTTAATTTTTAGGTGCATTTTGCAATTCTCTTTATATTTTTCATGGCAGATAATGATGAAGTGATAAAAGATTATTATTTAATCAGTAAAGTGAATTAAGTTTTTCTATTAAATTGAAATTTAGAGGATTTCTTCTTATGATACTTTGAACACAAATAAGGAGAGCTCTTGGCCACTTCATTTGGCCAGGGTTAATTGCATTAACTTACCCTTACTTTATTGGATATAGCAAGATTTTAAAAAGATATCTTAAATTAACATAAACATCCCCTGTCATCAAGTCAATCCGTTAACTTTAACGATTGACTAACCTTGACCTATGAAAAACCAAATATACCCCTGCCACATCATCCCAAACATAAAATATTTTTAATTAAAATTTGATAAATAAAAATTAAAATAATAATAATAATAATAATATATCGGCCGCCTGCGGAAACTTTCTCAATTCGCGAAGGAGCCTCCTTGGAGATCGACCTCATCCTCCTTTGCGAACTACATGAGGTCGATCTCCAAGGAGGAGAAGATCTCTTCCGATAACTAGGAGATCGTCAAAGATCTATTGTTTCATGCTCCATTGTCGGTAGATTATTTTGTTTTTTTTTTTTTTTTAAATTTGATTTTTCAATTTTAATTAAAAAAAATATTTTATGTTTGAGATGATGTGGCCGGCAAGGGTATATTTGGCTTTCTAAGGGTCAAAGTTAGTCAACTGTTAAAGTTAACGGCTTGACTTGATAGCAAGGGTATTTATGTTAATTTAGAGTATCTTTTTGAAATCTTGCTATATCCAATAGAGTAAAAGTAAGTTAGTGCAATTAACCCCTAGTAATACGAGTGAACTAGACCATAGCTAGTATATATAATAATATACATAGCTATTATTACAAATTATCTATCATATCCTTAACTATAAAATTTCATACTAAACTATATAATAGAATATAGTAGTATTATTATTCATGTTATTTGTGTAGCATTTATATTATATTAATTTATGTCTTTTACTAACTTTCGGTTCGAATCCTACCAATAGTAAAAACTTTTAAAAATATATATATATATATATATGATCTCAAATTAATAGATATTGTCTTTCATTAACTTTATCTTATGAATGCGGAGACTTAAAAAATTCTCGACCCCTCATATCATGAATTTATGGATCATAATCATTTACACATCTACAAAATTTTAAATTTATTTTAATTAGTCTTTCTATTATCGTTTATCAGATTATCAGTTCGAACTGATAAAAGTTATATCAGTTCCTTGTATGTGGACCACTGGATTTAAATACTTTTACTGACAAAAGATTTTCATGTACCCCGCAAAGAATACAATAAGTCAATAAACAACTGAAATGGACATAAAGCAGCCGCCCATTATGCATTTGTCTTTAGTGCACGACAAAATAGAACATTGCAGATTCACGTCATGATCATCTAAATCAACATCAAAAAGAATGATATATAAATTGGATTGATTTTGGATGTTTAAAGTTTATTTAACTGAAAAGAGTCGTGAAGTTTTAAGCTTAATTTTGTAACCAATTAAGAGTCGTTATAGACATGTAGTCGACGTGCGTGATTTAACAGTGTATGTCTCACTTGATCCACAAGGATATTCTTTGAGGAATTTTATCTTATCTAATTGCTTTTGGCATTTTGCAGTCTTTGTTAAAATATTTATATGATAAGAGCATTTCTGATATAAATATGTATTTTTAAATTTCTAAATAGTACTATATCTGTATTTCTATTTGTTATAGACTCACTTTAGAAGAAAAAAAATTAGAAAAATATATATTCACATCTCCAATACAAGTATCTAAAATCACCAATAGAGGCCTAGCTCAGCTGGTAGATGGACGAGCTTAGGGTTTAGACAAATGACTCCAAGGTTAGCTGTTAGAATCCTAATAATGACGAAAACTTTTAAAAAAATACCTGGTCCTAAATTAATAGATATTGTCAAAAAAAAAAAAAAAAAAAAAAAAAAGTATCTAAAATCTAATATGCGTCGTCCAAAACCTCTAATATTATTAGTGGAAATAGTTATAAATTCTAATTAGCATTTTTAGAAGAGTTTCTAGAATTAAAAACTCAACTTCATATTCTAACCTTTTATAACTTCTTATCTATCTATCCTATGTATCATCCAACTTTATTTAGTGTTACACCTACTCTCTTTTTTTTTTTTTACGGAATCTGTCTATCTCCAACTATCATATATATATATACGGTCCCGTTCTGATCAGGATGCATTGATATAATTACATCAGTATCAATGCATGTGGACCACGGATTATGGAGAAATTTTGATAAATGCATACACTTTGAGTCAAAGTATGTAAATCTAATGGTTCATATCTAACGCACTGATGAAGTTATATCAGTGCGCACTGAATTGAATATTTCTATATAATATATATATATATACAGATTTTCTATTATCAGATATATCAGATAAAGAATGTGGACCACTAGATTTACATACTTTGACTCAAAGTGTATGCTCTTGTATATATATATATATATATATATGCGCCGACTTTATTTACTGTTATGGTATTTATTTTATTTTATTTTTTTGACTCTTTTTGTCATTGATAGGATATTTACCCAAGCCCCAAACCCATCCATTTACCGGCTGAATTACGCCCATGGGGGCTACTGATATACCCACTTTGTTTATAGTCATGCATTGTATGCATGAGTACTCATGCATTATTTAGAACTTGAAATTCTCATTATATATAAACTATGGATTTAAAGTTAATTATATTTTATTAAGTAAAAATTGTAAAACATAACAATATAAATCCGAAGTTCTGACAAAATATAAATGAACTGAATTTTTATTAAATAAATTATAAATTTGAAGTTCTAAATGTATAATTTCTATACAGCTTGAAGTTTAAAAATGAAATAGAAATTCAAATATGAACAAGAAATTCTAAATTTCAAGCTAATTTGTAAAATTTGATTTTAGAGTTATTTTGAATCAATACAAAATTTTCAATTACTTCTATTATATGAACTTGAAGTTCTAAAATTGAAAAAGGATATGAGTTTTTTAAAAGGTCAAATTAAAGTTCCAAATTCGAACTGTAGTTCTGAATCAAAACATGACTTTTAAGATTTTTTTAATTAACTAATAAAACATTTTGAGAGAGACGTGATGAGAATGGAGAGTTATAACTTATTAATGAGTTTTTGGAGTCCACGTGATCAACAATGCCTCGTGATGATTAGTCGACAATGATTCTTCGAATTTGTTGACAAAACATAATTAGTCGACAATGATTATTTGAATTTGATGACAAAACATCTTATCTAATTTAGATAATGTGATCTTTTTGTATTAATTTTCATCTTTGTGACAAAACGCCGCCTCGGCTACTCTAAGTATAAAAGAATTCTATGAAAATCTTATCTTTTCATCTGAAATCTGAATATTCTAGGAGACTTTACAGAAAATCATATAAATTTTAAAGTAGTTTCTAATAAAATCTTTAACGGAATCACTTTATTTTTCAAACTTTTCCACCATGTAATTTCAAAGTACAATTGAAATCCATGGGTTATGGCCCATTATAAGATAGAATTCAATTAAAATAGAAATTTGCTTTCCTTGTATTGGACCCATCTGCTCAATATAAACATATTCGAAAACTAATTATGAAAAACCTTGATTTATAGAAAACATATTCGACTTTGGCCAGACAGCTTTTGATTAATAAAAAATACCAGAGACTTGTTTTCTCAAATTCCAGTTACTATTCGTAATTGAAGCCTTTTAACAATCATTCGTGCGCGAAGTTGAATGTTATCAGTAGCCTGATATCTGGCATCCGTGCGCGGATCAACAGATATTAGTAGGTTGTTCTAATTTGTTTATTGCAGGTTTTTCTCGTAAGCTTCCGCTACACCAGTTGGTACATATGCATAACATGCTAAAATTAAAAACATGAACCACCAGTTGTGTTATCATATGTTACCCATCTCACGATACTAAAGAATCTGTATGAACCTGGTGATCACCTAAGAAAAATAGTTTAAAATAAAAGAATGAGCGCTAACGCCCAGTGTAGGAGCACAACTTGGAGTGTAAAATTGGGGGTCCAAATTTTAAAAAAGTGAAATTAATGGTACTAAATTGTAAATTTACAACTTAAAAAAATTTATATTTTTTAACTATTAATTTTTTTTTTCACCGGGGGGGCTGGGGGGCTGGCCTCTTTAGGGTTCACCACTGGCCTAGTGAGTGGAAATAAACTTTAAAAACTAAAACTTTTCTTTCTTATAAACTTTACTAAAAAAACTACTATCTCTAAATAAATATGAAAACATAAGTATCTTCTTTACTTTTCTGAAATCAAATCTCTTTCTGAAAAGCATTCTGTACTTAATAAACTTTATATTGCATAAATAAAATACAATTCTAAAAACTATTAGCTGTAGAAAAACTTTTGTCTACTTCTTTCTGAATTCCATATCTCTTAGGCTAAACTTAATCTATAGGAAATATCACATACACGTCGATATCTGATCAAACGTGCAGAGTAATCTTACACACACGGCAATATGACTGCACGTGCAGAGTAATAATATCACATACACCGATACACATGTAGAGAAGCCCTAAAGGCTTATAATCTTAATCTAAATCTGATAGTGCTGAGGATGGTACATATCTGATATCTTAACATTTCTTTAGGAAACATACGTAATTCTTTATAAAAAGTTTTCTCAAAACTTGCATAAATATTCTTTTATTTCTTTTTCTAAAAATTCTCATAAATAACTTGGAGCTGAAAATCTAGAATTTTTTTTGATAATATTATAATCTGTCTGAAAATCTGAAAATCTAGAAATTTGTCTAAAAATACTTGTACCAATTCTTCTTGTAAAACTTGTTCTATAAATCAAATACTTTAATAAATCTATTTCTAAATCATCTGGGAATCTGTTTACTAAATATTTCTAATAATTCTCTAAATAATTAAAGCTGACATATGATTCTAGAATAATTAACTCAATCATAAATAAAAACTATCTATTTACATAACTCATGTCCTCAAATCTGTTATGGGATTGAGTTCATTCATGAATTCATCTCTCCAGCTGCACCTTATTCTTTTTCCAATCTCATATTCTATACGACTATATCTCTATCTCTCTCTACCATCTCTGTCTGTCACGCACGCACGAGATCTGGTATTCTGGTTCCTTTTTTGTTTTTTCTTCCATCTCTTATCACTCTCAAAATCTCTCTGTCTTTCTTTTTTTTTTATTCTATTTTATTATTTTAACCTTATCCCTCCTCTTGCTTTTGCCACCTAAACCTTCGTCTTGCCGCCTAGCATACACTAGCCACTTTTCTTTAAACTTATCTGATTGAAAAGTAACATTGACTTGAGCTTCAGCGTGGATCATGTGTCTAGAATCGGAAATTGGAATCTAGAATGGGGTATATTTTCTGGAACCGTACCTTACACTTTGGTCCAATGTAAGAAATATACCTTACATTTTGGTCCAATTCAAGGAACAAAGTGTAAGGTCCGGTTTCGGAAAATATACCCCAGTCTAGATTCCAATTTCCGAGTCTAGACACATGATACAGGCTCAAGCTCAAGCCAAAATTACTTACCTTACACTTTAATTGTTTAATAATGGCTTACCATGAATTATTTTTTCTGATTTGAATGAATTATATCTCTTTCAAAGGAAAAAAAAAAAAAAAGGTCCATTGAATCAATGGTTGAGTTTGTATATAATATGTGTAGTTTTATATATGTATTAATTTTTTAAAAAATTTTATGGTAACGACCAAAACATAAAATATTAATAGGATGAATGAATGTTCTTACCACTAAATCATATTGGACGATGGTTTAAACATGTATTAATTATACCTATTTTTTTGTTTATTATATAATATATATCTTGTCATAAATAAAAATGAAAATGAATCTTTTATTGTGTTTACATTTACATTTATGTTTCAGTTTTTGGATTATGTTGACTTTGATATATATTTTTGAAAGGAAAATAGTATAAGATACACACCGAAAACAAAGTACCCTGGAGTAAGACTCACACCAGAAGCTATATAAATTTGTCTTTTCTAAAATATCACTAATAACAAGGCCAATATCAACATAAGGGTATAACGTACACAACACTCAAAGCATCAGACTCTACCACTGTTAGCACTAACCCAGAATCAGGGGTGACTCAGGATATTCGGGGTCTTAGGCGAAAATTTAAAATAGTATAATTTTATTTGTTTTTTTGTTTTTCATATTCTTCATTAATCATTAGAGAGTGTAATATTTCATGCTTTGTTATCATTTTCTTCCATATTATATTATTATCTATTGTTGACGGTGATTTTTGGACTGTGTAAGGTTAATCACACGTCCAACAAGTTAATATGAACTAACAAGCAGTTAAACTATATAGTAAGAAAAAAGATTAAACACGTAAAACACAATGTTTTACGTGGAAAACCTTGAAAAGGGGAAAAACCATGGGGATCCTAATTTTTGTTTGTAAATGTAAAAGGGTTTCTTTCATTTACCTCTCATCTTTTAAGACAATTTCTAGAATCTTTGCTTTTGAGAAAGTTTTGATAAATTCTTCAACTGGTATGGAGTCGTAATGCTTTTTTTTTTATATTTTTTTTAATATGCAAACAAAACTAAATTTTGTTTTCTTTTTCTAATTTTTTAGAGACTATATCATCTCGATAAACCTAAATTTTTAATGAGCAGTAATGGTACGAAGAGACGTTCACCAAATATGTTAAGCTACTTTATACTCTCTCGATCTAAATTCATCATTTCAAATGTTTACAATGTTTTCTCAAATATTATTCTTACTTCTTCGGATTCATACGGTAGGCATCTTAAAACTAGTTTTGTATATATACGCTCTTTTGAAGAGAGAAAAAAAGAAAAAAAAAATCCGAATGCAAAGGCAAATACATTTTCATTAAAACATTTATACAATTTATTTCTTAATTACTTAATTAGTTTCCATGTAGGTATTACCTATACAAGAGGCACTTGTTGCCTTCCGGGTGAAAATGGGACTAGACCTTTACATCAGTGGTATACTCCGTGAAATAATAGAAATAAACAGATTTTCTTTGATCCTTTTCATGCTACTGAAATCACTCATTTCATATTAGCAAAATGTTGCTTAAAATACTCATCGATTTGTACCCCGATTAATTTGATTGATTTACTGCAAGCTTAAGTACTTAATCATTTTGTAGTTAATGGTTCGGTCGCCTAGTTTATATTGAAGGGGTTGGCAATTTGAGGGCTTGGGCCCAGTGAGGGCCCTCAAAAAGCCCGTATAATTTAAAAAGGGCTTAAACCCTGCCCAAATAAGAAATTTATACATACGGATAGGGTTGGAACTCAACCCGCAAAAATCAGGGTGTTACCTAAACCCGTCCTTTGACCCTTGCTGTTACTTATATATTGTGATCCGAATTTTGACCCAAATTTTTTACATATATTTTTTTACTTATAATTTGACCCGTATTATTACCCATATTGTGACCCGAATTTGGATCCGACTCGTAATGTCACATTTCCATCTTATTAATATATTTTTTTTATCTAATTAATTTTTTTAGAGTTCATTAAAGGTATTTTTTTTATCCCTTAAATTAGTATTTTTAATATTTAAAATAAATAACTGAAAAAAGAAAAAAAGAAAAAAACATTATTATCAATTCATCATCCTCATCTCTCCACACCGCCATCCTCAGCCCCTCCATCTCTCCATCACGCCATCATCAGCCTCCAATCTCAAAAATTTCAAGAGTTTTTTTCTTTCAAATTTTTTTTGCACAAAGAATCTAATAAAAAAAATCCACATACAATGTATCCATCAAAAAACAACTCTTCATTAAACAAAACTCAATTAAAAAAAAAAATGTAGAAGATTTGGAAATTTGAAGATCTTCAACCTTCCATCTGGAAAGTTGACGATCTGCTCCAATGGAGAAACAATAATTAGTGATTCCTAGATGACAAAAACGCTATGACCGAAAGCGAGAAGGCGACTAGAGAAAGTTTCGTCGGAAGCGACCGGTAGCAAGAGTCATGACACGTCGACGGTGGCACGACAACAAGAGACAAATGACTAGTTGGTGTTCGTTTTTTTTGAAGAGAAGTGTAGAACAGCACCGGTGTTTGTTTTTTGAAGTGTAGAATGGCTGGTATTTTTATTTAGAAAGTTTAGGTTTAAGCATACTTTTTGAGGGTTTAAAAATGAACCCTAGTTAAACCCACAACCAACCCGTAATCAATTTGGGCTTACAATAAAGGGTTTACTGTAGGCTTTTTAATGATGAGGTCTGAGTTTAAACCCAACCCTCGTCGTGCGGGTAAGGGCTAAACCCTCCAAACCCAGCCCATTTTGCCATCCAGAATACATAGCAACAACGTACAACAAAGAGATTCGGTCGCCTCGTTCAAGCAAAAATTGATATTAAATATTGTACAATTTTTTTTTTTTTTTTCCTTTTCCATTTATAACTTAAAACCAAAAAAACAAAAAAAACAAAAAAAAAAAAAAAAAACAAAAAGTGCAGTCACTGCACAAGGGAAAAGAAAGATGTTGAGAAAATGAATACAAAATCCTTATGCAAAGTCTGTATATTTTAACAGTTCTTAATACATCAAAGAGAGACAGACAGCTCACAACCAATTTAAGTTATTTGGATTCCCGTTATTGTATTGCTCTACAAATTTATGGGCTGCTAAGGTTTTTCAGATCCTCCTCTTTGGCATACCAATTCGGTATTATCTTTGACACGTGGGGATACAGATCCTTGTACGAGTTTCTGATCGTCCCTTCCGCGACTCCAGTAGCAAGCGATATATCTGCATTCACCCAACTTATGTTAAATGCATGCATGAAAAAAGGACAATTAGCTGCACGACTTGAGATCCACATCTATGAATTGGCATAACTCACACCTATTTTCGGTTCAGTTTCTTCACTAGCCAAATCAAACAACATAGTGCATACCAAAAATATTGGTTTTTTATTAATTTTGAACAGAGAACCAAATTAAACATATCAAAAACCGAACTGAACCACATAGTTCGGTCTGGTTCGTTGATTTTTTGCCCACCCCTAGTTTGGATCCTATTCTTCTAACCACAGTTTTTGGTTCTGGTTCGGTGGGGTTGGGCCAAAACATCGTTAAACTGAAATTTTCCCACCCCTCGTCATTAATTGGTTTTGAGTTATCTATGAACCATATAAAATGACCCATCAGTTTCAAACTTTCAACTTAACAAAATGATAAAGATATATCAAACCTCGGAGCGGCTTCTTGTCATCTGAAAGCTGAGTTATAATATATATAACTGCAGCTGCAATAGATATAGGACTCCTCCTGCAATAGTTGTAAACCAACATAAGAGGTTAGATAGAAACATAGATAATGATTGTGAATATGCTAACTAAATAATGCAGCACACTTCTTTTTTAACTATTACAATCTATTCAGGATTTGAAGGGAGGGGACACAACTCAAACCCACAACTTCAATAATATAGGTATGAAGGTCAACACAACTAGGTCAATCTCATCTCATCGTAACACACAAATATTAAACACATCAAAGTTTTACCATAATCTTTTGCTAAATGATGTGACAATTTACATTGGCATAAGCTAAGTTGGTCACATAGGATGCTATGTTAGTCACTTGTTGATATAATTATGCCACACAAAATTCCATGATCCATCTATAAAATTAAGCACATGAAATGTTAGTCACTTGTTGATATAATTATGCCACACAAAATTCCATGATCCATCTATAAAATTAAGCACATGAAATGCGACCACATGTCACTTATCATAGACTTCCATGTGATTTAGTAAAAAACTTTTAAAGCATCTAGCACCACTCAATCATTATTCACTCGAACTTTCCAAAGAATATTCCATACAAATAAAGAGTAATGCTAAGGATCCGAACTTTTGTATTACAAAGTCAGGTGTCAATTGTATTGCACTGACATGTGGCTACACATTAAGTATGACATCATCTCACTTGCCATATGTCAGAGAAATATAATTGACATAGTCACATGCCAGTGCAATACAATTGACACCTCACTTTGGAATACAAAAATTCGGGATATAAAGTTTGGATACCTTGTAATATCGAATGTTAAAATAACACAAGCAATTCATGCGCATCATATTAAAGATCAAAAAGGTTAAATTCCTAAGAGTCGATAATTATTTCTCTTCCAAAAACTTTATAAAAAGACGGATAACTTTATCCTACTAACAAAAGACCTTCAATCCCATCTTCTTCGGGATCAAAGCAAACCCTAAATTTGTGCAACCACTTGCAAGCCAAACATCATTCAAGTTCTAGTATTTTTATGCCCACAACAAATTAACTTAGAACTTTCAAGTTTACAACCCACTGCTACTCCAGATCGTTCTTTTTCATTGGGTTACCCATTCAGGTCGATTGACCATTTTCGATTCAGCAAACTGGCTCAAACCTTAGTTAACTTGGGTGCATCACAATAAGTTCAAAAAACAACTTGGGAGAAGAATGTTTCAATTTGATAACACAAAAAGATAATCAAGCTCAACCACAAGGTCCACAACTGAGCTAACACAACAGACAGGGCTGCAACATTCTGCAAACATGTTAAAATCATTTCCTAAAGTTGAATCACAACATTATTTTAAAATATATATATATATATATATATATATTTATAATTTTATCAAAATCCTTGTTAACGTTCCTGACCCCTAAAGACTAACTCACTAACATTTCACACTTCAGAAAATTTTGAACCTTGAAAAAGGAAAGTTGTAAGCATTTAGGGGAAATCCAGTTACAATTCTTTGAATCTGAAAACAAGGGATACACAAAATCTGCGAAGTGCACATTGGGTTCATTTGTTTTCAAAAATGTTTTTGAGTTGAATTCAAAACCTAGTTCAAAATCTGAAAACAATAAAAAATGATTTTCCTTGTTTTTTCTCACTCACAATTTGTTCTCTGTTCTTTTCTCTCATATTTCTCACAAATCTCTATCACTTTTATCTCATCTCTCGTTTTGATCGTAACTCAACTCTGTTACTAGAACATTGCCTTCTGATAACAAACAGGAAATCGGTTTTTCTTTCTTTGCTCTTAAGTTGCCTGTAGAAGACAAGAACCGGTGGATCATCGATCATCATGGTTATTGTCGGACCCGATTTCTCTTTCTCTGCTTTTGTTGATGTACCAAACATTTTGTTCCTGTTAGAGGACAAATGCCACAAGGTGTTTGATACTTTTGGTTCTCTGTTTCAGGTGTTGGGTTATATTCCGCCTACAGGATTTTTCGATTATATTCCTAATCTACATGAAGCTAAATGTTCTGAGAAACAAAAGCAAAAGTAACTGTCTGAGGTCATAACATTTAGCATTTTAGTAACTGGTAATACTTTAGCAGAAGCAGAAGAAAATTTTCAGTTTCTGCAAATATTATAATAATCAAAGCAAAAATCATAACTACCTTATATCAAACTCCTCTGACTTCTTAACGGCTTCTTGGGCAGCTTTCACCGCTTGATTATTCATACCAAGATTGGAGCAAAAGCGCCTCTGAACATTGAAGTAAAGATTAATGTCGGTGACCGCAATAAATACTGAGAAACAACTAATATCGCATAAATTATTTTTAGGAACCAAATAGAGAGTGAGAAGAGGGAAGCCCTACCATGAAGTCACCAGCATGTATGGTTCCCATTTCCACAGATTGACCTGTCTCCAACCCCAGCTGTTTGACAATGTATTCTTTTGCTCGACCAATTTCCTTCTTCGTGGCTCCATTGGCGACAGAGCAAATTTCTAGTTGAAATTTACAGGTTCAGGAAGCTCATACACAAAGGGAAAGATAAATGGGAAGCATCCAGATGTTAAGAGAATCTTAGGCTGTACCCTTAACGGTGCGTGGCTTGTCTTCTTGTCGGCAAGCAATGTAAAGGCAAGCAGCCAATAATGCATCCTGATTTCTTCCTCTACTGGACTTTTGATCTTCCACCTTCTTATATATCTCATTTGCCCGATCCTTCAAAACAATTAGACCCAGCATCAGAGAAGAACTCAAATCACATACAAGTTAAAGCTGAATAAGAGGAACCTATAACAGGCAAGCCATCAATCAAACATTTGGGAGACACACACCAAGTAAAAGCTTCTTTTATTTTTATTGCTTATAATAATAATAATCATTAAATCCGTTATCCCAAACCATTACCGGTTTTCTTTCATTGAGTAAACAACATTAGATTTTGGTGACCCATTGATCTTTTTTGTTAAACACAAAGTCTATGCAATCTTCAAATCTTTCGCAAGACTAGACAATCTTCAAATCTTTCACAAGACTAGAACATTCTGTTTACACAATTTCTCTTATCTCTCCATATGCCTTCAATTTCACAACATCCCTTTGGGTTCTTTATTACTTATGATACAAGCCCGATCACTTCAAAAACCAGAACTGCCACTCCCAAATAATGGCGAAACACCGAGGGTCCAAAACAAGTAAAACAAAAATTGCAGCTAAATGCACCTCAAGTAGTTTCCTAACTACAGTTCTTTTTTCCCAAAAATTATAATCCTTGAGCACCTACAAGCCAATTACAAATTTGGACCAAGTAGATTTTGTATTTGATCTGCAGAGAGGCAAAGCTTGTATGGATATATTTCTTCACTGTTCCATTAGGCTTTTCACTAAGCCCACGACTGGATTAAATTCGAAAATAGTGAGGTTGACAATTCTAGTATGAAGCTATGCCTAGTACTACATTACATATTGAACCACATTCTAACTCTAGATGGATTTAATTTAACTTTAAATGGCGATATTACTATATTAGCAATGGGGGTTACATGAAAAGGTCCAGGAATCCCACTCCGATAGGAATTTCAGTACTTCAGCCATTGTGATTACAGAATCAATGGAGACCCAATAGAGGTAGTATGACAAGAAAAGTAGGTACGACAGGAGTACTGAATTCTTTGCTGAACTATATTGTCGTGACAGACAACTATAATCCTCTAGAATATTGGCATTAAATTGCCAATATTTTCAATGAGACTACTCGATAGATGGATTATGAATCTTAGTGCAAATTAACTCGGATGGATTAAAGTATAATACAACCATCAATTTCCCTGTAAAGATTCTCTCATTAAAATTTGATTTTCATTGCAACACAAATAGTAGAATGTCACACACTTACTATAGTAGTAATATAAATTATTCCCATTCAGTCTATTGAATCGATATACACTTTATAACCATTGATAATAGTTGTACGTTTCTGTATAATGTATTGAGTTAATTCCTATAATTTATCCTAGAAGAGAGCTAAATCAACAACAATAACATTTCAGGGAAAGAGTAGCATACCTTTATGGTTGCAACAAGGCCCAACCTGAAAAACAAATTTCACAACATCAATAATTTTTCAAGTAAATTTTCTTAACAGAAAAAATAATAGTAATGCTTTTCAACAATATAACATGGTAAATCAAAATTACTTATCTCCACGTCAAATGAAAAGGGAACAGCAATATGCAAGTATGCATAAATTAAAAAATTACACAACCATTCACTGTCTATTGTAAAAATTTTACACAGACAAGCACTAACAAACCTTTTTTCTTTTTCTTTTCAGCAAAACAAAGGTTTTAACCTTAGGAGCAGTCAAAACATAAAAACGAAGAATATAATAGAACCACACCCAAGAAACCGTACCAGGACCCTCTATTGGTAGGATAAATGACATTTTCTAAAAGAAAAAAATAATAATAGAATTGAATAAGAGATATGATCATCAATATAACAAAGTTGTAATCAACTACAGCTGCCTATTTATCAGAATTCACACAAAAAATCAGCAATTAGGTTCAATTGGGATTTACAAAAGTCAGTTGTGTGTGCAAAATCTCGAGAAGTCTCTATTGTCATTTGCAATTTGCTTGGAATGCTAAATGCATGATCTTTTCTATTTGACAACTTCCCTAAAACCCGGTTACGACATGCTAACCACACTTTCAGCCAAGAATTTACCTCCTTGAAGAAGACTTTACATTTACATTAACACATGTATTAGAAATTTCAAACAAAATCCCAAATTTGAGCCCATCAAAAAATAAAACCAAAACCCAGCTTTTATATAACCCAGTAGAGTCTCGATTCTGATATTCACTACTGATTCTATCTCTAAAAATTAAACAATCAGAGCACTAAATTCAGCTAAATTGTCGTAAATCATATAAAAAAGAAGGCATTTTTCATCATTCCAAACCGACCCAAGATCCGAAACCCAAAACCCACCAGAGCTCGATCCAGCTCAGAAGAATCAAAACTAATCACGTACCTGTCAGACATGGTAGCAATGGTTTTAAAGGCCAGAATCAAACCCCGATCCGGATTGGAACCGCGATTCTGCCAGCGACCGAGGGAGGAGGAGAGGAACTCGCCGGAGGCGCCATTGGGCTTGGCGATGACGGTGGAAAGACCGCCGTCGGCGAGGAGAGGGTTGGTGGGACCACCGACACGTACGGGGTCGTTGTCTCCGGATTCGTTGGCGAAGGTACGCCACTCTGAGGTCTCGTCGATGGAGTGCGACTCCAGCACCAGGCCGCACTCCGAACACACCGTGTCTCCCGCCGAGTGGTCGAACACCACCTCCGTGCTCTTCTTGCAATCCGAACAATACGCGTCCATTTTTATTTTTGTTTTAATTTTATTTATTTTGTTTTTTATTTTTATTTTTCCTGGTTTGCGATGAAATAATGACGTTTGAGAGAGAGAGAAGAAGAAGAGAAATGTCCAACAAGATATGCCGTAACCTTTTAAACTATTTATAGACTAGGTCTTGGGCTGATAGTATATGTAACTCATTCCACGAATGACGAAACGTATGAAACTCTGACCGTCTGTTAAAGTGGGACCCGCTCTGATTGTAAACAAACAGACGGTTGAGATCCGAATGAAGTGAATTTGAGTTCGTGTGAAGGTAAGACAACATCATTTAAAGCAAGTTGCGGTATTAGTTGGGCACTTGGGCAATTGGGTTGTGTTTGGGAATACGAGTTGTTTTATCCGAACCATGATTTTCTCGTGGAGGAATTGATAATGATATCAATTTTCTTAAGAGATATTTTCTTATGGATAATACTTGGATGCTGACCGGTCAGCATCTAAAATATTGATAGAGTGATGTGATCCAATTGAACTGTAACACGTGTTCTTTTTTCTTTCACTCATTCTAAGACTTTTTGTACTCCAAGACTTTTAATGCATGAGAACACAAAATCTCAATAAACTGAACTTCATATAACTACAAAGTTTTGGAATGGATGAAAAAAAAAGAAGACACTTATTACAGTTCAATTGGGCCACATCACTAGATCAGTATTTTGAGTACTGACCGGTCAACACCTAAATGTTATCCTTTTCTTATTTAGTCCTCAATTTATTATAAAATTTATTTAACTCGAATTAGGAAGGGGAATGCTATCTACTTTTCCCATTTACCTTTCCCATTTACCTTTCTCACTCATTGTTTGACATATGTACACTTTTTCATTTAATAAAAAGCTCTCATGTTTTGTTTACGTCTTTACCTCTTATTAATGAAATGATAAAAGCAACCATCAAGGGTAAATACATAAACAAGCTTTGTAGCAAAAAGTAATAACTTTTTATTAAATGAAAAAATATACACGTGTCAAACAATGAGTGGGAAATGTAAATGGGAAAGGCAAATGAGAAAGGTAAATAGCATTCCCCAATTAGGAATTGATAATGATATCAATTGGGTTGTGTTGCGGTTGATAATTGATAATTTTAATTGACATTATAAGTCGTTTAGAACAAACTATGATGAGTAAGATTTTGCAATATTTTAATCTAGTAAAAAGAGAATAATAGAAAAAAAAAATGTCATTATCTCTCTATCTCGACGTATCTCTCTCTTAAAATCTTGTTTCTCTCTATGATTAAAGGGTTTCTCTCATTGGGTTTGAATTATTTACATGTTTAGTTGTTTGTTTACACGTTCAAGGGTGTAGGTCTGTAGTTTTTTTTTTTTTTACAATATTTATTAATCTGGGATCAGATATTTTCTTAAAAGCTTTCATTAATGGTATGATTCGAACTGCTGACAGGGAAGTCATTTACCCAAACTCCAAACTCATCCATATACCAGTTAAACTAAGCCCCTGTTGGCGGTCCGTAGGAGTTACTAAGGGCATTTTGATCTAATCATTTCTCTTTCTTGATAAAAGAACCATTTTCGAGAGTGATTATTTTTCATTTTGTTGAGGGCTATATTCAATGATGATAATGTCATTAACTAGACATTCTTTCTACATAATTAGTTTTTTATAAAACAAAACAAATAAATTATACACATTTTTGTACCACAGGAAGATGCAAACACCAAAACCTAAGAGAAATAATACAATTAATTAGCAAAACTCCTTAATTCTAACGTTAAAAATTTAAAACTTGATTATTTATTACAATATTACCTTACATTTCACAAATGAAATCTTCTTGTAACATTAAAATTCTCAAATGAAAGCTAGCGTTAATGTACTGTTACCGTTACCGTTACCATAGCCGGAGCATTAGCATGAGCCATGATATGATGTTTTGGGTTGGTTGATGAGTGTGATATTTGTCTACATGTTTAAAACATGCTTGTAAAAAATGAAAAGCAATAATTTAGATTTATGATAGTACATATTTTTATTGGATAATTTTGATTATTGGGTCTGAGTGACGTAGTTTGAATCCATTTGAGATTTTATGTTCTAAATTAGGTCTAAATTAGGTTTAACAGAATAGTCAACTAAAATATAAAGTATAGAACACGAAAAAATTTAAAATGTTGTGATATAGATGGATTTGCCACCTATCTTGTTTCATCCTAGGAGTCTAACACGTGGCAATGTGTGTGTTGTATAGTGATCGGATCTCTAGCTCTATAAATAGAAATCCAATTCATTTGTAATAAAACATGAGACTTTGATATACAAAGAGCACTAATTCGAATCATCAATAACAAAAGCAGTAAAATTTCTGCTCCATTTTCATTTATCTTATACGTATTATTATTTATTTCCTAGTTTCGTTATCTCAGTTATTAGTTTTATCTGTTATTTTAATTTTATTATAACACGTTATCAGTACGAGTTTATTTATTATTACTAGAATCTGAAGTTTTAAGATTTACTTATTTATTACCAGAACCTGAAGCTTTTGAATTTATTATCACTGGAACCTGAAGTTAGTAAAAGTTACTTTTTAAAATTTGTAAAAGTTAGTAAACATTTCAACGAAATCTTCTAACTTATTTTTAATTGCTTTTTTTTTTTTTTTCCATTCTTTTCTTTTTGAAAAGTAAGGGCCCGTCCTGCAAGCCGTTTTTTGTTTTTGTTTTTCGAAAAGAAAAATGAAAATGAAAACAGTGTTTTTGGTTTCATTTTTGAATTCTGAATACGTGTCTGGTTGCATTTACTGGAATCCGTATTTTAAAAATAAAAAGGAGAAAAACGCGTCTGGTAGGATAACCGAAAACTTTCGAAAATTGAAATATCAATTTTTACATTTTGTTTAATATTATAACAATTATAAACATATTGATTAAATAATTAACTAAAAAAAATTGAAATGTAATTTTTAAATTAAACAAAAGTTATCAGTTGAAGAGGAAGAGGAAGAAGAAGAAGATGACCAGATCGGCGGCATCAAGTGGCGATCGGCGGTGAGAGGCGTCGTAGAGCCGATCGGCGGCGAGCGGAGGAGGAGGAAGAGGAAGAAGAAGAAAGCAGCAATGGCGGCAGTGACCGGCGACTGGTGGAAGGCAACGGCGAGCGACGACCGGCGGCAGGCAGCGACGATCGGGGGCGAGGAGGAGAAAGAAGATGAAGATAGGCATCAGTTCTTCTCTGGTTCAAGAGAAAATATATATATATATATATATATATTTTTTGTTAATTTTTTTGAAAAACAAAAACAAATACAAGAAAAACAAGTTTTTTTTGTTTTTCAAACTTTCCACTTTTAACACTTGGTATTGTTTTTGATTTTGTTTTTGTATTTTGAAAATAAAATGAAAAACGATTACCGAACGCGAATTCGAAATCATTTTTGGAAAACAAAAACGAAAACATGCTGAAAACAGTCTGCAGGATAGGCCCTAATATTTTATTGTTATTTAGTTTCTTTTTATTTGTATTACCGATTAATAACCGTAGAAAAAATTGCCAAAAATAGTCTATTTAGGTCATGTTTGGTATGCCGTATTGGACAATACTAGCACACCGTACAGTGCCATTTTAGTACTGTGAGGCGTTTGGTAATATTTTATAGGCGTACTCATTTTATACAGTCTAAACCATATTAAACTATCCGGTAGGGAGAGGTGTTTCTCAACAAGACTCAACTTAAAATAATTTTAAAAAATAAAAATTTAAAAAATAAAAATTGAAAAGAACGTGAGACCAGGCGACCTCCATGTCAAACTATCCTTAGTTGCTCCTTTTGTAGTACATATTTTTAGTGGATAATTTTGATTATTGGGTCTGAGTGACGTAGTATGAATCCATGCGAGATTTTATGTTCTAAATTAGGTATAAATTAGGTTAAAGAGAATAGTCAACTAAAATATAAGTATAGAACACGAAAAAATTAAAAAATATATTTTTAAAAATTTGTATAAGTTAGTAAACATTTCAACGAAATCTTCTAACTTATTTTTAATTGCTTTTTTTTTTTTTTTTCCTTTTTTCCTTTTTTTTTTTTTTGAAAAGTCATATTTTATCGTTATTTAGTTTCTTTTTATTTGTATTACCGATTAATAACCGTAGAGAAAATTGCCAAAAACAGTTGATTTAGGGAATGTTTGGTACGCCGTACTGGACAATACTAGCACACCATACAGTACTATTTTAGTACTGTGAGGCGTTTGGTAATATTTTATTGGCGTACTCATTTTATACAGTCTGAACCATATTAAACTATCTGGTGGGGAGAGGTGTTTCTCAACAGGACTCAACTTAAAATATATATTTTTTTAAAAATGAAAATAGCATGAGACCAGCCGACCTCCATCGTGGAGGCTAGCTAGCCTCCACCTACAATGAGCCGGTGGCCTCCATTCGTGGAGGAGACCGGTCTGCTACCTTGTTGTCGAGGTTGCCGGTCGGTCTCCTCCACGAACAGAGGCTAACGGCCTCCCTAAAAAAGGCCCATGACCTTTGTTCTATGGAGGAGGTAGCGTCGGCGATCAATTTCAGAGGTGCCTCCTCCACTATAAAGGAGGTTCTCTCCAAAACTGAAATCGAAACCGGAAGCTGTACAGGTTATCGGTGGCAGCGATATCTAGCAAGAAGTTGAAGAAACCAAGCCAATCATTGCAGAGATCCAAGAAAACCACCTACACCGCTGCCATCGCCGTCTAAAACACTGTGGACGAAGAGACAAGAGAATGTAAAGCAACAAGAGGTGGAGACTAACAATCTACAGCCTCCTTCATACCATTCTTCTCCGACCGATCTACGACCTTCGACAGTCATGGAGGCCGTAGATCGACCGGAGGAGACAGTGACATTCGGAGCCGGAAATCAACGGAGGAGACAATGATTGCTTTTTGAAAAAAGAAATTGTAAATAACAATATTCTTTTATTAATTAAATAATTATAACTATATTTAAATATATTTATAAATATTTGATTTAATTAAAAAAATATATCAACTAATCTAGTACTGTCAAATACTATCCACAATACCAAACAAGGTAGAGTACTAAATTTAATCCAATACTATCCGGCACAATCCTATGTAATACAGTCTAGTCCATTACTGTACGACATGTCAAACATGCTCTTAGGCCATGTTTGTTACATGGGTTAGGATAGAATAGGACTAATTTTAGACTCAGTTTGGCATTGCTTTCTGAGGTGCTTTTCGGAGAAACTACAAAATGTAGCTTCTCATTTTGGCATTTAAGAGAAGCCAAAAATGACCAAAAGCACTTTCCTAGAATTTTACAAAAAAACCCTAGTCATTTTTTATCATTTTTGGCTTCTCCCAAAAGCCAAAATAAAAAACTACATTTTGTAGCTTCTCCGAAAAGCACCTCTGGAAGCAATACCAAACTGAGCCTAAGGCCCAGTTTGGCATTGCTGTGCTGTGCTGTGGGGGGAAGTGCTTTTGGATTTGATGTAGGGGGAATTGCTTTTGGAATTGCAGTGGGAATAATCAGCTGAGTGTTTGGTAAACTGATTTTCAAAAGTGCTGTGAGAACCAAAAGTAAATTTCTGTGTGTTTGGTAAACTGAAGTAAAAAGTGTTGTGAGTGTGTAAAATTACTAAAAGGACACAAACATCTAAATGGTGCTATACTTTGCATTTTCTTGTTTATCTGTGTTTAGTGTTAAGTGTAATATAATCATGGTACTTTATTGAATTAATTAGCCCCATTTCTTTATTTCTTTATTTCTTTTTTTATTCTACTTTATTTATTTATTTCTTTTTTATTCTACTTTATTGAATTAATTAGCCCCAATTTTTTTTTTACAGTTATGGCAACAATTATGTGCTCTGCTGAAATTTACATTTCATGATTTACAAAGGCCGAAACATCTTTTACTTTATCTTTGCATGATTAAACTGTTAGATTTATTTATTAGCCTTTGGTTCAACTACAATTTGTGCAAAATATTCAAAACAAGCTACCTATAACTAACCAGATTAGATACTTCTGATCTTTATTCATAAAATGGTTGCTGCATTGTATAGCCTTAGTTAATATTTATCTTCTCTGATCATTTAATACTGATGACTTTGCTTTTGTTGACAGCTGAAAAAAACATGACCTATAAGAGTCGAAGCTTCCATTCTTATAGAAAACGAAATCGTATCCATCCTTGCAACAACTACATATAAGCGCAGTAGAGAATTTCCCAAAAATCAGTAATAGGTAGCTGGTTTGTCATCATCTTGTAGAATTGTAAGCCCAAACAATTTTGTGCAATTATGGTATAATTTTGTATGGTATAATTATGGTACATTATGCAGTTATGGTATAATTTTTTACAATATACCAAACAAATATCATTGAAAAATTTATATAAATTATGCAAACCCAAAAGGATATATTATATAAACGAAAACTATCAAACATCACGTTATGGAACATATTACATGAGTTTTTTCGTACGAATAATTGCAAATAATAGCTAAGTGCATGCACTCATTAAACTTTGTGCAGTTACATTTCTTAACATTTCCATTTCTCGTCTTCCCGAACCATCTTCTTCATGTGCATTGAACTCCATTTCTTCATTAACCTCTTCACTTAAGTAATTTTCACTTTCATCAAAATCTCTATCTCGTTGTGCATTTCTTCTAATGTAGTTATGAAGAGTCATTATAGCAATAACAATTTTCACTTGTTTTTCATAAGAATAACTAGACATATCACGTAGAATACTCCATTTTTTTTCCATACCCCAAAAGTGTGCTCAATGATGCTCCTAAGTGAAGAATGTGCATGATTAAATATTTCTTTATGACCTGTTGGTTGTTCACCCCTATGAAAATGTGGAAGGTGGTACCTTTCACCTTTATAAGATTCTAAAAAGCCTTTCATTTGTGGGTATCTGGCATCCACCAAGTAATATTTTCCTGAAAATATAAAATATGAATGTTTATGATATAATATACAATTATTATTTGCACAATGTAGATAAAAAAAATTACCATTCTGAGGTTTTGGAAAATTTGATCGAGAATCACGAAGAACTGATAAGAATACTCTACTATCATGAGTAGAGCCTTCCCACCCTGCACATGCAAATGTAAATTGCATGTCAAAGTTACATACAACCATTACATTTTGGGTGGGTATTCCTCTTCTGCCAATATATGGTACTTGATCGCGTGGAGAAATCGAAGCTTAAACATGAACACCATCTATAGCTCCAATGCAATCCTACAAATTAATTTAAAATAGGTATAAAATAAGGCATTTATATGGATATACCAATTTTAAGATCATTGAAAATTCTACATACCTGAAAGTGAGGCATATATCTAGAGTCGCTCAATATTTCTAGTGGGGTGCTCCTAAATTCGGGATCCAAAGGCTTTATCATCACCTTAGCCATTGCATATAAAATATCTAGCAACACATCAAAATATTTACTCACTGTCTCACTGGAACGTTGAAAACGTTCTTGTGCATTCCTATTTCCTATACCTTGTCCTAAAATATAAAGAAATGTTCCTAAAATTTCAGCACTACTTATGTTTCTTGAACCCTTCAACTTCTAAATATTTTCCAACTCATTCAACAATATTACGAAGACATGTTTGTCCATTCTAAACATGTTATAACAACAACTTTCATTGCCCTGCAACACTTCCATCAACCAAATAAAACCTGTTTGAGAGCTTGTCATGTATGGAGTTTTAAGAACATATTGTTCAAGATAAACTTGAATAAGACGACCAGTTACACATATAAGTTGATCCTTTTTTTCTCTTCATCTCCTAAATTGTCCATACTATATTTTAAAACCTGCAATATTTATGATCTCAGCAAACATCACATATAAATAAAGGTTCAAAGTAGGTAAAACAAGATCTAAAAAGCATAAAGAAAATAAAAGATAATATCATCAAATAGGTCCAATAAGCACAAATTTCTAATACATTAATCCAATAATGATAAAGATAATAAAACATAATGTCATCAACTAGATTCAACAAGCACAAATTTAAAATACATAATCCAATAATGATAGATTGGAGCTTCATATCACAATCATAAATGAGGTAATGGGTTTTTAAAAAATAAATGGGGTGGGGTACGGGGAAGGTCACCCCGCCCCGAACCCACCTCATTGCCATCTCTAGTTTTTAACCTCATCCAATGTTTTTGATTATTTATACAAATTTCATTTCACCCCATAATCAACCAATTACATTATTACCATTTATCATCTTCCTCTTAAACCTTTTTAATATGTCTCCACTTTCTCTCTATAATCAAAACCTACAACAATCACATACATTACTTTTTGAACGAATTTGTGTCAAACATCGCTATTGTAACCATAAATCAACGAAAATCTTTGCTAGAAATCGACAAAAAATAAAAAAGAAACATCGACGGATTTGTGGTTGAAATATCTCCAACCTAGTTGAATATGAAAATGTTGTGTTTAAATTGAATTTTTTACTTTGTTACATGTTTATGTTGCTAGGTTTTTGTTATTTTGTTGAATAATTGAAGTTTTCGATGGAAAAAATTGTAGAAAGTTGAGTTTTGAATATATATTTTTTTCTAGAAGACGCAGTTCCAATGTGAAATACATTTGTTAGCCATATTTCAATTTCAAAAAGTGAAAATACAAGTCTATTTTACTTTCCGAAATTCAGAAAGAGAAATATCCTATTAAAGTGAAACATGTTGTATTTCATGTTAGGAAAGTGAAATACAAGTATATTTCACATTCCATTGTTTTTTTAGATAGGGGTACTTTGGACTTTGTACCCCTGTCATGATTAAAAACAATAAAACCAATGCATGAGTGTTAAAAACAATATTTCATTATTTCATATGGTTAAAATTTTAAATTATCCTAAATTAAAAAGATTATAGATTATATTGCTAAGGAAAAAAAAAAGAAAAAAAGAGAAAAAAAAAAAATGATATTATGATTTAGGACTAATTGCACAAACCTCACCCAAGTTTAGGTGTTATTACAGCTATATTCAACTTTAGCTCGAAATTACATAAACATCCCCTGTCGTTAGTAGTCAACGGTTATCTTTAACCTTTGACTATATTTTTGGTTTGAAAAGTCTAATATGGCCTTAGTTATTATTTTTCATTTATTTTATCATATATTTAGTCCAAACAAATTCAATAAAATAATTACAATAATAAAAAAAATAAAAAAAATAAAAACAAAAAGATAAAACAACATAATTCACGAAAGATTTAAAAAAAATAAATCTGGGAATGTTTTTTCTCTACTCTATAAAAATAAAAAATAAATGGCGATGTAGTCTTAGAGGTTGATCTCCACCGCTTACGCTGCCAGTCGGAGACGTCAGATCTCAACAACCAGTCGGAGGAGATCTGACATAGAGGAGTTAGATATACTCAAATCAGAAGAGATCTGCGTCGGTTTCCTCTAGTTAAAGGAGATCGGTGATCTCTCGTAGGAGACCTTCCTATATACTCTCACAGGAAGAGCTATCCATTGACAGTGGAGTTCGAGGTTTTGTATTTTTTTAGGAACGTTTATTGAAATTGCCTTTTGGAGTTCATCATTTTGGAATTCAGGAGTTCAAAGCTATTAATTTCTTTTTTTTGTGTTTGGTTTTTAATGTTATAATGTTTTTTTTTTTTTTTTTTCTAGGTTTGCTTTGTAATCTTTGTAATTGTGTAATCATTTTTTTCTGGGTTTGCTTCATGATGTTTGTAATTGTGTAGGTTTTTTTTTCTTTTTCTTTTTCTGAATTTGGCTTGGTTTTCTTTTCTTTATTGTTTGGTATTCTAACATTTGCTATTTTTCTCGGTTTTGTCTTGTATCTAAAATCTTTCTTGGTTTAACCAAGGAAGACGCGAAGAATTCTAAATTCGTTCAGAGGCACAAGAAGTGAATTTGTCTGTCGAACAATCTTACATTTTCAAAGCCCTGCGATCAAGCATTATTTGCATGTCGAAAATATGTGCCAATCACTCATAAGGGCTGTAATTATATTTAGTGTGTGTATATATATATAGCATATCTCATATATATATATATATATATATTTACAGTCTTTCTATTATCAGTTCGAACTGACAAAAGTTATATCGGATCCTTGTATGTGAGCCACTGGATTTAAATACTTTGACTGACAAGTGCATACAGCCAAGTCAAAGTATTTAAATCCAGTGGCCCACATGCAAGGAACTGATATAACTTTTGTCAGTTCGAACTGATAATAGAATTTCTGTATATATATATATTTCTTTTTTAGAAAATTAAGACTACAAAATCTAAAAAACAAAAAAGAGACACGTGTATTGATCTAAACCATGTGTATTGATCTAAACAAAATCTATAATTGTGTTTTTTGAAACGAATAATTATATTTAGTGTGTGTATATACGTATAGCGTGTATATACACAAACTAAATATAATTATTCGTTTCAAAAAACAAAAGAAAAAATTGATTTACGAAAAACATCTAAAATAAATTAATGTCATCCCCTTATTTACCAGAATGCCGCTCATTGAAAAAATTGATTTCCAAAAAATATCTAAAATAAATTAATGTCATCCCTTTATTTACCAAAATGCCATTCATTGGATGAAATTAAATGGAATTGGAGGGAATGGCCATTAGTGTCACACTTTTCACCAAAAATGGCCATTTTTTAAACCAATTCTCAATATAGTGGCCATTTTGATAGTGTGTCATCAAATTAATGGCCACCGGGGTAATTATCCTTTTTTAAAATATAGATCTCCACCGTACATCTAAGATGGATGGTGGAGATCCATAATTTTTTAAATGCATTTTAAAAATGTTTTTAACCGCATACAAAAATTTAACCGTTATCCATAACCAAAATTAGATAAATATCCCTAAAACCTTAGACAAGCTATGTAGGGTTTTTTATTCTTGTCTGTTTTCTACAATTTCTTTTTATTTCCTACCATGTCATATCCATATTGAGTGTTTTGCTATGCACCACTCGAATGTCCATACACATTTTCGTCTGTTGATTTGTCCATATATAAGCTTATCAAATACTTTTTTTATTTATTATTTTATTATTTTATAAATATAGGTCTTGCCAGGTGCGTGTATATAATTAGTTGACTGACAGTTAGCACTGTAGTGCTATTTGTACAACAGAAGATATACTTTGCTTTTTGTTCTACAGAATATTTGTAGCTACAGATCACATATACACCTACCTTCTAATCTGCAAAGAATGCATAAGCATAAATGCATAATCCCCATAATATCATTGAGTATGATCTATCTGTACCTTGCGATTTGTCGGGTCCTCTCTTTTTGGAATTTCTACTGCATGTCAATAAAGGGAAAAAGTAGGGAGGTAATGTTTTTTAATGAATTGTACATACCGCCTCATCACACACAGAACATAGAGCTGTGTTAATAAGGATAGTACTGTCATTGCACGATGTTCTTTATTTGTTTTGATTTTTGTTTCTTGGGACTCAAGTATTAGTATTAAACTTATAAATGTTGAAATGATTTTGTGCAATGTTATTTAATGGTTTTCTTAAATGTTTATCATGATTGATGTTACTTTGTGAAATGAATATTAAAAAACTCCCAGTTAGCTCTCTCTCTCCCAACAACCCCATTTCTCCTCATAAATACCCATAAGGAGCTTTTGCTTATTGGTATTTATATTGAAGCAAGAATAGTAGAGGAAGAAAAAGATTCCTCTCTTTGTCATGGAGAAAGAAGAACCGCAACAACCTAGCAAGTGTTTCTTCAATATGTGGCAACAGCATCAAACAGATTTCTTGGCTATGACTGACCAACCACGCAAATTTGACGTTCAATTATGCGTCAATTTCGTTGTCCAACATCTCCCGCACCACTACAACATGAACGTCCGTTCGGAGAAGATATGTGTTTTGCTTGACCATGGGGACTTGGTGGACAACTTGAAGGTGTGCGAAATCATGTTGGCAATGATCAAATACACCACCCCAATTACAACGAGTGAGCTGGAGAGGATCGTGAAGATTGTGTCTTTAAAAGTAAAGATGATGGATGCTGACCCTTGTAATGTTGGGCGTGATGTAATCTCCATCATCATGTCGCTTAAAGTTGTCTACTTGAAAGATTATACCAAAGAAGATAAGCTTGCTTAGGCTGCAAGACTCAGATGGAAAGGGCCAGAATCACTGAAAAAACACATTCCCGCATTGGATTCTACTGTTTCTGGACTAGAAAAAGTGGTCTACAACAAAGGGTTCTTACTCGGAGGAGTTGTGTTTGATCTATTTGGTGGGGTTCGGTGCCAGTGAGGAAATTCGTCGAACTCCTTGCATGTGCGATTTTCATGGGACTTGTATAGCAAAATGGCTGAAGATGAGTCACTTGTGTCTGGTTTGTCACTTTCCGTTACTGATTTACAGGAACACGGAGGCTTTGTGCCCATTTAAGGAAGAGAGACCGAGAATGAGCACGAGATCGGCACCATGGGCTCGTTGGTTATAATGTAAAAATCTGAATCTGAAATAGTTTGTGATACTACTATGAAACAAGAAAACAGGAAACAAGTCCCAACAAAAGGACCAAAGATCCATCGGCCCAGCAAACAAAATAAAGAAGAAAGCAACAACTATGCTCGTTCACGGAAGAGAGACCTACCAAGCACTACTTATCAACGAGCCCATGGTGCCGATCTCGTGCTCATTCTCGGTTTAGTATAGTACACGTGTCAATTACTAGGGAGCGGTCTCTCTTCCTTGAACGAGGCACAGAGCCTTCGTGTTCCTATAAACCAGCAACGAAATGTGACAGAGCGGACATAAATGACTCATCTTCATCCATTTCGCTATACAAGTCCCGTGAAAATCATGCATGTAAGGAGTTCGATGAATTTCCTCACTGGCACCGAACCCCACCAAACAGATCGAACAACACTCTTCTGAGCAAGAATCTTTTGTCGTAGACCACCTTGTCTAGTCCAGAAACAACAGAATCCAAGCGGGAATGTGTATTTTCAGTGATTCCGACCCTTCCCGTCTGAGTCTTGCAGCCCAAGCAAGCTTAATTTCTTCGGTATAATCTTTCAAGTAGACAACTCTAAGTGACATGATGATGGAGATTACATCACACCCAACATTACGAGGGTCAGCATCAATCATCTTCACTTTTGAAGACACAATCTTCACGATCCTCTCCAACTCACTCATTGTAATTGGGGCGGTGTATTTGATCATTGTCAACATGGTTTCACGCACCTTCAAGTTGTCCACCAAGTCCCCATAGTCAAGCAAAACGCACATCTTCTCTGAACGGACGTTCATGTTATAGTAGTGCAGGAGATGTTGGACAACGAAATTGACGCATAGTTGAACGTCAAATTTGCGTGGTTGGTCACTCATAGCCAAGAAATCTGTTTGATACTGCTGCCACATATTGAAGAAACACTTGCTAGGTTGTTGCGGTTTTTCTTTCTCCATGACAAAGAGAGGAATCTTTTGCTTCCTCTACTATTCTTGCTTCAATATAAATACCAATAAGAAAAAGATCCTTATGGGTATTTATGAGGAGAAATGGGGTTGTTGGGAGAGAGAGAGAGCTAACTGGGAGTTTTTAAATATTTATTTCACAAAGTAACATCAATCATGATAAACATTTAAGAAAACCATTAAATAACATTGCATAAAATCATTTCAACATTTATAAGTTTAATACTAATACTTGAGTCCCAAGAAACAAAAATCAAAACAAATAAAGAACATCGTGCAATGACAGTACTATCCTTATTAGCACAACTCTATGTTCTGTGTGTAATGAGGCAGTATGTACAGTTCATTAAATAACATTGCCTCCCTACTTTTTCCCTTTATTGACATGCAGTAGAAATTCCAAAAAGAGAGGACCCGACAAACCGCAAGATACAGATAGATCATACTCAATGATATTATGGGGATTATGCATGCTTTGCAGACTAGGAGGTGGGTGTATATATGATCTGCGGCTACAAATACTCTATAGAACAAAAAGTAAAGTATATCTTCTATTGTACAAATAGCACTACAGTGCTAACTATTAGTCAACTAATTATATACACGCACCTGGGAAGACCTATATTTATAAAATAAAAAAATAATTAAAAAAAAAAAAGTATTTGATAAGCTTATATATGGACAAATCAACAGACGAAAATGTGTACGGACATTCGAGTGGTGCATAGAAAAACACTCAATATGGATATGACAAGGCAGGAAGTAAAAAGAAATTGTAGAAAACAGACAAGAATTAAAAAACCCTACATAGCTTGTCTAAGGTTTTTGGGATTTTTATTTAATTTTGGTTATGGATAGCGGTTAAATTTTTGTATGCGGTTGAAAACATTTTTAAAATACATTTAAAAAATTATAGATCTCCACCATCCATCTCAAATGTACGTTGGAGATCTATATTTTAAAGGGAAAATTGCACAAATTTACCCTAACGTTTCCGATTATGGTATAATATTCAACTAATGCATTTAATTGCACAAACAACCCCTCTTATTAGTCAACTTTGGTTAAAAATAACCATTGACCATTATTTTTTTTGAAAGCCCAAAATTGCCCATGCACTTTATTAAAAAAAATCTTAATTATCCTTTATTTAAAACATTATCTACTTTAAATTATTAGAATATAAAAAATAAATACTAAACATAATCCTTTTTAAATAAAAAAAATTCAAAAATAATATATTAAAAACAAAACAATTTAAGAAAACGTTATTTTGAGAAAATACAATTTAATAATATATTAAAAAAAACAAAAAAAAACGTTATTTTAAGAAAATATAATTTAAAATTATGTAAGTCCAATATGAATAGTGGTAATGTGCTACATATTTTTGAAATTAAAATTTTTTTATTTTATTTAAAAAGGATTATGTTTAGTATTTATTTTTTTATTTTTGAATCAAAATATAATGCGTAATTTATATTGAGTCAAATTATTTTGTCTTATAGAGATGAACATTGAACAAATTTTTGATGCTACTGTATTTTATTGTGACAAATTATTATATTTTTATTTTAAACTCGTGATGAATTTATTTATATTTGTGTTTAGAATACTAAACATAATCCTTTTTAAATAAAAAAAATTCAAAAATAATATAATAAAAACAAAACAAAAATAAAAAATATGTAACACATTACCACTATTCATATTGGACTTGCATAATTTTAAATTATATTTTTCTCAAAATAATGTTTTTTTTTAATATATTATTAAATTGTATTTTTTCAAAATCACGTTTTCTTAAATTGTTTTGTTTTTAATATATTATTTTTGAATTTTTTTTTATTTAAAAAGAAGTATGTTTAGTGTTTATTTTTTATATTCTAATAATTTAAAGTAGATAATGCTTTAAACAAAGGGTAATTAAGATTTTTTTTTTTTTTTTTTTGTAATAAAGTACATGGGCAATTTTGGGCATTCAAAAAAAAATATGGTCAATTGTTATCTTTAACCAAAGTTGACTAACAGGAGGGGTTGTTTGTGCAATTCAAGGCATTAGTTGAATATTATGCCATAATGGGAAACGTTAGGGTAAGTTTGTGCAATTTTCCCAATTTTAAAAAGGGATAATTACCCCGGTAGCCATCAATTTGATGACACACTATCAAAATGGCCACTAGATTGAGAATTGGTTTCAAAAATGGTCATTTTTGACGAAAAGTGTGACACTAATGGCCATTCTATCCAATTCCATATAATTTCATCCAATGAGTGGCATTTTGGTAAATAAAGGGATGACATTAATTTATTTTAGATATTTTTTGGAAATCAATTTTTTCAATGAGTGGCATTTTGGTAAATAAGGGGATGACATTAATTTATTTTTTGGAAATCAATTTTTTCAATTAGTGGCATTTTGGTAAATAAAGGGATGACGTTAGTCTAGGGTTTTTAGCAAAACTACCCTATTTTAGGGATTGAATTGCAAATCTACCCTAAAACCCAAATAAATTGCAAAATTGCCTTGAAATGACCTTCCTGCCCTTTTCAACAATTCAAATCAATTTCACTCTATTTGCCCTAAATTCCCAATTCCTCCGGCCACCCATCCCGATCGAACCCATCTTCCGTCGCCGACATAAGCCACCATCACCGACGTCCATTCCGGCCCAACCGTAACTTCTTCGTCGCGATGCCAATATCGTAGACGATATCCAGCCACCGTCGATGACATCCGACGTCGTCAACTTGCACACCGACGTCGAGTCTTCGAGTCTTCTCGGTCCAAACAGCACGCCGACGTCATCAACTTGCCGTGTTCTCGTTCCGAATCAGCCTCCTTGTTCCGAAGCGGCAATATTTCGTCCATTTGGGTCAAATTTCAGGTATTTGGAGTTTGGAACCCTAACATTTAGGTTTATGTTTTGAATTTGAAATTGATTTTAGGGTTCTCAATTTTTGAGTTAGATTGGTTTGATTTAGGGAATGATTTTAGGGTTTTCAATTTAATGTATTTGGTGTTTGTTTGTATCAATGAAATCCCAAATCTTTTTTCAAGTTTGATGATCTTATTTTTGGTTTTGTTCGATTTTGAAATTTTTAGTTGACTGTAGAACTGTCGAATTTTGCAAAGCAAAATTAATTCTCAATTTTTATTTTGGGTACTTGTGGCAACCTCTAAGTTTCTGATTTTGGATTGAGTTCTTTGTCCTAGCACTGGCAACATGCTGTGGCAACCTGGACCAGATCGGATTTTTCAAACTTAGGAAACTAAGAATACAATCATAATCTGTGAAGACTGGGAAAATGCTGAGTACCAGAAGTAATTGAAGCTAAGAAGCACGATTTGCCAAAGGTAATTGCTTGATGAGTGTGTGTGATGATGCTATGTCAATTATTTTACCTTCAAGAAAATGGTTGTTCATGTGATACATCTGTGTCTTAAACTGCAGAAAATCATATAAAAGTTTACATGGAATAATAATTTGAAATAATCAGCAAGTTATCAAGTCATTTTCAAGCATTTTCATTAGGTTATTTTATTTGAAAAACGAAGCCTGAAACAAAATGGCCATCCGCCTGACTACTAAAGTTATCGCCTGAAACAGAATGCCTATTCCTTGTGAGTGCTCATTGATTGATCTCACATGCACTACGGAGACATCTCCAATTAAATGCCTCTCTCTAGTCTGGTTGATTTTATTCTACTTATTCATGTTGTGGTTGCTAATGATTTGGATTAGCTTGTATATCATCTATTCTTGGTTTGTTTAACGAACTCATTTCACCTGATATTTGTTGGGTTGTTGTCATTAGTGTGCATATAGAGTTCGTTTTAATTCCATTCAATTGAGTATCGTGTGTGTATAAAACTGAGAGTTAATTTAAAGAGGAATGCAACTATTGTTTTGATGCTTGAAGTTTTTGGTGGATTTAAATGCAACATTGATGTAGATTTATTAAAAAAAAAAAAAAAAAATTGATCATGTCTGCCTGTCTGGTATGAAATTGTGTTTGATAGTCAGCATGTCTCAATATCACGTTAAAATGATTCCATGCTCTGAAATTAAGCTGCAGTTTATATCTGTGATTATAGTTAAAATCAGTTGGTGTCATGAGTAAGAGATGGACAACAATCATGTTTTGTTAGAACTGCTCCCTGATTTCCTTGTAATTTTATCCCTTATGGTTGTTATGTTCTAGTTTCTAATTTCTTTAAAACTTATTGCAGGGGGTTCAGAAACTGTTGCCTTTGACATGTCTACACTTGTTTGGTCGGAAACTGCTGTAGTGAACAAGTTTGCTTTAGTAGAAATCGGATTGTATATATATACAGAATACTTGTTGCCCATAAGTTGAGATTTTAATAAAAGTTCATTACACTTCTAAAAGATTTACGGTTACTTTTTCTCTACAACTCTCTCTGAAACTTTCTTAGTGATTTTCTTGATATGTATATGCAATTTGTTGTGCAACTTGATTTGGGATATGACTTTTTATATCTTGCGGTTGTGATAATGATCTCTATCAATTCCAATTACATTGTACACTTTATCTAAAAAATTTAGGTATATGAAAAAACCATCGAGTTGGGGGGACCGACATGGGGTCGGCCTGACCCGATGATTTTTTTCATCGAGTCAGGGCGACCCGATGTCGGGCCATCCTGACCCGATGGTGTTTCAACGGGTCGGCCTGACCCGATGATTTTTTTCATAGGGTCATGGCGACCCGATGTCGGGCCACCTTAACCCTATGGTTTTTCAAACCTATTTGAAAAACTATCGGGTCAGGGTGGCTCGACATCGGGCGGCCTAACCCGATGTTTTTTTTCATCGGTCCAGGGTGGTCCGATGTCGGGTCATCTTGACCCGATGGTTTTTTAAATAGGTTTGAAAAACTGTTGAGTCATCGGGTCGACCTGACCTGATAGATTTTTTCATCGAACCAAGGTGACTCGATATCGGGCCAGCCTAACCCGATGAATTTTCAAACTTGACAAAAACCATCGGGTCAGGGTGGCTGGACATCAAGTCACCCTGACCCGATGAAAAAAATCATCGGGTTAGGCTGACCGATGTCAGGCCACCCGACCCGATGGTTTTTTCCATAAGTGTTAAACCTTATTCGGATTAAAAAATAAAAAAATGGGAGTTTGGAAAAATAATTTTACAAAGTAATACTTACCCTTTCAAACAACTTCAAACCATTCCCCCATGTTTTTAAAACTTCATATATGAAAAGGAAATGTGATGTATAGGAAGAAAGAAATAAAAAATAAAAAAAATAAAAAATAAAAAAAAAAAGGGTGATGATGTAGAGAAAAAAAGATTAGATGTTCGTAAATTGTTAGTGTTTTTTTTTTTTTTAAGGATTGGTAAATGGTTGGTTGGTGGTTAGTAAATGTAATTAATATAGTTAGTAAATGGGGTGTAGTTATGATAAAGGGTATTGAGGTCATTTTAGGGCCTTGCAATTAATTTGGGTTTTGGGGTAGATTTGCAATTCAGCCCCTAAAATAGGGCAATTTTGCTAAAAACCCTTTTTTTTAAGATTTTTTTGTAAATCAATTTTTTTTTTAAAACGAATAATTATATTTAGTGTGTGTATATGTGTATAGCATATATATCTCAAACATATACATACATACATACATATATATATATATGTATGTATGTATGTATATGTTTGAGATATATATGCTATACGCATATACACACACTAAATATAATTATTCGTTTCAAAAAACAAAAGAAATGGCTTAGATCAATACACATATCTCTTTTTTGTTTTTTAGATTTTTTAGATTTTGTAGTCTTAATTTTCTAAAAAAAGATATATATATATATATATATATATATATATACAGAAATTCTATTATTAGTTCGAACTGACAAAAGTTATATCAGTTCCTTGCATGTGGGCCACTGGATTTAAATACTTTGACTTGGCTGTATGCACTTGTTAATCAAAGTATTTAAATCCAGTGACCCACATACAAGGAACTAATATAACTTTTGTAAGTTCGAACTGATAATAGAATTTATATATATATATATATATATATATATATATATATATATATATATATATATATAAATTCTATTATCAGTTCGAACTGACAAAAGTTATATCAGTTCTTTACATGTGAGCCACCGGATTTAAATACTTTGACTTGGCTGTATGCACTTGTCAGTCAAAATATTTAAATCCAGTGGCCCACATACAAGGAACTGATATAACTTTTGTCAGTTCGAACTGATAATAGAAAGACTGTATATATATTTGTGAGAAATGCTATACATATATACACACACACACACACTAAATATAATTACAGCCCTTATGATGAGTGATTGGCACATATTTTCGACTTGCAAATAATGTTTGATCGCGGGGTGTGCTTTGAAAATGCAAGATTGTTCGACAGGCAAATTCACTTCTTGTGCCTCTGTATGAATTTAGAATTCTTCGTGTATTCCTTGGTTAAACCAAGAGAGATTTTAGATACAAGACAACACTGAGAAAAACAACAAATGTTAGAATACCAGACAATAAAGAAAAGAAAACCAAACCAAATTCAGAGAAAAAAAAAAAAAAAAAAAAAAAAAAAAAAACCTGCACAATTACAAACATCATGAAGCAAACCCAGAAAAAAAAAAATTACACAATTACAAACATTACAAAGCAAACCCAGAGAAAAAAAAAAAAAAAAAAAAAAAAAACATTACAACATTAAAAACCAAACACAGAAAAAAGAAATTGATATCTTTGAACTCCTGAATTCCAGAATGATGAACTCCAAAAGACAATTTCAGTAAACGTTTCTAAAAAAATACAAAACCTCGAACTCCACCATCGATGGATAGCTCTTCTTGCGAGAGCATATAGGAAGGTCTCCTCCAAGAGATCGTCGATCTCCTTCGACTGGAGGAAATCGACACAGATCTCTTCTGATTTGAGTAGATTCGACTAGTTGTTAAGGTCCAACGTCTCCGACTGGCAGCGTAAGCGGTGGAGATCAACCTCTAAGAATACATCGCCATTTATTTTTTATTTTTATAACGTAGAGAAAAAACATTCCCATATTTTTTTTTGTAAATCTTTCCTGAATTATGTTGTTTTTTGTTTTTTATTTATTTTTATTATTATTGTAATCATTTTATTGAATTTGTTTGGACCAAATATATGATAAAATAAATGAAAAATAATAACTAAGGGCATATTAGACTTTTCAAACCAAAATATAATCAAAGGTTAAAGATAACCGTTTACCACTAATGACAAGGGATGTTTGTGTAATTTCAAGCTAAAGTTGAATATAGCTATAATAACACCTAAACTCAACACATGGCCTCTTGCTATGGTGGTGGAAAGATCGAGGCCCAGTGTATGCATGGCTTAAGGCCAATTTTCCCATCATTGGTGTGGGTGTTGTCCCACTTATGTGTGGGTGTTCTCTCCCCTCTTGTGGGAGTGTCAGTTTGGGCTGTGTTTGTAGAGCTCAATCTCGCTGGTTCCGGCAGTTATTGTTGTAATAAATAAAATAAAATAAACACCTAAACTCGGGGGTGGTTTGTGCAATTAGCCCTATGATTTATGACAAGACTCCTCATGAGTCATGACTCCTTTATTGATACTATGATCTATGATATTATGATTTATG
Organism: Acer saccharum; assembly: GCA_030490815.1. Classification (NCBI taxonomy): domain Eukaryota; kingdom Viridiplantae; phylum Streptophyta; class Magnoliopsida; order Sapindales; family Sapindaceae; genus Acer; species Acer saccharum. Next base: position 53,933,326 of record CM059866.1, read on the forward strand.
ACAAGACCCCTCATGACAAGAGAATCATGTAAACACTATGAATCTATGATCTTTCGTATTCTAAATATTTTAGAATCATTTCAAAAAAAAAAAAAAATCATGCAAATCTTGGAGTGACTTATAATATATTTTTTGTGAATCTTTTATCAATTTGAATCCTGATATGTTATTACTCAAAATCTCACAACGCATTAATTTAATAAAATCCTTGGATACCATTTTAAACTGGCACATAAAGAAAATGATTATTCTTGAAAAGTGTTAACCGTATCTAATTAATTTAGTAAGGGGATGTCCATGCAATTATGAGCAAAGTTGTATATGCGTGTAATTAGGTCAAATATTATGGGGAAAGTGCAATTTGCTCTAAAATTAATTACCTTGTTGGGCTTAATCCCAACATATCTATGGACAGCCCAACATATCTAATGGCCGGCCCAATCTAAATTCCTATAGTTTGTTTTTCCTTTGTTTTATTTTTTTCTCCTTGAGAGGATATTTTGTATTTTTAAAATTGGCAAATTTAAATTAATTATGCAAGGTAATTAGTAATTAACTAATTACATAAACAAAAAGTGCACAGAACTATTGAATTTTATCCATTATATTTTCGACATATTTCTGGGTTAGTTTAATTATAAATTAATCAATTTTAAGAATAATCATATTATTTAGTAGATTCATCACACTAGAAAATATACAATAAACTCGGTGTAAATCCATTGCCCTATGGACTAATATTATGCCAGGCTTTCCAATTTTTTTTTTTAAAAAGCTTTGTAATCAATGTGTAAAACAATATAATCAATGTGTCTTCAGCCTTGGTGGAGTTGGATGGAGATTATGAATTCTCTTAACACCGAGACAAGGGGCCTTTTTGACTATTACTCAAAAAATCAAACCCCTGTCAGTCTCAGAAAAACATCCATACTCAATACTTCATTGCGTAGAACAATGTTGCTTCATTTTCTTGGCAGCAGCCGGTACATTCACCAATCCTGCCTCTTCATTGGAATTTGGAAGTGCGGGTATGTAATATGTTAATTAATTCTAAGTATAAGTGTCCCTATCACCCCAAGGGGCGTATTTCAGTTGATAGATGGATAAGCTTATTTGGGTGACTCTCAAGTCAGCGGCTCGAATTCTATTAATGATAAAAAGCTTCAAAAAAAAAAATGCATAATCTATAGATAGGTGGATATATAGATATTATCCAAACAATAATGACATGTTGTCCAAATTTTTCATTATTTGTTTCAATAATGACAGGTCGTGTGGCAAAATATCTAAATTGATTTGCCGCATTACAAATAGTATGGGTTGTTTGTAACAATATGAGGTTGGTCAAATTGGAGGTTCTTTATACTTACATCAATGAAATTATAAGTTTAAGTTAATGTCTTTTTCCCCTAGTTTCAAATTATAATAAGGAAATTGTAAATAATCCTTCGACTTTTGATGAAATGTTAAATTAAATTCTTTATATTCTGAAAAAAAATATATAAAATTTATGTTGTTAGTGGACTTTGATTAAATTGAATGGAGTATAGTATTTTCATGGCATGCTATGCTTGACCGTTATTTATTATTATTATTGTTATTTGAAAATCTTACTCTTTTTATTATACGAACAATTTTGATAAATTTTCGAAAAATTAAAGATCAAAGACTCTAATAAGGTAATACCTATATGTCAAGTAAAAATATGATGTTTCCTCAAAATATAGGGACTAAATTATAATTCCCCTTAATTTTTAAGAGTAACGCTGCAGTATCCAAAAATTTATCTAAATTTATTGACGAAATGATATATATTTGGACAAATTTTGGAAAAGCGTAGCATTATTGTATTTTTAATTTTGTTTCTGAAATTCTGAGCGGTGTAAAGTCAAAATAAATAATTTTGTTGACAACCTTTGTGTCGGATAGTCCGGCGTGTACTCACATGACTGTGTCATGCAGTCCTTAATATAGGATTTTTTTTTTTTCAAAGCATAGAGGAGAAGACTCGAACCTGTAACTTGGTGTAGGTGTAAAGGGTATACCATTAAATCAATCCCATATCGTGGTCCATATTATAGGAAATTGGGGGAGGATAAAATTTTGTCTGCATCCCATCCACAGACCACACCATGATTTTCTACTCTATGACCCTATCCAACGCTCCAATTCCATCACCGGTTCTACTTTGCTTTCAATTTATGCGGCTATATATGTTGGGGAGACCACATAGCATATTATATATGTATCTTTACCAATAAAATTATATTATATATTATTTCAAATATATATAATACATATATGGTATATATATATATATATATAATTTAATAGGATGGTTATTATAAAAAGAATAAAATAAAAATTAAGAAAATGGTTATCAAAAATATTAAAAGTGTATTTGAAAAATCTTGAATTCAAAAACTGCATAGATGTTGCAATTATGTTTTTTTGTTGAACTGTTATAAAATGATTCTTTATGAGCAAATTATTATAAAACGTTTTTGAGGTTGTTATCTGAAAACTTTAATTTCCAGCAACTATTTGTATTGAAGAACTTTGCAGCAACAAAAAATCTTTACGCTGCTTAAATTTTGATGCATCATTGTTATAAAAAATAATAATAATAATAACACATCGCCTCTTAATTATAGCATAAGTGGTAATGCAATCCTCATTCCATGTTGTTTGGAAGGGATTTCAGTTCTACCATACTAATATTAATTACAAGCATGTAGTTTTCTCTCTGTGGGTGTTGTGGCCATAAGGGTAGATTTGTCTCATTATAAGGGGTAGATGATCTCGGTAGATTCCGACATACCTTTGATTTAACTCAAACTGTTTCGCGTCAAAATTGATCATAATACTTAAAAAGTAAAAATCTAATCGCTTTATCTTAAATCTAATCAAATTAAAATATTAAAAAAAAATCAACATTAATTAAAATAAAATGTCATCGATGGGAAACTAATTTATTGAGGAACATGCAAGACATGTGGAATTATTATTATATAATATATATAGTAGTGATATAAACAAAGAAAAAGAAGGAAAAAAAAAAAATAAAGTGACAGACAGCAAGAAACAGTTGTGGATCTCTTGAAATGAACAAGGCAAATATTCCTAATAAAATTTAGTGGAGCAATTTAGGCTTCAAAAATCAAAGTTTGCAGAACCAATATATAAATAAATTAAAATAAAGAATTTAATAAATAAAAAGCATCCACTTTATTGGTTTTCTGACAAGAACCACGTGCTTGACATGTGCTTTGGTTCAATCACTTAAATGGCTAACAAAATACAAATATATGAATCCATAATTTCTCAATCAAGACATTTCAAGTAATAAAAAGAAACTAATATAGAGGCAATAAACTTTAACGCATGCGAACAGGAACGTATAGCTCAGCTGGTAGATGGATGAATTTGGAACTTAGGTAAATGACTCTCAAGTCGGCGACTAGAATCCTACTAGTGATAAAAACTTTAAAAAAAATCTAGTCTATAAATAGATTTAACGTGTACTCTTAAAAGCGTATTTATTTGTGTAATCCTGGAATAAATCACAAAGTTTTGTGTAAATTTGTTATTTTTTATTTTATTTTATTGCACTGCACATAGCATGTGGCCTGTACATTAACAGGACCCAATTCAACATGTAAAATCAAGTTGGAAATTTGTGGAACAAAGACCACTGTGGTCAAGTATATTATATCAACTTGTGAGTTGTGAGAGAACAGAGATATTATTTCAACACGAATAATAAATTAAGTTTGAATTCTAGCTCTTGGGTCTTCACCTGATTAAAAATACTTGAATAATTAAATATATATATATATAAAATGGTTCAGTGGTCATCTGTGATCTGTCCCAAGTTATAAGCTGTCCTTAATCACACTGTTCCATGCTTAATTAAAAATAAATAAATTATAATACCTGTTTTTATCTAGTAATCACCATCTTATCATAAATTAATTATTCGTTAAATGCATTTTAGGATGAGAACTGTCTTTTGTATTGTTATGTGTAGAATATTACGTGATATGCGAGTTATAATCAATAGATCATTTAATATATTATCGTTTCATGATTTATAATAATGGTTATAAAACACACACACACACATATATATATATATATATATATAGTCTTTCTATTATCAGTTCGAACTGACAAAAGTTATATCAGTTCCTTGTATGTGGGCCACTGGATTTAAATACTTTGACTGACAAGTGCATACAGCCAAGTTAAAGTATTTAAATCCAGTGGTCCACATGCAAGGAACTGATATAACTTTTATCAGTTCGAACTGATAATAGAATTTTTGTATATATCTTATATATGTATAAATAATATTATTTGGACATAAATTTGTTAAGATTTTTGAACAACCGAACATTACTTATTCTAATTAAATATATTATTTTTCAATAAAGAACAAGGTATTTTAGATAATTATCAAAATATTGTTCTAAGAGCATCTCCAATGCAAGTGTGGCATGTGAAAAAAAAAAGATGCCACGTAGAATAGATATATGTTATGTCAATAACTGTGTCTTCAATGCAACCGTGCATATTCAACCTCAAGCTGACGTGGCAAAAAATATATTAGACATTGTCAAAATGACCGTCCACTTTTAGACGGTCTGTTGCACAGATATTTTTAGGTTGACTATGCAAACATTTAAAACTAATATTAATTTTTCATATATTTTTGGTAAGGAAATAAAATAAGAAATAAAATAGGAAAAAAAAAATGGACATGTCATCAAAAAAATTGTGTTTTAGACGGAAGCATTGGAGACCAAATTTTGAGTTGATTGTCTATCAAATCTATTTTATGCCACATAGGAAACAAGTCTCTTGACATTGTTGCCATGTCAACAATTATTAGTATGCAAGCCACTTTTGCATTGGAGATGCTCTAATATTTACTATTTATAAATGATTAAGCTAGACTACGTATAGATATAATAAAATAAGTTATGTCATTATGATATAATTCAAATGCCCTCAGGGGCGTAGCTCATCTGATAGATGGATGAGATTAAAGTTTAGATAAATGACTCACAAATAAGCGGTTTGAATCTTAGGTGGATAGATAGATACAGTCAAAAAAATTATGATATAATTCAAATAATTAATTAAATGTTAAAGTCAATAAATTTAAATATATAGTCCCACCTTTGAGTTAGATTATTACAAAACTGAAGTTGGGAGGAATAAAAAACATCACAGAGACTCATTATTGACGTAGTTATTATAACTTTATATATATATATATATATATATATATATATATATATATATAGTCTTTTTATTATCAGTCCAAACCGATAAAAGTTATATCAATTCATTGCATGTGAGCCACTGGATTTAAATACTTTGACTGATAAGTGCATACAGTCAAGTTAAAGTATTTAAATCCAGTGACCCACATACAAGAAACTGATATAACTTTTGTTAGTTCGAACTGATAATAGAATTATATTTATTTATTTATAAATATTACATAAATTTGAGATTTTTTTTTTTTTTTTTGAATTATAACACTATTATATAAATTATGGTTTTTTTTTAAAGAGGGAGGACTCGAACCCACAACCTTATAGAATCATCATAGTGTATGTATGAGGGATTTACTACTGGACCAACCTCTTTTCGTCAAACATTGGCCCCGTAACTTAAAAGGCCTAAATTATCTCAATCGCAAAGTTATTACTTTATAAAATCTTGACTAACCCGTCTCCCAAAATCTAACGAGGCCGCTATTTTGGAAAGTGGAAATCTAAAGTAATCACACGTGACCTCTTTATCCACTGTGCTCACAAGTCACAAAGATGACATGTATTTTAATTTAAAAAAAATGTTTAGTGAATGTTTAAAAAATAAGAATAAAAAATTACATCATTTTCATAAGCTTATCACAAATATCATTAATACTAGAAATTAACCTCTCCATTATTGACGAACTCCATATTATGGTTGAAGTGGAAGTGTTGATTGTTGAACATCATTATACTGGTTTTATTCTACATCTTTGAAAATTACATAAATAATCATATATATATATATATATATATATATATATATATATTGCTTGCAATCTAAGCCAATGCATCAATAATATATCAAATTGACTGAAACTGTTTGTTTGTTTGTTTGTTTTTCTTGTAGATATTTGTGTTAACAATTGAATCATTTAATATTTTATTTTATTGTTGAGTAACTCTACAATTTTTTTTTTTTTTTTTTTTTTTTTATAGATAAAATATATCAAATAATTATAAATGTTATCAATTAGTCAACTTATATCTCGATTCCATTTCATAGAAATGTTTTTTTATTTTTTTTTTAATTTTTAATGAAAGTTTAAATCGAGTTTCAATATTTTATTGTAGATGTAAAATTGTATGAGATTTTTTTTTCTTCAACAAAATAAATAAAAACCAAGCCTTTAAACAATAATTTAAACCTAACACTTTTGTAGAACAAGAGACTTTATTATTATTAAATTTTTATATTTTGATTTTTTGTATTTAAGATGCTGGTTTTTAATTGGTCACCATGTTTATTTATTTATTCCTGGCTCATGTCTATGATAACGTTTATCTATTTTTTAAGAATTACATAAATTTAGGGTTTTTCTGAGGAGAGGGAGGATTAGAACCCGTAACCTCGTAGTGTAGGTGTGAAGAGTTTTATCACCGGACCAACCTCATCTTATCATTTATGTGATAACTTTATTGGTGGATAAACTAACTTTATTGATACATGTCTTTTATGTTTTCGATGTCAATGCCCACTAAAATTTATTTTGTTTATTACAACTACTAGTTGTCTTGTAACATTAATTAAACCCTTAATTATATTTTTTAAATGTTTACCAAGGAGGCAAGGACTTGTAATTAATACAAGTGAAAATGATTTAAAATTAAATATAAGAATAACCCATCCATTGTTAGTGCTCAAAGGCCGTTGTAGCTGAAGACTTAAGATTTCTATTCAACTCACCAAGATTAAAATGTTGCCGCATTGTATATATATTATCCTTCCATCGTCTTTAAAACCATAATAAATATGGAAAAATCTCTCATGATCTTGAGAGTCAAATTCTTCCAATTATGAAGATAGGTATCTGAAATGCTTTATAATATTACTTGATCTCGATAGTTCCGATAGATGTATTGAAAAAAAAAATAAAATGAGACGGTGGCATCGCATCTAAAAAGGGGATCAAATGATGACGATGATAGTGCATCTATTTTTATTTTTAATGTTCCTTGAGGCGGTTAGATTAAACAATTTTCACTCTAATACTCCTTTATCTGTTATTTAAATATTTAATTTATAGAAAACTTTTTAGTTTAGAATTTATATAAATAATGTTTTGTTGTCAAAGTCCCTAAAGAATCTCGTCAACGACGATAAAATTAATTAAGTAGAGATTATTTAGACCCATAATTTGATGATAAAAAAAAAATAAAAAATAAATGATGGGTGTAATCTTTTTATTTATTTATAAAGAGGTGAGAGATTGCCTCATCTTTTGGGCACAGTCAACATCATCGTGTCTTGTTAGTCTCTCCCACACGCTTTTCCAATTCCAAGGCGCCAAGCTTACATTTCACTATTCACAATCACGTGAGTGTGAGTGACACAAGAACCAAATTTCTCTGTTGTTTTTACTCCAAGAAAGGGGAATGTGACTGCTCATGACCTTGTCAAGCTTGGTTTAAGCTTGGTTTAGGTCCCTTCTTGGGTGGCTTGGCTTTCCATATGGCGGGCGATTGACCGAGTCTTTTGTAGTTCGGTTTTATTTTTATCAATATATTTCCTTTTTTTTTATAAAAAAAATAAGAAAATAAGAATAGGAAAACTCTACAAAAACAACTTTGTTTATTGGGAATTTTTTTTTAAAATAAACTATACTAATTTGTTATTTATAGTTTTAATACATTCGGTTAAATTTTCGCCACTTAATTACATTTTGATGTTTACATAAAAAGATTTATCAATAGATATATCTTATAATAGGAAAGATTAGTTTATTCTTTATTGGATGGTCACATTAGTTGATATATTTATTATTCTCTAATTTTTTATGTTTTCGAATTGAGATTTAAAAAAAAAATTTTTTTTTTAAGGGAAATATATTCATAAAACCGAAGAAAAGGACAAAGGAGGACTGAAATGTTTTCGAATTAAGACTTACTCTTTTATGTCGTTCTTTATAAGTTAGATTTTTTTTTTAAAGGGAAATATATTTATAAAACCGAAGAAAAGGACAAAGGAGGATTGAAATGTTTTCGAATTAATACTTATTCTTTTATATCGTTCTTTATAAGTTAGATTTTTTTTTTAATTTTTTTTTATTTTTATAAGGGAAATATATTCATAAAACCAAAGAAAAGGATAAAGGAGGACTGAAATGTTTTCGAATTAAGACTTATTCTTTTATGTTGTTCTTTATAAGACTTATTCTTTTATGTCGTTCTTTATAAGTTAGATGATTGAGACTATTCACATATGAGATTATAGTTCATATGTTCAAAAGTATAGATCACGTGTATATAGAAAACTCAAACTATATGGCCATTTGAGGCTTGATATAACTAGAACAAACAAATATTGACTAGTTTTAAAAAATCCCTGTAAGATGATTATTTATGTATAATTTTTTTTATAAAAAAAAAATAAATTGAAATTTCTTAAAGATTTGTGTTAGTTTATATTCCAAGATAATAAGATATAAATTTATATTTCTTTTTTTAGTTATGTAAATTGTCTTTTTTTTTTTTTTAGATATACATAACAAGAGGAGGTTAATCCAGAAGTATGCTCCTCAAACATATCCCAAAGAAGATAAATATGTAAAAGTTTTTATAATATTATCAAAAAAATAATATAAGAGTTCAATTTCGAATAATTTTATAAATTGAAATAATATAATAATTATATATATATTATATATATATATATATATATCCAAATTCATATCAAATGATGTGTAAATTATATAAAATGATTTTAGTAATATTTTTTTTTCTAGTAATATGATCCGACCACTCACATTATACATCATTCATATAAAATTTACATATAAATTATGTAAAATGGAAAATAAATTCAAAAAAAGAAAGGAAAAAAAAAAAAGTAGATGCAAGTAATGCTGTCCAACAACTTTGTCCAAATTCATATCAAATGATGTGTCATGTGAGTTGTAATATATTTTTTTTAATATTATGATTTGACAAATCATACTCCACATCATTCAGGTAAAGTTTACAAGAAAATTATATAAAATGGAAAATAAATTCAGAAAAAGAAGAAAAACAAAAGTACATATCAATAATGTTGTCCAAATTCATATCAAAAGACAGTGTCATGTGAATTGCTATATATATATAAAATAGAAAATAAATGTGTCATGTAAATTGCAATGTTTCTCTTTCTTTTTCTTTCTTTATTTTCCATTTTTTTTTTAACAACATTATTTAAATGTATTTTTGTTTTCCTTTCTTTTTCTTAATTTATTTTCCATTTTATATATCACTAAAAAAAAAAGGAAAAAAAAATTAAGAAAAAGAAAGAAAAACAAAAGTACCAAACCAAAGGGATGTGGATACGCGTGGCGTGGAAACACAACACGAAAAGCAGTAAATAGTAAATAGTAGAGAGTGCCAAAGAAGGAAGCGTCAGATGATGAGAGGCTTAACTAGAGCAGCTCCTTTTAGCATCTGCATTCGTCTTTCCTCTTTCACAGTTCACACACGCACGCAACCCAATTTGACTGTAGAGACAACCAAGACAGCCAGGGAGCCAGCAGATATGAGATACCTACCCTAGTCCCCTTCATAGGCTGCTTCTAATATCACGCGCACACAACCAGCTCAACTCCAGAAAACAGTCTTTGTTTTGACAATAAAGCCACCTCATTTCCTCCTAAACTTGCCCACCTTTAGCTATAGGTGGCTTTGCTTCAAAACCATCAAAAACACGCACGCAAGAGATAAACGCAGTTCAATAACATAAGATAAGAAGAGAGACTTGTTAGTTTAGTTATTCTCAGAGGAACATGGCGAGGCACCAGCGTTGTCATCAGTGGAAAAAATTTGGTCTTGTGCAAGTGAAACCTCTTAAACATCACACGGTGCCCTTTAAAGATGAAGAACACGGTGGTGGTGGTGATGAGGAGTCTCGTGCTTTTCTTTTGGTTGTTCCACCAAGCAGCAGCTATGGCTATTACTATAACAACAACAACAACAGAACAAAGCTCAAGCTTTTGACTCTTTTGTTTCTCTCTTTTCTCTCTTGCAGCTTTATTCTCGCTCTTCATCTCTTTGGCTCCACCTCTGCTTTCTCTCTCTTCTGTAAGTCTCTCTCTCTCTCTCTGTTTTTCTCTGTTTTGCTCTGTTTTATTGGTTCTTGATATTTATTATCTTTACTTGTTTTGCAGATTCATTTGGTGGAGTAAATGATTGCTCTGTTTCTGATGCAAACGCTCCTCTGTGTGGTTCAATCTCTAATGGTTAGTTTCTGTTTTTTTTTTTTTTTTTGGTTTTGGTAGGTGATTCCTGAATATAGTTATATTGTTATTTGTTAAGGGTTTTCTCATTTGATTATATATATATTCCAACTATTATTATTATTATTATTTTTGTTTCATTTTTGTGATTTTTTTGGGGGGGCATTTATGCAGGAACAATATGTTGTGACAGAAGCAGTCATCGTTCTGATATATGTGTCATGAAAGGAGACGTGAGAACCAGCTCTGCTTCCTCTTCTGTCTTCCTCTATAGCTCAAAAACCACCACTCATGGCTTCTTCAACTATGTTTCAAGCATGGTTGAAGAAGTTAATGGAGAGATTGAAGTTGAGCTCCAGCACGAAAAGATCAAACCCTACACCCGGAAATGGGAAACAAGTGTAATGAACACCATTGATGAATTAGACCTTGTTTCAAAGACAGAGAATGCTGCAATTAACCATCATTGTGATGTCAACCACGATGTTCCGGCTGTGTTTTTCTCGACTGGAGGATACACAGGGAATGTTTATCATGAATTCAATGATGGGATTTTGCCCTTGTACATCACTTCACAGCATTTGAACAAGAAGGTGGTGTTTGTCATTCTTGAGTATCATGATTGGTGGATTTTGAAGTATGGAAATATTCTTTCGCATCTTTCTGATTATCCGGTAATAGATTTTAGTGGAGACAAGAGAACTCATTGCTTCGCGGAAGCCATTGTTGGTCTAAGAATCCATGATGAGCTCACCATGGATTCTTCATTGATGTTGGGAAATAAATCCATAGTTGATTTCCGAAATGTTCTTGATCGAGCATACTGGCCTCGAATCAATGGTTTGATTCAAGACGAGGAACGCGAAGCTAAAGAGAGACAAAGGGAGAAACTTTCTCTGTCCCCATCATCAGAAATTGTAGAAGAAGTGCAAGAAGAAGACCAATTGATCAATAAACCAAAACTGGTTGTCATATCCAGGAACGGGTCTAGAGCAATAACCAATGAGGATTTGATGGTGAAAATGGCAGAGAAAATCGGGTTTCGAATCCAAGTTGTAAGGCCTGATAAAACAACTGAATTGGCTAAGATTTACCGCGCACTTAATTCAAGCGATGTCTTGGTTGGAGTTCATGGTGCAGCCATGACACATTTCTTGTTCATGAAGCCAGGCTCAGTGTTTATTCAGGTGATTCCTCTCGGAACTGATTGGGCTGCAGAGACATACTATGGAGAACCATCAAGAAAACTTGGTTTGAACTATATCAGCTACCCAATTCTTCCTAGAGAGAGCTCCTTGTATGACAAATACGATACAAGTGATCCAGTTCTTAGAGATCCCGAGAGTGTCAACAGCAAAGGATGGCAATACACAAAATCAATCTATCTTGATGGCCAGAATGTGAGATTAAACCTTAGAAGATTTCGTAAGCGATTGGTTCGTGCATATAATTACTCTATCAACAGAAATCGCCATCTTCGTCCCCAGTCACAGTAATAGCAGTGGTGGTAATTAGCTCTTAATGTTCTTCTATCATTTGTTCATTTGATGATTATAGATTAGTGGAACAAGTTAGGCTTTGTTTGTAAAGATGAGTTGATCATATGTGTTTGTTTTGTATAAAAGCTTCTTTTTGGTAAATACTAGGATGTTTGAAACAGGTGCCCTTGTTGTAAAAACTTGGATTCAACAGACAAATCTTTTCTACTATAATGAATTGTTGTTTCACTATTGTTAATGATTTCTACGTTTTTTTTTCGCGATCAATGGGATTCCTATACTTCTGATTCGTCATGCATGTTCTGCATTTCATTTTTTTTGGTATCTGTGGCTGTCCGGGTCAGCTTGCACGCACCTCGACTAATCCCACGAGGCCTTGAAGTTAATAGCCGAGTAAACCTCCAGTGGCCCTAAGAGAAACGTGGTTGCCAGGGATCGAACCTAGGATGTCTGAGTCTACGGCTCGCCCCAGTGACCAGCGGCACCACCCCTTGGGGATAATGTTCTGCATTTCTTTGTTACAATGAGATAAAGAACTTCATATCCATGTGTTTCTTTCTCCCAATCCTTAAATAAAATTTCCTGTAAATAAATTTGTGTCTGGAAATCCATAGAGTTTCCTTTGGTTTAAGCTTGATTGCTCCTTATATGAATATTTTCATTGCATGAAGACTGAAGAGTCAAAGGCTCTTTGTTTACAAGTTATTTATTTTGGTTGTATGCACCATTTTCTCAATAAATAATTGGTTCTTGCATGTGTTTATCATATTCTTAATTGCACAATTTGCAACTAATAGGAAATCTGTCTATGTTTATTCCTTCTAATTAGCATATTATATAGGCTTATAAATGTTTTCATGACTTAAAAAACGTGCATTTCAGGAGTACATTTTATGAAAACCAGTTATAATTTTATTTTCCGAATATAATCTACGAAGTTCATGTCATATGTCGTGCTGTGAGCCCGTGAGTAAAGGGTAATACGATATTTTGTACCACCCGGTGCCCTCCCGATTTTCTGGCCTTCCAATCTAACGGCACTATTAATAATTGTATGATAGTTTGAGATTCCATAAAAGAAAATGCAGTGGTCCTGCAATAATGACTGGCAAAGGCAGGGGATTGTCATTTTCCATGTGAAGAAGTGCAGAAGAAAGAATTATTGTACTAAAAGTATGGGATTATGAGAATGAAGGATCTTCCACTTTCTTGGTGGGCCTTTAAAAGCCCTTTTTCCATTGGGAGGAAGAGGATATATTTATTACTTCTATTACAAATCTTAAATACACAATCTATTTATTTATTTATTAATTTTAATATATCACCTATCCGGTGGTAACTCAAATATGAAATATTATAAGGTTGAATGAATGTCTTTTACCACTAAAAAATGTGTTTAAAATGCACTATTGTTACATTTATATTTTTCATAATTGTTATTTATTTAGAGAGCTCTCCTTATAATCCAATATTTTTCTTTTTACACTTTATTTTTAAAGACACTCCATTATAAAATTTAAAAATTTAAAAAATTCTTAAGACATTTCCTTTCTTCTAAAATTATTTATTTTATCTTTTGGTACTCCTATTCTAAAGACACACCATTTAAAAATAAATAAATTTCTAAGTGTAAAAAACTGAATAAAAGTAAGGAGATCAAAACAATAAGAAAATTGTTTTGGAGATCAAACTTTGAAAATAGGAAAACAATATTTGATTTTCTGTTTTGAATTTTAAGTTGAGTAAAAAAATGATTTTAAGTATATTTTTCTGAATATATATATATATATAAATATATTAGTGATGGTGATGATTGAATGTCGGTGGTATTTGAGGGAAAAAAATTGATTTTAAACTAGTTGAACCGGATAACATGATTATATATATATATATATATATATATACACATACATATATACATATATATACATATAAACCGGTGATGATAATGGTGTAGGGTTTGATACTGATGATGGTATGTGAGAAAGTATTATTTTAAAAAGAAGAAGGAAAATAGATTGTTTTAAAAATAAAATAAAAATAGTTTGGAGTATCTTTATAACTTTTTTTGTATTGTTTAGTAATTTTAATTCAGATTAAAATTATCATTAATAATAATAATAAAAAAATAGAGTATAAACAAATAATTAGTGGATTGCGAGCATCGTTTCTCTTTATTTATTTATTTTTATCAATATTAGATATGTGCACCCTATTTGTATTGTTATCCACTTTAGTGACATTTTTGTATGGAAAATAAATAAGGGAGTGTAATACAATCAAATGGAAAAATAGTTGTGCATATCAAATCTCTATAAACATGACTAGATTAATTATAATAGTTAAACTTCTATCAATAAGGGCATTTGGTCTAGTGGTATGATTCTCGCTTTGGGTGCGAGAGGTCCCGAGTTCGATTCTCGGAATGCCCCTATTTTTAATTTTAAATCTTAAACACTGTCTGTTAAAAAAACCAAAACTGGGTAAGATCACACCAGAGCTACTTTTGTTTAAAAACATTTTAAGTTTTATTTTTAACAAGATACACAATTCTTCAAAGACTTATTTTAAACCCAAAATTTTATGTTACTATGTAGTCTGATGTCATCAACATATTTCAAAGCAATAGTAATTGATATTTCAATTAACAGTAGTCATATTTGCAAAAATGCAGAGTGCATATAGGAACTCTGCTGGCATAGCCATGCCAGAAATTTTATTGAAAATTTTGGAGATTTTAAGTAGATGAATTGTGAACTGTGCTACAAGCCTACAGTATCTGACATTGTGTTTTCTATGTACATGTACATGTTGCTCTCACAATCTGTCAGCAAGTCTCCTCTGTAACTCTGTTCCTGCTTTGCTGGAGTGTGTCCTAACAAATAATGTCAGCTACTATGCATGCTTCGAGTCAAAGCACAGTTATAGTCCATGTTGGGGGTTAGATGATAGTTCTACATCCAGCGTTTTGTTTCCTTTGACGCTGAGTTCTGTGGAGGCGGTGTCTTGGCATTTCGATTGTCATTTGTACCTACATAAAAAGAGACACAAATCAAGGACTTATTCGCGATATGAGGCACTAAATGTGATGTTCTTTTCCAGGTTGGTTCTACTTACTGCATTCAATTGGCTGCCCTCCAAGAGATGATCTCCGGGACCTATCAGTAGGAATGCCTGTAAGTGATTGCCTCCTCGTAGCCCTTGCATTAGTTGTCCGGGGTGACTTTATTTCATTTTTATTGATTGCAACCTTGGTGGGTGATCGTGCTTCTGTCACATTCCGTTGATTCCTGTAATTTAAATAGCAAACACATTTACGTTATATACATTTCAATGTTTGTCATGTTGGAAATGAATATTGATATAAAGATATACGACACTGGTGGATTAACACTTGCAGGAAACATAAATGAAAGATGTAAAACCACAAGTTTCACCTACCTCTTTTCAGAGCCGTTGATCAGTTTTCCAATAGTTCGAAGGGATTTCCTTATTTGAGATCCTTTACCACCTGTGGTCCGAGGTTCTGATGGAAGAGTAAGTTCATATTGCATCACAGTCTGAACCTCATTTCTAACAAATATTTGTGGCTCAGGTGTTTTTGGTTGTTGAATAGATGGAATTTGTGTTTTGCCATCAACTTTTACAGCTTGCCTCTGATAAGATAAGCTAGTGGGACTTCGAGGAGCCTTAAGATGGTACATGTCCATCATGGAATTACCATTACTGCTAAATTGACCGTATGATTTCGACGCTGCTTCAGCATCTTGAAACTGAGCATATTTCTGTCCTGACACAGTGTCTAGTGGTAGGGGCTTGTGTACATCATCGGATACTTTTACCTGAATGTTATCCTTCATACCAAATCTTGGACCTTCCAAACTCAATCTCCGTGCACGAGTTGGAACGGAAGGGGTTTTTGTTCCTCTTTTGATTTCAGAGTTCAGCACCTTCTCAGTCTTCATTGTGCTATTACCATTCTCAGTCTTCATTGTGCTATTACCATTCTCAATGCTCAGTCTTCGGGTGCGGGGTGGAGTTCGCTCAGTCATTGCTTCCTTGTTCGCTAATGCTTTCTTAAGACTATCAATCTGCAAGATATATAAAACATAAAAGGAAGAATGATAAGGTAAAGGAAAACTAAAAGGAAGGAAGAGTGAGATTATTTATGAACAATATGTGTACTACCTGTTGTTTGAGTTGCAGAACCTCATTGCTCTCTTTGTTCGCTCGTGCAGCACCAAGTTCAACGGTTGAAACCCTTTGAGCAAACTTCAAAGTACCGACTGTTTCCCCAAAAGAATCCCCTTCTGGACTAACATGAGCAAACATTAATGTTTTTGCATGTCCACCTGAAACATCATTTTCAACAAAGAGAATTTAGTTGGTACTATTTCAAAATGATATGTTATAATACGAAGATCCTTACCTAAGGAGTCTTGCAAGAGATGTGTGAGCTTGCTGTTACGGTAAGGAATGTGGGAGTTCTTTTGAGCCAAGGCTGTGATCACATCTCCTAGACAAGAAAGAGACTTGTTGATATACTGTGCCTCCTTGAGCCTATCACCTGTAACTTCCGATTTGTCCACCCTTTCACTTCCTGCAAGATCTACCAAATGCAGGCAACTACGAAGAATGTTTCCCGATATATCTTTACCATGTATGTGTACTGTCACCACACTGCATATATACATGTCAAATCAATCCATCATTATAAGATAAATCTTTCTACTACTTGTACATTTGTTGTTTCCACTGGCCTCCTACATAATAAGAAAAATCAACTTTTAAGCTAATCAATTAGTATAACTTGGCTCTTGAAAACTGACCTGTGGGAACGACTGCTTCTGTTGTTGATTGCAGTGGAACTGACAACACGATTCACCCCACCAAGTTTCATTAGATGAAGAACATCAGCTGTGGACTTCACAGAATGCATAGTAGCATCTGGAAGACTCAAGCCATTTTCACTAGCACAACTTCGAATCTCTAATTTGCGCATAGAGTTAAGAATACAAAAACATATACATAATGAAAAAAATTATCTGAGGTAGAAGAGAAAATACAAAAAGGATATTTTGTGGTAGACGAATCTTCTACGAGAAGGTCTCGTACTTGTTCATTATATATCTCAACCATTTGAACATGAATGTCATAATTTATAATGTCCTTCCTTCTACTAGATATCTCAAACAGATCTTCCAAAGCCAGATAATTGATACCCACATCCTTAATTGATCCCTCCGATGGACCACTCTGTCACAACAGGCACATATCAGAGGCAAGACAGGAAGTGAAAGATAATATATAAATCTGTTCCCAGTTATTATATGGGACATATGAAAATGCAGAAAAAAATTGATCTACAGAAGCTAAATCAGATCTTTCTTTCTTTCTTACCATGGTATGTGTTTTTCCGGATCCAGTTTGGCCATATGCGAAAATGCATACGTTATAACCATCCATCACTGATCTAATTAAAGGTTGAGTGTCCTTAAATACCTCATCTGGAAACAAAAGCAATCAGATTCATGCAAAAAAAAAAAAAAAAATGAACTTATTACTTTCAGGAGAATTTTTTTTTACCTTGTGTAGCAATTGGACCAAACATACGATTGAACTGAAAAACTTTTCTTCCCTCCTTCCGAGGCTTTGATGGGTCCAAAATGACTAGTGATCCGTCATCTCCAATATAATCTATCACATTTTTTGTTTCCGCATTGAAGGCAGGCCTAATTCTACAGTAAACTCGAATATTTCCTAAAGAAAATCTCAATCAGAATAGGTTCTCTCAATAGACTTGACATTAAATGCTTCACAATGAAACTAATCTTTCAAAGGAAAAAAAGAAGAAGACTATTAGGATGTGCAAGGATAAATAGCTCCAGTACCTTTCAAATCCTGAACCATGTTGTATAACTTCCTGTTCTCTGTCACTACTTTGTGATAACCAAGAGCAGCAGTAGACATCTCCTGTACCTGACTTCCTGAACTCATGCAAAATACAAGCACATTCAACTTCCAAGAGAACTACACTCATAACAACTGGAAAAACTGATTATGTGCGTGTAAAGACAAGACTCCATTGTCAAATTATGAATTATTAACAGTGTTTCATTTTTTTTTTTTATTCTCCATACATTGTTAAACATGGTGTTATTAACATGAGACAATAACTAGCTTAGAACAATAACTAAGTGCAGCAAAAGGCCAAAAACATCAGGTAGATTGTTGTTCTAAAGAAAAATAAGAGTACTTTTATGTTAGTTACAACTTACAAGGGTTATTATAGATTCAAAGAGGGATGTTGGTTTTCAAATTAAAAGCTTCTATCAAAAGATGACTTACCCAGCTCTTTCAAATCTCTCTGCAACTGGGTCTCTAAGTCTTTGAACTCCTTCTTTGTTCTTGACAATAAAGCCTTGAGACCCTGAAAAAATGATCACAAAATGCTGTAAATTGAGAAGGTCTTATTGCAAAGAAAATTGTAGTATCTTATTTGAAATAATGTCTTCCACTTGTTAGCTTGTGGGCTGCAGATTTACTTTCAACAGAAAGGCAACAGTAGTGAAAGAAATAACCATAGCATTACATGTCAAAGTCAAACTGCAAACTTTCAGTCTTGATCATTGGCAGCAAAATAAACAGGCCATAATATGGCACAATCTTACTCTCATTTTAGAAGCATGCCGAAGATAAACTGAAGAGAGAAACAAAAAGTCTGATGACAAGAACACCCTTCGAAATAGTACATCACACTTCTGAATACGACTAATAAGAGAAATCTAGTGCATGTAAGTAACTATCTGCTAAAATCACCTAACAAGAAAAAGTTAATTTAAAGCATTTAGGATTCCAGTGAGATGAGTTGACATGGATATATGTCAACTTCATTACCTTCAGGATGAAATTTTGCATAAAACTGGAATTTCATAAAGATTGAGCTAGAATGCAACATTTCATTTCAAGCCACGATCAAAGTTCGTGCTAAAATCCTTGTGAAAGCACAGGTTTTGGAAAGAAACTTCTTACCAGGAGTTCTTTTTCTTGCATTTGTAGTAACTGTCTGTGATTGCAGTTACCCTTTCTCAAGCAAACTCTGCAACACTGTAAAAAGATTCATGTTGGATTGATCAAAAAAGCTGCCTTCAAAAAAGAGATGCAAGGAATAAATGGACATGCTGACTCTATTCATGCATCAGTTCCTATTCAGGGAACAGTTATTTTATGACAGAAAAAAGAAATTCTATAAAAGAGATTTTGTCCCATTAATGTTGTTAAGAATGATAGGTTTCCAAATTTATCTAACAAAACAGGTCCATAACACTATCTTATATAGTTAGGACGGGTCGCTAATTTATCAACAGAAGTGATCTAAAATATCCTAAAGGATTTGTGTTTTAAAGAGGGAAACAGAGAATAATGTGTCAAAACTCAAAACAAATAAACATAAATAATTGCATAATTGAGTAAAATACACAGTATCAGAAAACATTCAGTAAGAAGCAATTTTAATATAATAAGAGAAAGACTTTGTGATTCGAACAGTAAAACAAATATATTTACTTGGGAACAATTAAAAGTTCACTTTACTACAAGTACTTTTGTCTAAAACAACATTTATTGTGAGAGATTATAAAAATTACCTGAGAATCTCCAAGTGCAGATAAATCATCCGGAGATGAATTTAATTGGAAATATGAGCTATTTTCTTTCAATATGCCGTCAAACATTGATTTCAGCTGTTTTTGGACATGAATAAATAACATCATGTTTAGTGGAGCTAATACAAGAAAATCATTGACATCAAAGAAACACATAAAGAAGACAAAAAAGCTCAATCTATTCATATTAAATAATTAAATGATGGATCCTTCTAACAGTTTGTTTGAATGGTGTACAATGAAATTAGTTGTAAGATAACAGACATAGTTAAAGAACTTGTAAAACCCACCCAACTAAGAAAATCACTCAATAATAATCAAGATTAAGCTACTGGCTATATTTTTATACAGGGTGGTTATTAAGCAAGATGCACTTAGCTATATGCTGCTCTGCTGCAGCATAAAAGCTAGGGAATGAACCTAGATTCACTTTTCAACCGATTGTCAAAATCTTTTGTTAACTAGAACCATTACTAAGTATATGTTTTTGTCGGTTGATAATTAACTTATATAGTTGAGTCATATGACAGATCAGATTTTTTTGATGAGTACTTAAAAAATATGCTAAGTTTCAAAATTCTCTCGTTTGCATAAGATAAAGTACTTAATTTTTTGTGCGAAAGAAAACAACTTTCATAGTAATAAATCTATATATTCCTTTTTAATGCTTCGTTTATACATAATTGATTAGAATGTCAGATAGAATTAAAGCCAATTATAGCTAACACACATACTTGACATGTTATGTATGAGTGTGCAGCAACTGAGCAACTGGCTACCTGTAAAAGGACTCTTTATATGCTCCCTAGGACAAGTTACTGCAGGAAATAAGAATTCCCAGTGCAAGTGTTATTAAGTTTACTCACTGTCTTGTTGATATCCCAAGTTACACCAAAAATCTAGGTTTCTTGAGAGAATTACAATAGCATGTAGGCACCTTGTGTGGATGGTGAGCCCACGTGGCGTTATAGTGAGACTGTCCCACACAAGTTTTTCTCCTAGGCACATGGCTTCAATCATGCTAAAAGTATTTGATTTTGTATTCATAACTAACCGGAAAAATGTTTCAATGGATCCATATGAGGAGGACATGCTGATAAATTATAACTACAATTCATTTCGTTGTTCGCATATGAGTGACAAGATTCATTCTGATGAGACCTATCTAGTGACACTAGGAGCTGCCCCAATGAGTCAATTATTTAAATTAAAGATAGGATAACATTGTATCTCATACTTTCTCTCTACCCTTCAAATTATTTCATGAGTATGACCAACTTCAAAGTGTGCAAAACTAGACAATTTTTGAGGATTTTGTTGATTAAAAAATCAGACTCACCTCAGGAAACTCATTCTGTTCTTGTTCTTCTGCGCAACTTGAAACGATTTTGCCAAATAACGCCAATGGATGATCCTATGTATATTAAAAAAAAAAAACATTTTTTGAGAAAAAAAACAAGAAAAAAATCGTGAGTATTACACATGAAAACAATTGATAATTACCGTAGTTTTGTTACGCAAGGAAACTAGAAGATTCTCATTGATGTTTTCCTTTGCACCAACCATATACTTAGCAAGTACATTGGCAATTGAATCTGCAAAATATGGTACATCTTCACATAAGGAATGTACAAGTAAAATACCAAAACAAGAAAGGGCAACATCAATGTAAATGCTATATACAACCAACAATAGACTTGGCATCTTAGGTAGGTGTAATGCACCAGCTAGCAATATATAAAATCATTTATTAGTATTACAGAGACAACACAGATCCTCCTTATAAATAAAAAAAAAGTTCTTTCTGTCATTCAACAGAGATCAATAATGGGTATAGCATAGTTTGAAAAGTGACTATGAAATATTTGGTAGGTACTACATAGCAGGCAGTATTTACAATTCACTTCATTAACATTATTCTAATGACAACTCAAATCCTTTTGAAGTACATGATCTTGATTTCAGGCTTGAAAGTTTCATCTGCAACTAAGTCTGAGTACAACTGTATTCTTAGGGGTTTCTAATAAAATGTTTACAATCATTACTACTAAATATACTAATATACATGGATCAAATACATGAAACGCTTATGAAGAAAAGAGACTTCAAACCTGTAACATCCACAGGTTGCTCCTTCTGACATGCTGCAGACATGTCCAAGCGCCTACAAGAGTCCAAAGGGTTTGCAGATAAGGCTCGTAAAGGCCTATTGGCAGCATGTATAACCATTGGAGATCTTGCATGCCTATAGGATCCATTTACACCGTTCTTCATTTCATGGTATGATTTCAGGGCCAAAATACAATCAACAACCTTAACTGCTGAACCAGGCTCCAAAGTATCCTTAAAAGGCACAACCAACAATTCAGAATTAGTCATAGGCAAATACTTCCACACATTCATATGTACATATAGATACAACAGTTTGGTTAAATTAAATTACCCTCTCAATATCAGAAGCTTCAAAAGCAGGCAGCTTCAACTCATCAATTGCCACAAGAAAGTTCCTTACATTTTCAAAGTACTGAAAAGCAGGTGGGGGCTGAAATTCCCGGCTGAATGATTGTATATGTGATACATTCTCCACAACCTTGTAATAGTTTTCGAGAAGAGAAAAATTAGAATACTGATAAGTGATAACAATAGAAACCAAATTCCCATTTGGTCACAGCAAAAACTTCAAGGAAATTGAACATTTCTGTAACTTCGGACATTAGAATTTTCTATTTGCTCAAAACAATATACAAACCAATACCCTTCATGAATCATATCATAGCCTATTAACAGAATGACATAAGTTACAATAAATGAATTCTAGACTTGAGCACTAAATTAATAAAATGAAGACATAAAATTAAAAAAGCTCACTGTCAGTTATAAATATAACATAAAACTAAAAATCTAGACATTCATTTCCTTTAGTCAAATCTGTAAATGAGCAAAAACAGATGGTTTAACTACTACAATGAGACTAAAACATTGAAAAATGGATACCGTACCTTGGGCACTGACCCTGGCTTGATCTTGTTAATGGCATTACAAAGAATCAGACCATTTCTCAAGCAAGAAATGAACTCTCTCTCCGACGGCTGCTTTGATATACCAAGAGAGCCGACTAGGCTTTCAAGCCACCCCGCGGCATGAAATCGCCTACAAGCTGCAAAATCGGAGGAAAAAAAATAGGATTGTTGCACAGATTCTTGAAAAATCAATAAATTTACTCTGCTTCATTTTCGAGAAAATATTTTTCAAATCAAAGAAAGTGAAATCTTTGTCCTCTGTTCACCATGATTTGAGAATCAAGAAAAGATAACAAAATAAAAAATTCAGAATTCTCCTATACACATTAATAAAATAGTAATTGTAATGACCGACCTGCTTCTTCAGCTTTTCTTGAAGCTAGATTGATGTCATGCAACCCAGTACTTGTTCTATCCTCCATCAAAAACCCAATCTTCAGTTCCTTTCAAAACAATAAAATCAATTTATCATCATAAACACTCTAAAAGAAACCCATTAAATAAATATCTCTCTTTTCCTTCTCTTTAACAATCACAGTCACTCAAATGAACCTAACTCACCACCATGAAGAATAATAAACAAACCCATTTCACATACAATGCAGACAGAGAAAGAGAGTAAAAGATTCAAAAAAAAAAAAAAAAAAAAAACATACCGGTTCTCTCTCTGGTTTTCTTTTTCTTCAACTGAGTAAGTAAACCAGTGCGATGACTGATGAGAGAAAGTTAAAAGAGAGAAACAAAAAACGGATTTTTAATGAGAGAATTTATTACTTTTTCAAGTTGAAGTTGTTGCAATGAAACAGAGAGAAGAAAGAGACGAGTGCGATGACTGATGGGTGTCTCTGGTTTTCTCTCTTATATTTGATTTCTTTGTACAACACAGAATACTATGTTTTTGTTTCTTCTTCGTTTTTGGTTCGGATCCGAAGCTGAGGCTACGATCGTAACGTTACTTTAGGTTTGTTTTCGCATTTTGAATTCAAATCTTATTGTTGTTGGGACACACGTGGGACTGGATTGGGACAGTGAAGGATCCTCTCAGATCTCAGCCGTTCATATTGCCACGTTGGAGACTTACAATTCAATGGATGGGATTTTATCGTTAAGGAAAGTGTTGACTAAATTTTGGGTTGGGCCGGGTTTGGGCCTAGATTGCTTAATATGGTCCAAGAAATTAGGGATCTGATGGCAATCTTAAAGACATGCCTAGTAATTGTTTTGGATTTATTGCCTTGTTAGTCTACCACGACTCAACGTGGTTTAGTGTTAAAGGTTGCTTATTCAGCTTTGTAATGTTTCATATTTTAGTGGACTTTTTAAATAAGAATATGTAAGTTTGGATAAAACAACGTCGATTTTTGGTAATTCCACGAGGTATCCCTCACTCTAATCAGCAACCGATCGTTAATAAGTGGGACTAATCCCCGTTCGGCCCGGGAGGTATGGGACAAGGCCTGGCCAAGTGTTGCTTCAGAACTGGCTCGAACTCGGGCAGTGGCCGAACGACTGCCCCCAAACGATTCGACCGACGTGGGGGCACTTTGCCATTGCGCCACAACCAACTTGGTTAAACAACGATTAATTTACCTATACGAGAAACAAAAAATTAAAAAAAATATATCCCATGTGTAATTTTATTTATGTTTGGTGTCAATAGAATATGAAAAATTAAGGTTAAACTTGAAGTCTTGAACCATGATTGAATCTTATAAATCCTAATTGTAAAAATGTTAATATTTTAAATTATAAAATAAACTTGAAACAAATATAATGGACTCTCACAATGTATCGTAGCAGCATACTTTTGATTAGGTCAAAAATGATGTTGACTTATTATGTTTTCATCCATCCCCAAAAGCCCAAACCGGTAAATTCAAATTGTAATAATGCAAAAGTTGATTAACGTTGGCGTAGAGATCCCTCTTTCTCTATTTTAAATTAATTAATTTTAATAGCTAACTAATACTTTTGAGATAAAAAAAAATAAAACAATGATACTCACAATCCAAAAAATTAGTTTAAAAATCAACTCAAATAATATAAGGAAAATGGTTGGGTACTGAATGGTGGCCCAATGGGGTGTTGCCACGTGGCCCAAACTTTCTTACTTTTTACATTTTTTTCCTTACTTTGGGTTACGTGGCAACCAACCATTGATTGGTCAGTATGTTTTACTGTCAACACCCAAGCAGTGTTCATAATATAATACATTATTTGTCTTTACTGTAAAATTCATGAGAAGGGGTGTTGAATGTCATGAAGATGACAAATCAAATTGTTATAGTGGGTTAATTTCTTAGCTAATATTTTTGGATTGTATACTATTATTCTAAAAAAAATGTATATAAACTCAAAATTGTGGATTCCCTTCACCTCAATTGACTTCAAGTTTTATGTGCGTATGTAATATTTTGTTTTGTTTGTATTATTCTTTTATAATAAAAACTAAAGCTAATAGAGATAGAGTTTGAGAGAGAATATGGCATACGTTTCCATTCAGTGTTGATAACTTTAAATACAATTCAAAGACAAGGAAGTAAACTGAAACTAAAACACCTAACAAACGGATACTAAGGGAAATTGAATTTTGAAAAACACTAACAACAGTATATACAAAATCTGAAATACTGAGATCAAGGAAGACTTAGTCTGTCAGGTAAGACTTAGTCTATCATCCCCCCTCAAGATGGAGCTCGTTGGAAGAGACCAATCTTGGACTTGAGCTGACTGAAACGAACACGTGGTAGAGGTTTAGTGAGTGCATCAGCAAGCTGGTCTTCAGAGGTCACATGAGCAACACGAAGTGATCCACACTGAACCTACTCACGAATGAAATGGTAATTAATGCCGACATGTTTCATTCTCGAATGAAATACAGGGTTGGAACATAAGTGAGTCGCGCCAACGTTGTCACAATAGATAACAGGAGACCGGGTGAGAAGAACTCCAAGCTCAGATAGTAACGAGCATACCCAGTTGAGTTCAGCTGCAGTGGAAGCAACCGACCTATACTCTGCTTCTGTGGACGATCTTGCAATGGTACGTTGCTTCTTAGAACTCCACGAAATTGGATTGCGACCAAGGTAAACAACATAGGCACTGGTAGAGGAAAAATTGTCCTTGTTGCCAGCCCAGTCGGCATCGGAATAAGCATGGAAAGACAAAGGGGAGTCACGGTATATCAGTAACCCATCATTCAATGAACCACGAAGATAACGCAGGAGGCGTTTGACATGAGACCAGTGATCAGAAGTGGGCTGGTGCATATATTGCGATAATTTGTTAACCGCAAAAGCAAGATCCGGGCGAGTGAGTAGCACATATTGGAGGCTACCAACAACACGTCTGTACTTAGTAGGATCAGGAAGAGGAGTCCCAGAATGTAGTTGAATAGGTGGGCTGGTAGGCAGGGGAGTGAGAACCGGTTTAGCATCCAACATATTTGTTCGGGTTAGAAGATCCAGTGCATACTTTTTCTAGGAGAGCAAGACACCATGCTCATGAGGAACAACTTCTACTCCAAGAAAATAAGTTAAGGGCCCTAAATCCTTAAGAGAAAAACGGCGTGCAAGCAATTGAGCAAAATCTGTAACCATGTTATTATCCTCACCAGTAATGACAATGTCGTCAACATAGACCAGAAGAAACAAGATTTTTCCATCAGAGCGAAGGACAAAAAGAGATGTGTCAGCATGCGAATTACGAAAACCAGAGTTAACAAGAAAGGTTCGAAGCTCATGGTACCAGGCCCGGGGTGCTTGCTTGAGCCCATAGATTGCCTTGCAGAGTTTACAGACATGAGTGGGATGATCAGGATCAACAAAACCAGCCGGCTGTGACATGTAAACATCCTCGGACAGGTAGCCTTGGAGGAAGGCGTTGTTGACATCAAGCTGTCTTAGTGACCACCCGCGACTGACGGTAATACTTAAAACCAGACGGATAGTTGTCGGCTTCACCACGGGACTAAAGGTATCATAGTAGTCAACTCTTGGGCGTTGATGGAACCCCTTCGCCACCAAGCGAGCCTTAAACCTGTCAACAGAACCATCAGAGTTATGTTTAGTACGAAAAATCCATTTACACCCAACTACATTTTGATGCGGATTCTGCTGAACAAGTTCCCAAGTCCCATTACGGACAAGATCGTCAAACTCTTCGGACATGGCATGACGCCATTTAGGGGATTTCAGAGCCTGTGCAGCACTAGAGGGTTCATTACTGTCATTGCAAGTGAATGAATGTGATTTCGTGCTCTTGTGATAATTGGATGTTGCGGTAGTGGGGGAGGGTTTGTTTGGCTTGCGGATGGTGGCAGAATTGTTTGCTAGGTGGGAGTTGTGGTAGTAGGTGTTGTTTGCTGGGCAAAGTCGGGCTATTGTGTTGGCGGGAATGGAGATTGTGATGTGTCGGGCTGGTGGGGTGGACAGGGTGATGTGTTATTTAGGGATGCCTAGGGAGGCTGCGCAGCAGTTGAAGGAGGGAGCAACGGTGGCACTGCAGTGATGACAGGCAGGACAGAGAGGAGAGGAGGAACCCAAGATGCGACAGTGTCATTTTGTGGTGGATCAGATTTGTCACAGAGAGAAGCATAAGAAAATATAGACTCTAGAAATTTTACATGCCGAGAGACAAATATTCGTGATGTGGAGGGATGAAGACATAAGTATGCACTTTGTGTTAAAGAATATCCAATAAACACACAAGGCTTTGAGAGGGAGTCAAGTTTGTGAGTTGTATAGGGGCGGAGCCAGGGATAGCACAAACAACCAAATACTCGGAGTTTCGAATAGTTTGGAGGCCCTTGAAAAATCTGATCATAAGGAGAGGACATGTTTAGTGTGGGGGTGGGCATACGATTTATTAGGTACACACTAGTGGAAAAAGAATGAGACCAATAACGGACAGACAGAAGAGAAAGACCAGTTTCTACAATATGGCGATGGCATCTTTCAGAGTACCCATTATGTTCAAATGTATGTGGTGGAGTGGTGTGATGACTAATGCCATTGATGGCAAGATAATTAGCAAGAGCTAAAAATTCACCACCATTGTCAGTGTAAAGGGTAGTGATTTTATTGGGAAATCTGTTTTCAACTATAGCCCTAAACCGAATGAACACATCTTTGACTTCAGATTTTTGTTTTGGAGTATAAAACCAGACATATTTGGTATAGTGGTCAACGAAAATAACGTAATATTTAAAACCATCATGTGAAAGAACCGACGAGGTCCACACATCAGAGAAAATTATTTCTAGAGGACAGGAGGATTTCAAAGTTGATTCAGAGAATGGTAATTTATGGCTTTTATTGCAGTGACAAGCATTACATGAAAAATTAGGAGACAGAGGAGACGATAAATCTAGATTATAACATGAAACAACATGCTTCAAAATAGAAATTGCAGGGTGACCTAGCCTATGATGCCACTCGGACGAAGTGGTTTTGACACTAGAGAAAGCTAGTAACGGGGAAGATTGAGTAACAGGCCACTCATAAACTCCATCCTTCGTCTTGCCACGCAGTAGGATTGCCCCCTAGCGAAGGTCCTTCACAAGAAAAGAATCAGGTAAGAATTCAATAGAAACATTATTGGATATACAAAATTGAGATATTGAAATCAAATTTTTCTTCATGGCAGGAACACAAAGGACTTTATTCAAGGCAAATGTAGTATTATTTGTGGGAAGAGATAAAGAACCAGTGTGAGTGATTAGTAGTCCAGTACCGTCCCCAATCATGATGTCATCTGAACCGGTGTAAGGTGCATGGAGAGACAGGTTGTTTAAATCTGCAGTGACGTGATGAGACGCCCCACTGTCAAGAAGCCAAGCTGAGGTGGTTGGTGATGGATATGTAGCACAGTGAGCCCTAGGCTGCCATGGTGTATTCGGACTGGACGTTGGTGGCATGGCGGAGTTGGTTGACTGAATCGGTATATGGCGATAAGAGGGACACTTCTTCGCTATATGGCCCTGAATCCCACAAATCTGACAGTGGCCGAGATATGGTCTTGGAGATGTTCTATCATTGCGATTATTGTTTGCACCTGCTAGAGAAGTAGGAGTGAAGCGATTACCAGAGTTGGGCGACGGGCGCCAGCCCGTATGATTGTTACCAGGAGACTGAGATGGTCGCCAATTAGAGGAGTTGGTAGAGTAGGATGGTGGACGCCAATTTGTATTGTTTCTGTGGACTGTCGGATTGGCAGAGGCAGGAAAGTGGGTTGGTTCTGATTTGGATTTGTGGACGGAGACCTCAAAATTTAGGAGTTTTTCATGTAACTCATCAAACGAGATTGGATTATCGCGAGCCTGAACAGCCCTTACCAGTTCTGTGTAGTCATCTCCAAGACCATCAAGAATTTTTTCTGTAAGATCATCGTCATCCATTGGTGCTCCGAGAATCGCAAGTTCATCAGCACGCGCCTTGACAAAGTGAAGAAATTCTGTGACACTTTGAGAACCTTTGGATGGGTTTTTGAGATGACTTTTAAACTGTTTTATCCGGCCTCTAGATGGTTTTGCAAAAGTGTTGGCCAGGATAGACCAGGCTTCATGAGCTGTTTTGGCTCTGGAAATGAAAGGGATAATGGTGGGAGAGAGTGACCCAATTAGAGCATTGAGTATCAACTGGTCCTGTCGACGCCACAAAATGTAATCTTGATTTGGTACAGCGGTTCCATTGTGATCAATACTGACGTGTGGACTTGGTTTGGAGCCATCAACATAGCCAAGGAGATCATAACCAATAAATAGAGAATTAAACTGAAGTGTCCAGGAGCTATAGTTGCTAGTTGTAAGTTTGAGAGGAACTTGGGCAGCAATATTGATGGTGATGAGGGTAGGATGGCGTTCATTGGTGTTATGAATGGGGATAGTGGGTGCTGCAGGTGTTGTAGATGCTGAAGGTGTAATCGGTGGTGCTGATGCAGAGGGTCTAGTCATAGCTTCGGATTAGGGGGAAAAAAAAAATACTGAAAAGTGCTCTGATACCATAATAGAGATAGAGTTTGAGAGAGAATATGGCATGCGTTTCCATTCAGTGTTGATAACTTTAAATACAATTCAAAGACAAGGAAGTAAACTGAAACTAAAACACCTAACAAACGGATACTAAGGGAAATTGAATTTTGAAAAACACTAACAACAGTATATACAAAATCTGAAATACTGAGATCAAGGAAGACTTAGTCTGTCAGGTAAGACTTAGTCTATCAAAAGCATGTGTATACACAGAGGCGAATGTTAGGGGGGGCCCATAGGGGCCATGGCCCCCCCAACCCATTAAAAAAAAAATCTATTATACATAACATTAAAATGTAAACCAATAAAAAAAAAAAAACTAAATGTGATATATATATATATATATATATATATTAGATAGGTGATAATATTATCTTGTCCCTTTATTATTTTTATAATATAAATTAACTAATGATTTTAGTGCAAATGCAGAGAGGTGCCATTAAAAATCGAAGAGTTTGATGGATGTAAAAGGTGTTATAGGTTCTACACTTCTACTATATGACTATATGAGGGACTAGACAATGAGTTTGATAAGTAATAAGATGGCTTCCGTTGGACAAAATTAGTGTTGCTTGTATTTCATTGGGTTGCCATAAGAGAAAATCTTTGGTGTATCGGGTATTCCGCTGAATGATGCACCGGTCAGTCCATTGAAGATCAGACATGTGGCATAAAAAATTTTCTTTATGGATCTTCTTGAACCAAATATGCTCAAGTGGGATAAAAATGTGATGGGTCATTGATGCCACGTTGTGATAGAGAAGATCTTGACAAATCATATATAGCACTTGGCAAGCAAAATTTAATGGTACACAAACACTTAATTGGGTCAACCACTATAAAATATTCACCCAAATAATTTCATTTGGTCTTCCACCAATAATTCCATTTCCACTGTTATGGATCAACCACTATAGAAGTGGATCAACTTTTGAACTGGGATTTTTCAAATTTGCATTAAGTATCTTAGTTGAATTTAGGTCACGATGGCCTGACTATGGTAGTGTTATAGTAACATCACTAATGCATTTGAATTTAGACCTATATATATATGGGTTTTTACAATTTGGTCTCAACTTAATTGGGAAACATTACTTTTTTATTCCTTAATTCAAATTTCATCAATTTGGTCCTTATATAATAGAAAATCAATTAAATTAGTCCTACCGTTAGTCAAAGTGACAGTTTTGACTAACGGTAGGACTAATTTGATTGATTTTCTATTATATATGGATTGTATACTATTATTCTAAAAAAAATGTATATAAACTCAAAATTGTGGATTCCCTTCACCTCAGTTGACTTCAAGTTTTATGTGCGTATGTAATATTTTGTTTTGTTTGTATTATTCTTTTATAATAAAAACTAAAGCATGTGTATACATGTCACATTGTCACACTCGTCATTGATACAAGGGGACACGACTCAAACCAAAGATCTAATGGTTTAGGTATAAAGGGCATATCGATGGGCCAACCTCATCTTGTCTAGTAAATTATATTTAAATAATATTGAAAATAATGCAAAAATATATTTAGAGTTCATAATGAAAGCACTATAGTTTTACATGAAAACAAGGTAGACAAAAGAAAAAAAGTTAGGGTGCGTTCTGTTAACGTTTTTTATTTACTGTTTTTTGAAAATAAAAAATAAAAATAAAAACAAAAAAATAAAAATAAAAACAGTGTTTTTTGGTTTTAGTTTTGAATCTGTATTTTTTTTTTTTTTTTTTTAATAATTTGAAGAAGAGAGAAAGAAGAAGGAATGAAGAAGGAAGAAGAAGAAGAATGCAGAAGACAAAGAAGATGAAAGAAGGCGGCGGAAAAAAAAAAGGTTTTATTAAAATAAAATATATGTTAATGATATGTGGCCTACTTATTTATGAATATGGGACCCACTTCATATGGAAAACAAAACAAGTTAAAAAAAAAAAACAACTTTTCCATGTTTCCACGTTAAAGTAAAAAATAGTTTTTCATATTTTTTTTGAAAGTAAGTACCGAACAAATATTTTGAAATGATTTTAAAAAATAAAAATGAAAATGGGTACGGAGCAGCCCTTGTTATAGATATGAAGGGATAAAACATTCTAGTAATTTAATTTAATGTAGAAAACTTGGAATGGAATATTATTAGTAAAAAAAAAAAAGGGACAAAAACCCTTTGGAAAACTTGTCCCACCTCATGTGTGGGTGTCCTCTCCCCACTTGTGGGAGTAGTTGTTTGGGCTGTGCTAGTAGTATCCAATCCTCACAGAGTCCCGGTAGTTGTTGTATATTCAAAAAAAAAAAAAAAAAAAAAAAAAAAAAAAAAAAAAAAAAAAAACCCTTTGGAAAAGATTTACTATCAATAGATAACCTCTCCACATTAAATTGCCTCAAATATGGTAAGATTTGCTATGTTCTTAGGAATTTCTTGTAGAAATTTCATGATAAATGACTGCTTCCAACTTTGAATTGCCTAATTAACATATATAATGCATCCTCGAAATCTCTGTTTCTTATACATTAATTACCTAACATCTTAATTTTCTTTTTAAAATTACAATAATTATTTATATATCAAACTCCTTCTCAGTTCTCACCCTGGCGTGATCGCCGGACTTGAACTTGTAATCTATCGTACCACCACATGAAATTTTACCATCTAAGCTAACAAGAAACTTTAGCTCAGTGGGTGCCTAATATCTTAATTTTCTTTATAAAAATTACAATAATATAATTCAAACTCCTCCCCACCCTAGCTCACACTAGGCTTAAACTCACAAGTCACAACTTCTTGTGCAATGAAGTAGTTGTGATTATTGATGACAATTTGACCCGTGGGTTCTGCCCGAACCCAACTTTTCATGGCCGAGTGTGGAGTTGTAAAATCTAAACCCGCTACAGGTTTGGGTGTTAAAATATAACCCGAAGTGGGTTCGGGTTCGGTGTGGGTTTAAAAAAATCCACACCCGAACCCGCGAACCCACTTAATTTTAAAAACAATTTAATATTTTATTATATAAAATATTAAAAATTTAAAGAAACTTGAAAATATAATGGAGAATAAAGTAAAGAAACTTGTTAAATGCCCTTACTTTTATATAAATGGTTTTTGTTTGAAGTTAAGTGTAACTTGAAATGGATAAGATGAGGTTCATCTGGTGGTAAACCTCTCACATTTACGCCACGAGGTCGTGGGTTCGAGTCCCACCCCTCCCTAAAGAAAACCTTGAATTAATATAATATTAAAAAAAAAAAAAAAAGCGTAACTTGAAATGAGTAAAATGTTTTGCGGATTCGAGTGTGGGTTTGGTGAAATCTGCCCAAACTCGACCTATTATCATCCCTAATTGTGACGTTTTTTCTTTTTGTTTTGACAAATTGCACGGAAAATTTTTATGAAGAGTATTTCAGTAAGATAATAAGAAATTTTTTATGACTATTTATAAATTTTCTTCTTTAAAGAATATAAATTTAGGTTTGGCCAAAATACAATAAGAAAACCGACATTTTTACTATTTCTATGAATTGTAGACTATTAGAACATTATTTTAACAAAATTTGAAACCGATTGATACTATTTATTTTGAAAAAAAAAAGTCCAAAATAGATAATAAGAAAAATATATGACCACCAACCAAAAAAAGGGAATGTAAAAGTATCCAAAAAGAGCATGGTAGCCTGGTAGGTCTAAAGACTGCCAAAACTGGAACAGCCAAAACAAGTAAAAAGCAGTCATCAAGTAATTAGGCATACCATAATTGGATAATTGCTACATTTAGTATTCCATCTATCACCTTTCCAAATTATATATCCTAATTTTGGATTTGGATTCACTTTCCTTCTACCATGATCATGATTTCTAGTTATATTTAGAGACTACCCTTTTCATATATATATATATATATATATATAATTATCATCTCTCCATTCTCTCTATTCTCTCTGTTCTTCTTGTTGTTGGTTTTCAGTTTTTTTTTTTTTTTTTTTTTTTTGATTGAAGAAATTAAAAGAGAAAAAATGGGTAGAGGAAAGATTGAGATCAAAAGGATCGAGAACTTGAACAGCCGGCAAGTGACCTTCTCAAAACGCCGTAATGGGTTGCTCAAAAAGGCCAAGGAGTTGTCGGTTTTGTGTGATGCTGAGGTTGGAGTCGTTATCTTCTCCAGCACAGGCAAGCTTTATGAGTTTTCAAGCTCCAGGTATTTATAATATATGTCTTCTTTTTTGTTTCTGTTAAATTTCCTGTGTTTTTGAAATTAACCAGATTTCAATTCACTTGATATATGAATATATGCCTTGTTTACTTAAATCTGATTTTTAGAATCTGAATTAGGTTTCATATATGAGATCTAAAACTTCTTTTGATGATTTTGGGAAGACTTGTTTGACAAGTAACCTTGTGGCCACCAAGTAGCATTATATGTTGGTCTAGGTTCCAAGGAATAGGTACCAAAATATGAAATTTGGTCTTTTGATAAACCCTAATGAATTGAGTTTTTTTTTTTATGATAAAAAAGAAAGACCTAAAAGCAGAGGTTAGAGAAGATGAAGAAAAATGTGTAGTCAATTATTCATTCTTTTGTTTTTTTTCTTTTTCCTTGTTTTCTTTTTTACTGATTTTCAAAAAGGGATAATTTGTTAATAAAAGTAGATAGCTAATTTTAGTAAAAGAAGATTGTAGAGAAAAGAAGAAAAAAGCTGTGAACAGCTAAAGAAGGTGAAAGAAATAGGAGGTCAACTGGTCAAGTAAAGCTAAGATTAGAACTGGCAGACATAAAAGAAAATGGGCCCATTTTGAGTGTTGCCTAATTGGTAGGTGGTGTACTTAGCCAAAAACCACATGACAGGGAATTGTCACATAATTGTTTGAATTAAATTTGTATAAGACTGAATATCATTAGTTTGAACATTGTAAGTAGGAACATCGTAACCCGCAGCATATCACCTCTTAACATATGTGATAGGTCATCCCCTTTGGCGTTAGTTGGGGGGTGTTTGAGTTTCATCATGCACATTTTATAAGTATGTATATGGAGTTTTCTCTCCGGTGTTATGGTAGTAGATATCCGAGATGCATTTATAATGTTTGATCTCGATAGGTCCTTGCAAACTCCTAAACCATCTGGTGTTAAAATTTATACATACACTGATACGCATTACCTTACCTTTTAACACGTGGTAGTGCACCTCCCATTCACTTTAGCTGCGAGTCCCACTATGCGTATTTTATAAATATGTGTGGGGAGTAATATCCCCGGTGTTGTGAGAATAGATATTGGAACCTGCCAATAATTAGATTCTTTTACTGATGCAGCATGGATCGCATTATTTCAAGATACAGTAAAGGCCTGGAAACAGAATGTCAAGAAATTACTGCTGCTGATGATCATGGACCACAGGTATAATCATATTCATTCATATACACAAACAATAACTTCCTAGTTGTTTAATGGTGATCTTTACTGGTATACTTTTATCATCAATAAACAGAAATCACAAGTAGCAGAAGCTACTTCCCTGAAAGATGAGTTTGCAAGGCTGCGTTTGGCTTACTTGTAAGTCATTCTCATCAGTCATCAGGTTCTGTTCTGTGTTTGCAACATTGTCTTCTTCAACTTCATTTGTAATCGCAGGCGGATGAATGGCAAGGAACTTGATGGGTTGAGCTTCCAGGAGCTGAATCAACTGGAGCACCAATTGAGTGAAGGGATTTTATCTGTTAAAGATAAGAAGGTAATAGATTCATTAGCTTTAATATTAATAATAGTAATAATTCTCTAATTAGGTCGTCTTAGGAAAAAAAAAATTAAAATTTAAGGCCAAAGGTACATAAAGTTGTGGAACTGGTTTCAACACATTATGCAATTGATCATCTAGTTCCACAACGTTTTGTAACTTTGGTCCTGAATTTTTTTGTTAAGATGAAGTTACATAACGTTTATGGAACCGATAGTTCCATAAAGTTATGCAACTTTAGTCCTGATTTTTTTATTTTTTTCAAGATCGACCTGACACATGGAAGGATCCTATATTATATATATATTTCCATTTGTATATACGAAGATGTTATTTACAGGCTTTAACTGAAGCTTTACTGTTGCAGGAGCAAGTTCTTGTGGAGCAACTAAAGAGATCGAGATTACTGGTAATTAAACTAAGCAGACTTGATAAATCATATCTTCTGGATTCTAGGATTGAATATGATGAGCTTCATCAACTATATTAATCCCCTGACTTCATAAATCAATTAGTTTTCTTCTCGAAGTTATAAAACTTTCTATTCAAATCACTCTGTAATGTTACCGGCCCACTATATATATAACGTTACATAATCAATCCTACACGAAACAATGTACAGGAATCCCACATCTGGTAATTTCTATCAGTGTAAGCACTCAAAGTTTGAACTTCATCTGATGATTCCTTGTAAAAGTGAAGAATTTTGAAAGGAAACTGATCATTTTGTAGTACTTCATCCATAGTTCAAAGAAATCAATACCATCTTATTAATAAGTTGTCGAAATAACTTTGATATATTTGTTTTGGTTTTGATTTTATTTTCATCAGGAGCAAAAGGCCGTTCAAGAGAATGAAACTCTTCGAAAACAGGTAAGCCAGAATCTTGAATTCTTCATCAAACTCTATGTAAATATATTTGGCACCAACAACTTTTTTAATCTTCTTGACAAAATGTGCATAGATTGAGGAGCTTCGACGTTCTAGATCATCGTTGATGGAACAAAATCCTCTGGAAAGGAGGTTTTCTTTCACAAGTTCAAAAGTGAATAGTCGTTGTGCATCAGAAGATGACCTTTCAGATACTTCCTTGCAGTTGGGGTAAGTAATTAAGTTATAATAAGGTTTTTTGTTTGAGAGTTGCTTACAATCATATAAAATTTTGACATTTCAATGAATTGTGACTTTGTTTTTGGATGCAAAATCCTGAAAGAGGCCAGTTAATTTAGTTTGTCAGGAACCAAAAATGCTGGAGTTTCCAAATAGTACTAGCTTTAACCAATTCTGTTCTAGTAGCTTGACCAACTCTGTCTTTAATTAGGGGATGACCATCCAAAAGGCTTGTTTTAATACAGTAAAAAATAAAATAAAATACTTTGAAATACATTTTGAGAGTCTCATTGTTTTTCTCTTTGATTCTACAGGTTGTCAACAGAAGTTCGTCAGAAGAGGAAATTTCCTAAGTTTGAGTCCATCTGCAACGATTCAGGAAGTCAAGTGGCCTCAGAGTGATGATAATCAGATGATGTAATTTCACATTGAGAAAAATTCTACTTGGTTTTAGAATCTGAATGGAAAATAGACATATAGACGTTTTGTTTTAAATGTATGTCGAATTATATCTTCAAACGTTGCTTTCGGCCTTTGTTATACGAATTACTACATGCGCTGTGGTGGTAGCGACTCGAACCTAAGAAACTTTGAACACCTATCTTGGACCGATCGGTTTTAGAATTTGTGGAGGATTGAACACCTATCTAGTGACAACATAGATGTTGTCTATCCATTGAGATAGAGTGAGTTTGTTTTATATTTTTGAAATACCACTGGGAAATGTACCATGCATCAAATGCTTGCTTGCAGTGGTGAAGCTCCAGGCCCAACATATATATATATATATTTTAATATAAAAAATATAGTTATATTTTTTTATACTCTTACCCCATATTTTTTTTGTTATGTACATTTTTTAAAAAGATTTGTGGACACCCTTCCCTCAAGATTCTTCAACATCTTGTTCGGTCTGGGTATTTACCTTTAACTAATTCCAAAAATTTATTTATGATTCCTAGCTTTATAATAAGAGACACAAATTACCCTGGCTTGTTGCTATGAATTGAATGATGACATCAATTCCTTCTCAAAATATTGTTGGACGTAAGTGGGTCTTTTAGGTTAAAAGAAATGACGCTGGCAGCCTAGACCGATACAAAGCTAGGCTTGTGGCTAAAGGAATCCATCAGAAGCCAGACATATATTATCATGTACTTTCAGCCCAATTGTTAAACCAACAAATGTGCGGGCGTGTTGTTTTATACATTTCAATTAATCGGGGCTGGAAATTACAAAAATTAGATGTAAATAATGCATTAATTCCTTCATGGCATCCTAAATGAAGAAGTTTTTATATAGCAACCGCTGGGCTTTATTGATTCATCTCATCCAAGTCACGTGTGTTGATTAAACAAATCAATTTATGGACTCAAACAAGCACCTCGTGATTAGTACATAGAGCTCAAAATTTCTTGTTTGCTTTTGGTTTTGTGAACTCCAAATTTGACTCTTCTCTATTTATTTATGACAACAAGGGACTACTAATCTATTTTTTGGTCTATTTTAATGACATGATTATTATAAAGGAGTGATGCCTCCTTCACTATCAACAAACTTACTCAATTCATGCAATGTCCAACAAAAACTCACTCGTGTGGAGCCATGCAACTCTTACAATACCTCAAATATATCATGGATCATGGTTTCCTTATAAGCCGTGGCCAATCTTTATCATCATTTTCCGATGTCGATCTTGCATGTAATCATGATGGTTGTACTTCTTGCACTGCATATATTGTGTATCTTGGTGGTAATACTATTTTGTGGTGCTCTAGAAAGCAAAAAATAGTTGCTCTCTGATCCACCAAAGCTGAATATCGTGCAGTTACATCTACTGCCGTAGAGTTTTCTTGGATCACCTCTCTACTTGTGACAACATAGGAGCTACTTACTTATATGCCAACCTCGTGTTCCACTCTCGTATGAAGCATGTCGTAACTAATTATAACTCTATCAGGAACAAGGTTGCCATTGGTGCTCTTCGTGTTGCTCATGTTTCTACTCATCTTGTGGGGGCATATTGGATCACTGAAATATCACTCAAAGTCAACTAGCTGCTATTACATGATTTCCAGAATCATGTCTCTTTATTATTGTATTATTGCAGTTGCTAATTGTTCTCCTTAGACTTAGGAGCTGACTTGATTCTTACTATATATAGATTATAACAGATTTTCTATAAAATATTTTTGTACTACTGTAACCTCAATGATTTGTGAATAATATTTCTAAACATTACAATTTTCTAACGGGGATGGGGATTTGGGGGCCGTGAGGAAAAATGACATCTCTAATGTGGCACATTCACTACATTGATATTTATGAAGCGTGTGTGTATATATAACTTTTAATATTAATAAGCTTAATAAAATAATTAATTTTTTTTCATATTTTCATTTTTGTTCAACAAAAGTGAACGGGTATCACACCGTTTTTCATATATATATATATATTAAAGCATTACACTATTACATAAATTCGGGGATTTTTGGAGAGTTAGAATACTAACAAACAGACCTTTAGTATTAATTGCTAAAAAACAAATATTGAAATTAATTTTAACCAAATATGGAAACACTTTTAGTCATATATAAAAATATAAACAAGTATGATCGTACATTTAATTAATTTACGAAATCATTTTTAATCATATATAGAATTATATATGTATGTATGTATGTATGGAAGTAAATTTAATCAAATATGGAATCACTTTTAAATATGAATTAAGATCCCCTCCCAACCCACCTTGTCCTCATCTTCATAATCTATTGCCCACATGTCTAATAAGCAAATCAATGGTCTGAATTAATTCTATCTTAACATAAGAAAATATAATTAATCTAGCCTATTGATTTGCTTATTAGACAAGTGACAATTGATTATGAAAGTGGGGACTCTTGAGGTGACGAGAGGATTCAGATCCTTAAAGATATATAGAATTATAAATAAATATGGAAGTAAATTTAACCAAATATGGAATAAGTTTCAACCATATATAGAAATATAAATAAATACGGAAGTAAAGTTAACAAAATACGGAATTATTATTTTATTGAAGGGAAAAAATGATTCCATATTTGGTTAAATTTAATAAAAATATAAATAAATATGAAAGTAAATTTAAATAAATATAGAATAATTTTAAACCATATATATAAATAAATACAAAAGTAAATTTAACCAAAGATGAAATAATTTTTAACCGTATACTGAAATATAAATAAATACAAAAGTAAATTTAATAAAATATTGAATGATTTTAACCGTATATAGAATTGTAAATAAATGGGGAAGTAAATTTAACTAAATATGGAATAATTGTTTTTTTTTTTTTTTGAAAGGGATATGGAATAATTGTTTAACCATACATAGAATTATAAATAATATGGAAATAAATTTATCCAAACATAGAATATTTTTAACCATACGTAGAATATAAATAAATATGGAAGTAAATTTAATCAAATATTGAATAATTTTTTGCTGTAAATAGAAATAAAAAGAAATATGAAAGTAAATCAACTAAATATGGAATAATTTTTAATCGTATATAAAAATTATAAATAAATATATAAGTAAATTTAATAAAATTCAACTTGGAGTCACTTTTAACCGTATATAGAATTATAAATTACCATGTAAGTTAATATGCAATTATAATTAATATGTAAAAAATCTAACTTTGAGATGTAAAATTATAAAACCATTATTACAAGTTATGATCGTATACAATAATGTTTAAGATACACCATGCACTAAAGCAACAAGTTGTGCCAAATGGACCAATCAAGTGCAATATAAATCCGGGAGACTATATTAATTAGATATAATTTATTGTCTTGGGATTAATCAATAGGTTGAATACATATATTTTAGTTTGTATTTTTATTTTTATTACACTATTACATAAATTCGTGATTTTTTTTAGAAGATGGAGAACTCGAACCTACAACCTTGTGCTGCAGGTATGGGTGGTTTACCAACGGATCAATCTCATATCTTGTTGATAATATAATATTTAATAAGCACAAAACATTTCCCACCATTAACTTATTAATTTTTATTTTTGTTATACCACATATGATAGTGACGACTCGAATATGGAACATTGATAGACCGATTAAACGTTTTTTACCATCAAGCCACATTGGGTCGGCAGTGGTACCATAAACTTATTTTAAGATTTTGGTTTCTTAACTTGAAAAACAATTGTTTTAAATCCTTATATATATTGTCTTTAAACACTTATGGCGGAGCATCGTTGTGGGATCATTTCCTCAAAATGAATCTTTATGATAGAAAATCAAGAAAAAAAAAAAACGAAAAGTAACATATTCAAGCACAATGATTAATGGAAGATCAAGGCATGCAACACAATGATTGAGTCCTACAACATGATCGGTTCAATAACTTACCAGAATTGCCAATCACCGCTTCGATCGTCAAATTAGCGCTTAGTTGGACATAGTAATTGCCCTCCAAATGAGCTGTCTTTTGGGATTGTTTAAACTTAAGAAATAATTACTTATTTCATAATTTAAGACTAATGAAGTGTTTGGTAAACACTCCATAATCAACTTATTTCATAATTTACTCATCCAATAATCAACTTTTGAGAAGTTGGTTGGGGGTAGCTTTTGGAAGCTGATTTTTGGAGAAATTGGCTTCTTATCATCGTAATGTCTATAATACCCTTACTATTTTAATATAAAGACAATAATACTTTTTGTTAGGGGGTGCCTGCCACCCGAATGGTATCAGAGCTATGTCTCGAGTCCCTGGAGTTCAGGAAAGAGTTAGACTGTTATGAGTATGTTAGACTGGTTTAGAAGGAAGAAATTTCACAAAAATGGCAAACACTACCACTACTCCCTCTACTGCTTCTTTAGGTCCTACTAGATTATCTTCTACTGTGTCTTTACCTCCTCCTACAATCCAAAGAACCCAGTCCGAATTCAAGATTTAGTAGAATACACTCATATCCCTGCTTCAGCCCAGATAAATGAAACTACTCTCCCACTGCTTAACCCTTACAACATCTTCAAGAGAAGCAAATCTCTTGCTACCAGATTAACTCGTCTTGTCCATACCAGACCACTTCCCATCAAAGAATATGTCCAGTCCACAGGATTAGACAAATGTTTGATTCCGTCTTCTTCCAATGAACAATATGTCACTCTCACCATTGATCAAGATATGATAGATCAATGGATCAAAGACGGATATTCCCATCTCCACATAGGTGCTGTCCGTATCATTCTCACTCTCCACGGCAGAAAAGGCTTGCCTGTTACTGCCCGACTGGCTTTGCTCAACACAATCTACACTCAGTATGAACATGCTGTGATTGGCACTTGCCTTTTTACTCTTCATGATGGAAGCATCTCCCTCACATACTACCCCAACTTCAACATTCCCTTAAGAGATCAGAATCTTCACAAATGTCTCAAGATCCAAGTTCAGATCCTTGGTGCTCCCATGCAAGCAAATTCCTACATGGCCACCGTCCATCACCAGCTGGCTTATAGACTTCAAGACCATGCTCTTGATCTTCCACTTCCAGGTCACAATGGTGACACGATTTTCATCAAAGCAGAAAGAGAAGATGAAATCCCCACCATCCTCCAGATTCCTAAACAACTACCCAGAGAAATACTCACCGAGATCATGCCTCTTGAATGGCTCACGAACTATGAAAAAGTCTTCCAGGATGAAGCTCCTGTTGTTGCTACCGACACAATATATGTTCCCCAACCAGATGGCACTATCAAAACTATCTACAAACCCCTCACTGGATCTAAAGCTCCGTCCAGCTCGGACACTCCTCCAATATTTCAGGCCCTCATGATCCAACCTGTCACCACTGAAGATGACATTCCTATCCACAGTTTTGAAGCTAACGGATCTCCAATCTACACTGATAAGATCCGTGGACACTTCATTTGGGATGTTGATCCCAACATGTGTGATGCAGACTGCATATGCCGACGCTGTCTCAAGGATACTTCTCCTCGTTCCTGCAAATCCTGGCCCAAACCTCACAAACCAGGACACCCTGATAGTCCTTGGATAGGTCTCCATCCTATCAAAAAGAAACCTTTACCCATCTATGACAGAGCTCTACAGATCTTGCGATCTGAAGGCTTTCTACCCCCACGGCCTGACTATGCAACTCCTACCTTACCTCCACCGGTTCCTTGTTACATGACTTCAGATTATGATTGTGACTTCCCTCCACTTGAACCTTCTTCAAATCAAGAAAAGACTAGGTTCTCAAAGCCTTTTGTCCAATCTACCGAAGTCCAACCTGATGGTTCCTTCAAACAGCCCTCCCAGGCTGAACAAGTCCTCAACTGGCAATCCCACAATGCCAGAGCTCAAAATAAAGTCCTCAACTCTATTGATCAGAAGATTGATCGAGTCACAAGACATGTTTCTCAACACGATCATCATCTCCAAAGTCTTGATGCTACCTTCAGAGATTTAGCCTCTGACCTTCAATCAAGAATTGCAAAACTCCATTCTGATCTTCACAGATATATTTCTCATGGATATTCTGGCCCAGACTTTGATTCCAAAGAAAGAGAAATACAGCAACTCAAAGCACAGCT
The DNA here is from genome assembly GCA_030490815.1 of Acer saccharum. Taxonomy (NCBI): domain Eukaryota; kingdom Viridiplantae; phylum Streptophyta; class Magnoliopsida; order Sapindales; family Sapindaceae; genus Acer; species Acer saccharum. The sequence continues at coordinate 53,976,520 of CM059866.1, forward strand.
TGAACAGCTAACCAGAGATCATTCCAGAAAACATTCTTCCAAACCCAAACCTTATTCCCATCAATCATTGTTTTTCCCTGTATCTCCTACACATTCACCCCCATCTAAACCTGATGAATTTTCTGGTCACTTCAAATCCACTGGTGAATTGTTTCGAAAATATCCTGTACTCTCTTCTCCTCCAGCAAAACAAAAGAAGAGATCTCCCTCGAAGCAGAAAGACAAGCAAGCTGCTTCCAGTTCATACAACCCAGTTCTATTGGCCTCCAAGGTCTCTTACTCACCGTCCAAGTCTGATTCAACTTCTGAGGATGTCTCCTCTCAGTCCTCTCAGACTTCCTGTCAGTCATCTTGGCTGGATACTGCCAACTCCTCTCCTCATGATCAGGCTGATCTTACCCAAGTGTATATGGCATCTCGTACAGATCCTCAACCTTCGACACAAACCTATGAGTCTCCTGATGAGACTACCTCCATTGCTCCGGCTCCTTTCGTCGAAGAACCTCCAGATCATGTTCCCGGTCGTCCTCCTGCCAAGCCAACTAATGGTCCTTGGTTCACTCTTGATGACACTTCTCCTGGTTCATGGAGAACACGTGTTTCTGAGATGAGCGCGTGGCTTGACCTCCAACTGGCAAAATCTGAACAGAACCTCGAATCAATATTACGTGAGTTTGTCCCTCGTTTTACTGGTTCTCTCAGAGATTGGTACTAGGCTCTTGGTGAATATCGACAGCTCCAATTTGTTCGAGTTCCCTTAGCCTCCCAAGCCATGGGATATATTTTCAGAGAATTCCTTGGTGATCCTGATCACATTTACAAACAAGCTCGACAAGAATTCTTTGACATGCGTTGCTGCTCTCTCAAACGGAAAGACATCATGTTCCACTACAAACGGATGTCTCAACGGTATCATACCCTCGGCGGAATTAATGATCATAGTCTTAAACAAGTCTATGTCAATTCCCTTCCAGATGACCTCCAAGATGAGATACAACGGAAAATTGACACCTCGGGAAGATCCCTCAATGACACATCCTTAGGTGAACTCCACATGTATGCTCTCAGCTCTCTGGATAAACTCTGTGCTACCCAAAGATTCTTCTCCAAGATGCTCACAGAAGGAAAAAACCTCCAGTCCCAATGCCGTCAACCGTCTCTTCAGATTAAGTGCAAATCCTCCTCTTGCACCTGCAAAACGAAAAAGAAGAATCATTTCAAACACTTCAAAAACAAGAAAGGTAGCTCAAAAAGATTCAAGTTCTTTAGAAAGAAAACAAAGCGAGGTTGGAATAAATCCCAACATTGCTACATTTGCGGCAAACCCGGGCATTATGCAAAGAAATGTCCCAACAAAAAGGCCAAGTCAGCCAGATTAGTTCAGCAGCTAAGAGACATTGCTGATGAAGTTCCATCTGATGCAGATATTGAATCAATCTTCTCTGAACAGGATCAAACAGATCCCTCTACCACCTTTGTTCTTCAGGAAGATGTTTCTGACTCAGAGTCCTCTGGCTCTTCAGATTACAGTTCTGTTCCAGAAGCTTATCAAGCTATTCCCCTCGTTCCTCAGTTTGGACCCCATGCTCCGGTTCGGATTCGACCTGACAAATATTCTAAACCTGTCGATGTCATCGCTTTTCTTGACACAGGATCTCACAACACCATGATGAATCCAACTATCCTTCCCCCTAAATATTGGAAATCCCAAGAACACCATTTCATAGCCGCTGACGGAAAAGTTTTTACCACTCATCTGATTTCCAGAAAAAAGATTGGTATCCAATTTTTCCCATCCTTTACTCTTTGGGTCCATGTCCTTGGCACACCTCTTCTAGATAAAGATATCCTCATCGGCTGGGATGTTTTTCGCCAATGTAAATCCCTCCGGATCCTCCCTTTCGGAATTCGGTACAAAAAGAATTTCAAAGCTTTTTCTGAAATCCCTAAGATTTTAAGTTTTCTACAATCCAAGCCCCTTTTGAGCAGATACAACAGAAGTTGCTCTTGCTTTATGCTGACAATCATGCCACTTTCTCTCATCCATCTCCTCTGTGGAAAAATCCAGATTTCTTTATCAAGCTTCCCTTCAAGCTTAATGAAGATTCTAATCCTACCAAGGCTACTCATTCAGGCATGTCTCCATCAGACCTCAAACTAGCTACTGAAGAGTGCACTGAACTCCTTCGTCAAGGTCTGATAGAACACACCTCTTCTCCTTGGGCGTGTCAAGCATTTTACGTTGAAAAACGTTCAGTATTGATCAGAGGAAAAAAGAGATTAGTTGTGGATTACAAGCCACTCAATCTTTTTCTCAGAGATGACAAGTTTCCAGTTCCCAGACCAAATGTCCTATTCTCTCAGCTTCCTGGAGCCAAGATCTTCTCCAAATTTGATCTCAAAGGTGCCTTCTGGCAAATTGGTATTCATCCAGATGAAAGATACAAGACAGCTTTCTGTCTACCCAATGCTCAATACCAATGGACTGTTCTCCCTTTTGGTCTGAAAACTGCTCCATCCCTTTTCCAAAAGGCTGTAACCAGGATATTCCATCCTCTTCTACACTCAGCACTCATCTACATTGATGACATTCTTCTGTTCTCTCCAGATGAGACCTCCCACATCCTTCTTCTCCAACAGTTCCATGACATTGTTAATCGATATGGGATCATGCTCTCTGAAAAGAAAAGCATAGTTGGAAAATCTAAAATTGAATTTCTTGGGATGCACATTGCCAATGGCCAATATCGACCTGGTCCTCATTTGGCTGTTCGATTATTGGACTTCCCTGATTCAGATCTTAGTGTCCATCAAATTCAACAATTTCTTGATATCGTCAACTATGTCAGAGATTTCATTCCTCATGTTAGTCATTACACCTCAGTTCTTTCTACGCTCCTCAAGAAGCGTCCTCCTCCTTGGAGTTCCTCTCACACTGAGGCCATTGCCAAATTGAAGGAAATCTCTCAGTCCCCTCCGGCTCTCACTATTCCTTCTTCTGGTCAACTTATTCTCCAGACTGATGCCAATGATATTTTTTGGGGAGCTATGCTCATTGAAGATCAAGACGGACAAAGAAGTTACTATGGTCATGCTAGTGGAAAATTCAAAGATTCCCAACAGCATTATCACACTATCTACAAAGAGATTCTTGCTGTCAAAAATGGAATCCAAAAGCTCGATTTTCACCTCAGGACAAGAAACTTTATTATTGAAATGGACAACTCATCTTTTCCAAAGGTCCTCGATTTTCGTAACAAGATTCCTCCCAATCCTCTCCTGTTGAGGCTCAAAGATTGGTTTGCCAGATATGACTTCACTGTTCGCCACGTGAAAGGCCATCATAATATCATTGCTGATATGCTCTCAAGGCCTCCACTCACTAAGCCTCCACTCACTTATCTCGTTACACCCACAGGTCACTATCCTCTGGTCTACATGGCTTCTCCTACTGGTCCCTCATCATCTCATGCTGGTCCCTCATCATCCTCTCCAGTCATACAAGATTACTCGTTCCCCCCAGAACTCTTGGCCACCTTGCCTCCTGATCAACAACCTTCCCTAGATCAGATCCAGTCATTTGCCAAGGCTCAACTTCCAGTCTACTTAGCTAGCATCAACAGTCAGGACTGTCGCCACACAGTCACCAATTTATCCAGACCATTCCTCGACCCATTCATAATGCCACCATTCTACTACTTTTCTCCTCAGCTCCTTTGGTTCCTCTGGTGCTTATCCGTTCTACATCACCATGCTGTTGTCTTCCCACTTCAGGCTTTGTATGGTCATCTTCATGATCCTTCTCAACAAAACTCTCTGCTCAGGGTTTTTCTCCAATGGTTCACGTCCTTGTCAAACTGGAAAAATGAACTCACTAAGCTCATGGGACAATATAACATTTGGAAGCTTGATTATGAATCTGCTGCCTCGGTATGCTGTATATGGATCTTCCATAGGCCTTACAGGTACAATCCTCACAAAAGACTTCTCTGGACTGCCAACACCAGTTATGAATGGCACACCACATGATTATTCAAAAATGTACCCGAGAATTCTCCAGGTTGGATTGCTCAATTTCCTCTGTGATGTTAATTACGTCTCCACTGACGAAATTTACATCCTCCCCAATGTCCCAAGAGACCCCGGTCAAAGTTGGAATCCTTTCCTAAATTCATACATGATTGACTCCCAGGAACCCTTTGATTCAGCTTAGCCTTGCTTTATCTGTGGAGCCCAGGACTCAGATGATGAAGATCATGTCAATTGCAATCTATCCACAAGTCCGTGATTGCATCTCAGCTCAGATCCAGCACGTGAAGTCATTCATAAAGCTATTTTGTTTTATTAGGCTTGTTTTGGCTTTATTAAGTTTAATTATGTTCTTTCGTCTTATTAGGCATGGTTTGTTTTATTTGGTTTGATTGTCTGTAAGATTTTGGCCGATGGCCCTGCTTTACTCTTTAAGCTTTTACTAGGCTGCTGCCACGTTTGTGGCTTCACTGTGTAATGGCCTTATCTGTATCTTTTCTCTCCTCTATATAAGGAGATGTCTTCTCTTGTAAAAACTTAGTCTCAGACAATCTCAGAAGACTTGTAAAATATCTCTCGTTTTAATCAAAAATGTCTTGCTAAATTTTCATCTTCTTCCTTCGAGTGCCATGTCTCTCATATAAATTAGCAGTCTGTAATTATCTCAGTATGCTCTGTGCTTGCCTCTAGTTGAGGATCCTGCACATCAGAAAATGAGATGTTTTTGGCTGATGTTATCGGCTTAAGGTCCCTGTCTGTCTCTTGATGGTTGCTTTGTGAGTACCCTGTTTAGGCCGTGGGTAGGCCGCCATTGTGGGGAAAGCTCTAAAACCTGAAAGTGAGGCACCCAGGGGGTACTTGCCACCCGAATAAATTTTGAATTAATAATATATTAAAAAAACTAAAAAAATAAAAATAAAGATTGTTAAGAATGTACAGTGGTGGCCATTGCTCGCTGGTGGCGAGCAATGGCCACCACCGACGATGGAGGCCGGAGGATGGACGGCTACCTCCGGCGACGTCGAATTCATCGGAGGATGTCGAAGTCGTTGAAGTTGTTGAAGTCGATGGTCAGCTGCATCCTCTGTTTCACGATTGAAATCGTGAATCTGTTATCCAGCTACCACCGGCGAAGTCGATCATTGATTTCGTCGTGGCCGAGATGCTGGTTCTACTCCGGCGATGGATGAGGTTCCTCCTCCATTTTCACGACGAATCCGGGACCAAATCTCACGATTTCAAAACTTGTAAGTCAACGGCGAGGGAGACGATGTTGACGGCGAGGGATAACGGATAGCGGCGACATCGGTGGAGAATCTGGTGGAGCGGGAAACGGTGGCGGATTTGGAGCTTGAGTTGCAGAGAATCCATTAATGGCTTCTTGAGTGGGTGAGTTGACTCAGTAGAATTGTAATGAGAAGTCCGAGTTGACTCAGCAAATTAGTATTGTGATGAATGAGTTGACTCAGTAGAATATTTAAAAAAATATTATATTGTATTATATTATATATATCCTATGCTTTATATAAGTATTTTTAATTTAAATAAAAAAAATAAGTAGTAATTTTTTTTTGAATAATATATTAAATTTGAACAATTATGTCCATTTTAGACATTTTCCATAATCAATTAAAGTTTACCAAACACTTTTTCCATACTTTTTCGTAAGTTGATTATGTATAAAGTCAATTTACCAAACACTTATCGACTTATCTTGTAAGTCGATTATTCCTTAAGTTAAGCTAAAAGCGGATTATTTCATAAGCAAAGCAATCCCAAACATAGCCTTAGGGGCTGTTTGTTTTTTTTTTATCTAAAGTCTTATAAGACCTTAATTTGTTAGACATATGGATAAGTCTTATAAATTAAGAAACTATGATATGTTTATTTTTTTTCATTTTGGATGACTTATTACAAATATAAAATTAATTAGGTTGTGTTAGGGTTTCTTTAAAATTTGGAATTTTTGGAAAATTGATTTTTAGGATTTTATTATGTGCACATAAAATTATAAATGTATGAATTGATATAGAACATTTGTGGAAATTTACTAAAATACTTTACTATATCACTTTTTGAATAAGATAAAAGTCAAAAAATTTACTTTTTCTAAAAGACATATATATCTTAAAATAAGATATAAGTTGGAAAAACAAACAAACTGATTTATCTTAATTTAAGTTATAAGAGGCAATAAGTCTTATAGTGAAAAAAACAAACAGCCCCTTAGTCGTTATTAAAAAGATTTTAGGTCTTATATTTCATTGTAAAAATGTTCATTTATTAAAGAAATAAAAATATATAAATTATGTTATTACTTGTTACTACTATTTACGGACTTTATCTAAAGAAAATTCTACATAGTATTTTTGTCAAATTTATTATTGCAGTTTTATGTTGTCTACAATTATCTAATCATATTATACGAAGAATTAATTAATTATGATAGTGTTTGAAGAATTAGGGTGCATTAATTAATCAGTAGTCATCCTAATAAAGGATACCACGAGGTGGTTGCCTTGGTGGTCCAAGGCTTGGGATGAAAATCTCAAGTTCTTGGTTCTACTCTTGGCAATTACATTGTGGTCAGCCTTCAGAGCGCTAGCTCAGCTGGTGGAAGGACGGGTTTGGGGCACAGGTAACTCTCAAGTCAGCAGTTTGAATCCTACCCAGGTGAAGGCGAGTTCTGATTTACTCGCTTGCATCTTTGTGTGGCCGGGGGTGTGGGCCGAGGTTTCATATCTGTCATACTCCATAACATCCAACAAATAGACTGTCAAAACTAGGGGTGGGCAAAAAACCGGTGAACCGAACCGGTCAAATCGGTTTTTTTTTTTCTTTCCGGTTTTTCATTGTTCACCGGTTCGGTTTGGTTCGTTTTTAAAAAAACCGGATATTCCGGTTCAGTTTCTGGTTTAAGGGTTCGAATCGGTGAACTGAACTGAGAACCGGTATATATAATAAAAAATCCCTACATTTTTACACTGATGTTTGGTATGGATAGATAATCCACTGATGTTTTGTTACATTTGTAATATTGATTTGGTTTTGTAGAGCCTAGATTAAATTACACCAGTGCAAGAGTCAGCTTACTACACATATGAATAACGTTTTCTATTATTAGATTTCTGATTACCCATCATCGAGCAAACATTCATCAATTGCCTGATATGCACTGTAGTTTTAATACTCATCAGAAATCTAAAACTATTCAAGCCATACATATATTTCCTGTATGATATATAACATTAATTTTGGACACATATGATTCAGAGTAGTCAAACTCTGATCAGTTTGAATTTGGCCAGTGCAAAGACTACACAGAGAATATGAAAATGGCAAGGTTTTCAAACTGATCATGTTATGAAGTAATTGAAGACTCTAATTAATTGTCAACTCATATACTTGTGTAATTTGATTTCAATTTGATTTATTGTAATGTTCATGATGTTATCTACAGGGTCTTGATAGTTCATGGATCTATGGATAAAATAGTACCAGCAGAAGAGGCTATGGAATTCAACAAGTTCATACCTAACAATAAAGTACTCATAATAGAAGGAGTTGATCACAATAAAGTATCCAAAATCGAAAAAACCGAACCGAATCGGTTCAATCGGTTTTTGATTGGTTCACACTTTTAAATTTTATCGGATCGGTTCACTTTTTTAAAAACCGAATATCATCGGTTTTTTATCGGTTCACTTTTCTCGAAAAGTGAACCGACCCATTAAACGCCCACCCCTAGTCAGAACCAACAAGTTGGCTATGGGTGTGTCACGTAGTTGGGGAAGAAAGACGGATAGGTGCCTGAACGAAGTCCGGAATCCGATAAGTAGTACTACACTTTTTTATCCAAGGTACAACCAATGATTCAAACCATAAGTTCAAATCGAACAATACATACAATACGCACGATTTGTTTTGTGTGACTGGATAATAAAAATGTATGAATACGTGATCATTTGTACTAAACAATACACAATTTTCCTTTAAAAATAATAATAATACTCAATTTCTTCTAGAAGACATGAATCTTTGATGAAACCCAAATCACTTTCCTGATTTATAAACTATTAAATTAAAAAATATTTGGGTCGATAAATTCCAAAATGCGATTTGTCCCCTGCAGAAATGCATCTCCAGCTATCGGTTCCAAATAGAGTAGACATCAAACATTGGTCCTATTATCATCTTATTAATTAATTGATTAATTAATCTCAAAATTGTTGTTTGGTGACTCGGAAAATTTTGATTAGCTTTTGGTCATTTTATTAATTAATTAATTAATTAATCAAACAAATGCATGAATGTGTGATCACATTTGTGCTAGACAATACACAATTTTTCCTTAAAAAAATAAAAATAATACTCAGTTTCTTCCGGAAGACATGAAACTTTAATGAAACCAAATCACTAACGTGATTTATAAAATATTAACAATAAAAAAAATATATAAAAATTGGGTCGATAAATATCCAAAATGTGATTTGTCGCCTGCCGAAATGCATCTCCGGCAATCGGTTCCAAATAGAGTAGACATCAAATGTGGGTCCTATACTCCTATTATCATAAGATTATGTTATTAATTAATTAATTAATTTTAAAATTGTTGTTTGGTGGCTCAGAAAATTTTGATTTTACTTTTGGTCATTTTTCTAGTAAGATTTCGGATAGTTTATAAACCCAATACAATAATACTCACGCTGACGCCAATCGAAGAAGATGACATAAAAATTGTTTTTTATTTTTGTATTTTTAAAGTCAAGGTAGCTAGTGATAATTATATAGACCACGTGGCAGAAATTGGGTCGGGGGGTCGTAAAATGTTAGGCTACCATTGTGATTGGATCATACTAATAGTATATGAGCATGCTTGGGTTTGGAACCGTCCACCAAATGATAAATTATTAAAATTTAATTCATAAAATATTTTATGATAATGTGAAATCAATGATGATTAATTATAAAAAAGCAACGTATTTATTATGTTAAGTGTGTTGTTTTTGGAAAGTTGTGTTTGGCTTTTCGAATTGATGGGGACGAACTGGCCTCTCACCAACATAATTTCGTATTGGCCCCCCCATCCTCTATTATCATTTTTATAACTTTAAAATGGATTTTAATTAGATGAGTTTAGTTTAGTGGTACATCCCTTGTAGAGTTGTAGGTTACAAGACACATCTCTTTTTCCAAACTCGATTTAATTAAAATAATAAAAACGTCTCTTTTTCCAAACTCGATTTAATTAAAATAATAAAAATAATAAAAAGATTTTTTCATAAAATCATAAAGTGTGGGGAGACCTGGGCGCCAAAGGTTGGGGGGGGGGGGGGGGGGGGGGGGGGGGGGGGGTGGTTGGTTTTCATTTATATAACTTTCGGGGGGTGACAAACTGGCCTCTCACTAACATAGTTTCGTATTGGCCCCCCCCCCCCCCCCCCCCCCCCCCCCATCCTCTATTATCATTTAATTAAAATAATAAAAAAGATTTTTTCATAAAATCATAAAGTGTGGGGAGACTCGGGCGCCGGGGGGGGACGGCGTGTCGGGGGGTTGGTGATAGATTGGCCTCTCACTAACATAGTTTCGTATTGGCCCCCCATCCTTTGTTATCATTTATAAAACTTTCGGGGGGTGACAAACTGGCCTCTCACTAACATAGTTTCGTATTGGGGGGTTGGTGATAGATTGGCCTCTCACTAACATAGTTTCGTATTGGCCCCCCATCCTTTGTTATCATTTATAAAACTTTCGGGGGGTGACAAACTGGCCTCTCACTAACATAGTTTCGTATTGGCCCCCCCCCCCCACCATCCTCTGTTATCATTTATATAACTTTAAAATGGATTTTGCTTAGATGAGTTTAGTTTAGTGGTATGTCCTTTGTAGAGTTGTAGGTTACAAGTCATGTCTCTTTTCCCAAACTGGCCTCTCACTAACATAGTTTCGTATTGGCCCCCCCCAGCCCCCCCCACCCCCCCTGTTATCGTTTATATAACTTTTAAATGGATTTTAATTAGATGAGTTTAGTTTAGTGGTATGTCCCTTGTAGAGTTGCAGGTTACAAGTCATGTCTCTTTTCCCTAACTAGATTCAATTGTAATAATAAAAAAGATTTTTTTGTAAAATCGTAAAGTGTGGGGAGACCAGGGGCAGAACCGTGAACTTTAAAATGGATTTTAATTAGATGAGTTTAGTTTAGTGGTACGTTCCTTGTAGAGTGGTAGGTTACAAGTCATGTCTATTTTCCCTAACTAGATTCAATTGTAATAATAAAAAAGATTTTTTTGTAAAATCGTAAAGTGTGGGGAGACCAGGGGCAGAACCGTGAACTTTAAAATGGATTTTAATTAGATGAGTTTAGTTTAGTGGTACGTTCCTTGTAGAGTTGTAGGTTACAAGTCATGTCTCTTTCCCAAACTAGATTCAATTGTAATAATAAAAAATATATTTTTGTAAAATCGTAAAGTGTGGGGAGCTAGGGGGGGTTACAAATTATATATTTCACAATTTAATCCCATTAATTTCAAGTTTTTGTAGTTTGGCCCTCCAACTTCACACTCCAAGTTCCGCCCCTGGGGGAGGCCCCTCTCTATTAGTGGGAGTTGTATTGGTTTATCTTGTTAAGTACCGATAGGCCCCTAACCGGTTTGATGTCCGATTTTTTATTAAAAAAAAAAAAGTTCTAAATGGATTTTTAGTATAGGATTGAAAATTTAATAGCATCTTTTAAAGAGTGAGTTTTAAGATTATCACAAACTTAATAACTTAAGTTTTAATAGCACCTAAAATGTGAATCTGACAAAAATACCCTTAAAACACACTCACAAAAATAAGTCTTGTGCATTTTTTTTTCCCGAGATTTTTTTGGTGTTTCTGAGACTTATTTTGTAATTTCTAATACTTATTTTGTAGTTTCCGAGACTTATTGAGCAAAAATGAAATTTTTATATTTTTTTTGTTCATCTTTTTCATCGACCTCCATTGGAGGTCAATTTGGAGGTCTGTTCGATCTCCATTGATGGAGGACCTCCATTGGTCTCCTATCAATGGAGGTTTTTGTAAAAAAAAATAAAAATAAAATAAAATAAAATAAAAACCCTAGAAATGGTAAAATCGTAGTAAAAGAAGGTGATGAAGGTATTTTTGATCTATTTGTGTAATTAAAATTAACTTATTAAACTAGTATTACTCTTATGGCGCGTTTACTAATCGGGAATGAGTGGAATCGGAATCAAGTTCCATTGGAAAGGGAATGGAAGGGAATCGGAATTAAGTTGCTAAATTCCATTACTATGTTTACTAACTTTTAAAGAATTAGAAATGTAATCAAATTATACAAAGTTGATTACAAAAATACCATTGTATACAAAAAATAACCTTATATATACATATGGGAGATGTATAAGTACAACTAATAAATAAAATAAAGTTTTTTAAAATAAAAAAAAAAAATTCAAAGCAAAAGCAGTATGACTTTGTACTGGTTCACATTTATTTTATTTGCCGCACTGTTTTTTTATTTATTTTATTTTATCAACTATCTTTTTTTTTTTTTTTAAAAAAAAAATTCACAATTCATATATATATATATATAATCAAGTCAGTAGTTCACATATTATTTTATACTTGACGTTGCATTTTTTATTTTATTTTTTGAAATACTTTATGGTTCATTTTTTTTTCTCAAATACTTTGCAGTTCATTTTTATATATATTTAAAAAAAAAAATTAAGTGAGGATATTTTAGTAAAAAGACATGAATTCCCTAATCAATCAGGAAAGGGAACTTGATTCCCAAGGTGAGTGGGGGAAATCAAGTTTCCTTTCATTCAGGAACTTAATTCCTGATATGTGTGTGGAGTTTATGGAACTTAATTTTCTACAAATTTAGTAAACACAAGAATTTCAAAATCAAGAACTTAATTCCCTTTCCCAAGAATGATTCTTGATTAGTAAACACGTCCTTAAAAGTCAACATTTCCCTGTATTTCCACTTCTTAGTATTAGATAAAGTGTGGCATTTGGTTCACTCCAACAAAATTCTAATCTACTTTTATACTCTGAGTTAATTTTCGATTTTGATGAAACCTTAAAGGAGTTTTCTGAAATCTCCTAAGAAAATAAATCAACCATATAGTTAATCATATGATAACTCAAAATAATTAAAAAAGAGTTCTTTAGAATTTGTCATACATATATTATATATGTATTACTTTAAAAAATTAACATGGCCGTCTAAAGAGTATATGGTGCAGCTCACTCAAATTTCAAGTCGAGCTCTCTTGAGCAATTAAGATTTCTGTAAATTAAAATGAGACTAATACTAAAATAAATTAAGATTTGATCTCTTTTTAGACTTGTAAAGTAAGATTAAGATCATGAAATGATAAGTTAATTAATCGGTTAATAGAAAGTGTATTGCCATTGGGCCTCTTGCCAATGTAGTGTAACTCTCCAAAGGGAGACTCCACCACCACATTTTAACGCCCGGCACCGTGTATATATATACACCCATTATTTCCTTGTCCCACCTCATGTGTGGGTGTCCTCTCCCCTCTTGTGGGAATAGTTGTCCGGGCTGTGCTAGTAATGTTCAATCTTCGCAGGATCCCGGAAGTTGTTGCACATTAAAAAAAAAAAAAAAAAAAAAAAAAAAAAGTAATACTTCTCAAAAGAAGTTTACTCAGAAAATAATATAAAATTCTTCAATCACATTGATTGATTTAAATCTATCGAATTAATTATTTGATACTGTGAGCTGCTTGAAAAATCCCCAAAATTGGTAGGTACATGCCTACAATCAGTGTGCAACCGTGAAAGTAATAAAAAGCCAGCCTAAAAGAAAATAAAACGTAGATCAAAATTATTTGTCTTAATTTATAGTTTTAAATATTCAATCCCAATATTGTCTTAATTTATAGTTTTAAATATTCAATCCCAATATTGTGACTCAGTTCAACACGATCGATACTGTAGTTCGATTATTTTAAAAGTTATAACTATATCCAAAAAAAAAAAAAAAAAAAACACTAAATTGATCGTTCAATGTAAATCAATGGTAAAAGACGTTCTTACAATCTGACAATATTTTAGGTTTGAATCGCCGTACAAATTTGGTACATAAAAAATAATAACAAATTAGCACCAAATTGCTGTTGGTCCATATTTTAAAACTAATAATTTTCATTTAACCCTTTCAAAGTCTAATGAAACAGCCGAATAAGGAAACCAATCAAAGTTTTGAAATGGTTGTAATTAATTACTAGCCTAAGACAACACTGTTCATTAAGAGCTTGATAAGGCAGTTTAATTATTATATTAATTGGGACACACACTTATGTTTTTTTTTTAACTATTTACGTCCACATCATGTTTCAACTACTTCAAAGCCTTCATGATTCTAATCCAACGGCCAGCATAAACTCAACAGCAGATCACCACCACACAATTAATCAAATCCCAGTTACCAATTAGCATCCCCTAAAAACTCATATTAAATATTCACCATATGACGATACCAGGTTGACTTAGTTTAAGAGATAAACTCCCCACAGCTAAGGTTTTGGAATCGGGTCATTCCTTATTCCAAAATATTATAATATTCAAAATATATATATATATATATATATATATATAGGGAGAGAATTTTTCCATTGTCAGTTCGTCATGATATATTTTATATTAGGATGAAGAATGTAGACTATTAGATTTACATACTTTAATTTAAAGTGTATGCATTTATCAAAACTTCTTCATAATTTATGGTCCATATTTTTCGTCTTGATATATTTTATATTAGAACGAACTGATAATAGAAAGACTATATATATATATATAGATTTTCTATTATTAGTTAGTACTAACAATAGATTCTAACGGTGAATATATATATATATATATATATATAGTCTTTCTAGTCCTGATAATAAATATATCAAGACGAAAAATATGAACCATTAGGTTTACATACTTTGACTCAAAGTATATGCACTTGTCAAAACTTCTCAATAATTTGTTGTCCGTATTTTTCGTCCTGATATATTTATTGTCAGGAAGACTGTATGTATATATATATATATTCACCGTTGGGATCATATTTTTTTTTAAACATGCTGTTAGATCAATTTTTTTTTTTAAGTACACTGTTGGATCATTTTAGCGATGAGAATGAACGGCGGAGATGAGAAGCATATATGTATATATACAGTATAAGAAGCAGATCATTATCACCACAAACCTCCATAGTCACCCTTTATACTGGCCACCTTCAAACACTATCATCACCTTTGTCGGCCGCTACTGTTTTCTTTCTCCATTTCGCCATCTCCAAAAAACTCTCTCTCTCTCTCTCTTCTTCTGTTCACAAATCAAAACACAAACGCACACACAACAAAACAACACAAAACACCCTCTGTCTTGTTTTTTTTAATTTTTTTAATTTTCCTTTAATCTTCTCTCTTCCGTTTGTTTAAACGATGAAACATTATCAAGAAAAAAGTCTTCAAAGAAGCAGCAGTTCCTGCAGGAGCACAAAGAAAATTATACCTGCGAATTACAGCAGATCAACGTCCGTTTCGATACCAGAAAACGAAGAATTCTCAGGAAAATTACTGGTGAGAAGAGACTCACCATTCTCTCTACAACGATTGAACAAAGTTCAGTCAAGATTCACTTCTTTGATCCGTTCTCTGCTCAACATCATAGCTTTTCCAAGTATTATTCTTCCCACTTGTAAATGGTTGACAATACCCACCAACCTCTCCATAACACCTTCTCTTGGCCGGAAAGTTACCGGAACTTTATTCGGTAACCGCCGTGGACACGTCAGCTTCGCCGTCCAGGACGATCCTCGCTCTGAACCGGTCTTGCTTTTGGAACTCGCTATATCAACGTCAACTTTAGTCAAGGAAATGGCGTCCGGTCTGGTCCGGATCGCGCTCGAGTGCGAGAAAACCATCCCGGTTCAGACCGGTCGGGCCGGTAAGCTGTTTTATGAGCCCATGTGGGCTATGTACTGTAACGGGAGGAAGTGCGGGTACGCAGCGTCTCGGAGGTGTACGGAGTCGGACTGGCACGTGCTGAGCACCGTGCAGAGCGTGTCGGTCGGGGCGGGGGTTATTCCGGTGATGGAGGATGCACGGAAAACAGGCACGGCGTCCGAAGGTGAGTTACTCTACATGAGAGCTAAGTTCGAGCGAGTCGTCGGCAGCCGTGACTCGGAAGCCTTCTACATGTTGAATCCGGACAACAGCGGAGGTCCGGAACTCAGTATTTTTCTGCTTAGAATATAAAAATAATTGTCAAAAGAAACGAAAAAAAAAAATTGTTTGTATTAATTTTGTTTAGATTTTAATTAGCTTTAGATTATTTAAAGCTCTGGAGTTGATTAAGAATTTAGATTTTGTTTGTCGTACTTGTTTCATAATTTCAAATAAATAAATCTGATCGGTTCTTATTAATTTATATCTTATTTCCTATGTAGTACACAAATTTCCCAACACAAATTTTATTCTTATTTGAGTTTTTACCATAAATATGGAGTTTTGTGTAGAAAATAAATTTCATTAAGTTTGCAAAGTCTATAGTTTAGAATGGATTCAGATTCCTACTGTGCTTATCTTTGTCTTGACCTCAAATTTCTATCGTGTTAATCTTTGTCTTGACATCAAATAACAAATACACTGCAGTTAAAGACAGTAAAAGTAAAAAAACTAAAAATATCAATTTTATCCACCGATTATAAATGTCAGCGAATCAATTGTGGTCGGAATAAAGATCAGCTCAATGGAGAATCTAGATTAAAGTTAGTGTATTGTGTACAAAATGTAGAAGAAGTGAAAGTGTGAGTGTGTGTGTGTGTGAATGTGTGAATGTGCGCACGCAGCTTTTGTAAGATAAACAAAGCAAGGAGCATGCCTGGCCTGGGGCAGAGCATTGATTTCAATTTAAATGTGGATTGGAGTTGGAAGAAGCAAAGGGTTCCACATAATTGATTATTGTTTTGTAATTAAATCAAAGTTGTCTTCTTTTTGAGCATGTCAAATGATATGGAGCCCAAAATTTAAAGTTTGTTGTTAGAATTAATCAACGAATTATATTTACGCGTGGACACTCAATAACTCATTCTACTATATATTTCTATTTCTATAAAGTTAATCTAATATTGTATTTATTGTTTTATTTTTTTAATTTTTAAATATAAATCAATTTGAATATGGGTTGAGCTAAACACTTGTGTATATAACAAGACTTAGATATAAGGTTGCATTATGAATTTATGATCAGTAAAAATTGCAATATATAAAAGATAAATCTGGTTAAAAGTGAGAGGCTACTATATGTAACATTACACGGTCGCTCGAAACTAGGTAAAAAAATTTCTAAAACCATATAATTATAGAGGAAATAGGCCTTTTTAACCATAAATTAAGAGCTTTGATTGTTTTTAGCCCAAATTAGTGTTTTGATTGTATTTGTCAAAGAATCCACTTTTTGGACAAAAACACCCCTCATTATTTTTCAAAACCACTTCTCTCTCCTTATCTCTCTCATTATTTCAGCACACTCTTTTTTTTATCTCTCTCTCTCACATTTCTCACGAGTTCTTCTTCTTCTTCCTTTCTTCTTCTTCTCCTCCATCTACTTCTTCTTCTCCTCCGTCTTCCTCTTCTCTTCTTCTACTTCTTCTTCTTCTTCTCTCCTTCTTCTTTTTCTGTTTCTCCAGTTTTTTTTTTTTTAAAACTAGAATTTTTTAGAAACAAAAATTTTCAGATCTTGTTTTTTTTTCAAAGAAAATTTTCGATGGGTTTTTTGTGCGATGGGTTTTCCGATTTGACCATGATTTGGTCCAGATCGAGCGACCCAAACCCATATTTGAAAAAAAAAATCAGTTTTTTTGTTGAAAATTTTCAGATATTTCTCGTTTTTTCCATATATACTTTTTTTAATTTCAGTTTTTTTTTTGAGTTTTGGTTGTGGTTGATTTGAGTTTGGGTTGTGGTTGTGGTATATTTTTCGGATTTAAAGCATGGGTTGTGATTGTGGTTGAGTTTGGGTTTCCAGATTTGTTTTTTTTTTTTTTTTTTTTTTATTTTTGTCCAGACTAAACACACCAGACTAGTTGTAATCCACTAAACACACCGGACTAACTAAACACACCAGTTGTAATCAACTAAACACACCAGTTGTAATCAACTAAACACACTGGACTAACTAAACACACCGGACTAACTAAACACACCAGTTGTAATCAACTAAACACACTGGACTAACTAAACACACCGGACTAACTAAACACATCAGTGCAAACCAATTAAACACCCTAGCCCGACTAAACACACCGTATTTCGTTTTTTTTTTTTTCAAAATTTATAAGTGTGGTGGTTGTTTTTATGAATGATGAGAGTTGTTTTTTTTTTTTTTTTTTTTTTTTCAGATTTTCGTGTTGAAGTTGAAAATTTCAAATCATGTTTGAATTTTTTTTTTTTCTAGATTTTATTCAATTAAACACACCAGACAAAAACGACTAAACACACCAGACAAAAATGATTAAACACACCAGGTAAAAAGGATTAAACACACCAGGCAAAAACGACTAAACACACTAGGCCAAAATGACTAAACACACTAGGCCAAAATGACTAAACACACCAGGCCAAAACAACTAAACACATCAAGCCAAAACGACTAAACACACTAGGCAAAAAAGAATTAAACACACCAGGCAAAATTTTTGAATGAAGGGTATTTTTGTCCGAAAAGTGGATTTTTTGACAAAAACAATCAAAATACTAATTCAGGCCAAAAACAATAAACCTCCTTAATTTTTGGTTAGTTTCCATTTTCACCCATAATTATATTAATTATGTTAAATAGTCAAGTTCTTGAAATTTCATGTACTATTTTTATAAAATCATCTAAAATTGCCGGCGATAATTAATTTTCAAGGGAGTAAGCAAGAGAACTGTTTGAGCATGCACTACAATCATGTACGCCGATCGAAAACAAACAAGTTCCCAAATCTTAATCTGTAATTTTCCCTTTTGAGAAAACCTGATCAACGACGTCCTTTTCTCTCTTAATTTATCTTTCATTTTGTTCTATTTGTCTCAACGCCCTGACACAATAACTTATTTGTTGGAGTGTCTATGCCAACAATAATAATACTAGCAACTCTAAGCATGATTTTATCTTGCAGGTCTCATATATCAACAAGCTGGTTGGTGTTGATCAGTTCTGATAAGTGCATGCAGATCAAGACCACATGCATATAAAAACAGTGTACTTCTAATCCAACCAAAATTTGTGATGGAAAGTGCAGGCATTACAACTAATAGAACCCTTTTTTTATTCTGATATTGTGTTAACTGTCAAAAAAGTTGAGAGGGGTAGCTTGTGATTGTACTATTACACCATGATATTTTCAGATATTTCTATAACTTGATATTTATGTCCATTTGATTTCACCAAGACATATCGTACTTGTAGGGAAGATATTTAGCAGGATTTTTTTCTCAATTTTATATTATTTTTTCTGTCATTTTATGCATACATGCATAGTAGTGAAATTAATTGTACTGGAGATGATACAGCACACAGTACAGCAGGCACATATCTTGATCTACTTCCTCTTAAATTGGAAAAGTTAGACGACAGTACTATGTACTCATATATATATATATATATATATATGGTATTTACGGCAATTCAAACCTGCAATATTGTTAAGTTGAATGAATGTCCTTCAAATGTAAACCAAACCATATCAAATCCTGATATAAGTGTGGTTCCTTCTCAACCAAGAGATGTCATTTGGTTCGTAACGTAGCAACAAGAATGAGAAATATATAAAAATTGTTGATATTAAATATATGGATAGCAGGCATGCACGAAGCAGATCAAGGGCACATGCATGAAGCATGCAGAAAAAGAACAAATAATGGAAGCTAAGAATGCGCTGAAAAGTGAAGGGATACAACTAAGCTTTATTATAAATCTAATTAGAGAATGTACACATGTCAAAAGGAGAGAGACTTAGGAGGCCACATTGTTTGTCATTTTATATCACGAAGTCTGTCTTCATCGATCAGTTGCAGGTCAATGCAGGCATGGAAAGTACAGATTCTGGCATCGGAAATGTCTTGATCCATGTGTGTCTCTTATTTTATATTTTATGTGTTTTGTTGGTAAAGAGATAAGCACACGATATTTATCCCATAATTTAATCCATATATGGACGTCCTTAATTAATTAGCAAAAAGTGCAAATTCAGGACTCGTTAATAATAACATTGTGGGAATTGCGAAAAATAGAAAAAGTGGGTTTACAAGAATCAGATCTAACATTGTTCTTCATCAAGAGCTAACACATCTTTCATAATTTGTTTTTGTGTTCTAGAGCTATTGAAAAAGCAAGAACAATATACAATATTCTTGCCCAATATATAATTAGGGTTTCAGAACAAAAATCCTACCATGTAATTAATTTTCAAATGTGATCTTTGATTGGTAATTCGTCGCGGTAGGAGCCAATATTGAAGAAGTATCGTTGTTTGTTAGCGACATATAAAGAATAATATTTGTTTGTTGGAATGAATTGGTAGAGCATAAACTCACATTTTCACCAAGAATAATGACAAAAAAAATTGTAGTAAATTTGTAATGGATAGCAAATCACAATGCAAGAGGAGCAGCAGCACATGCTTTGGGCACCATTGATGTAAAGCTAAGATTTACAAAACTACAATAAGATGTGATGTGAAGTGAAAAATAATTATAAAAAATATTACCCATTTAAATTAAATATAATAAGAATCATATATAATCGTTGTGACGATTACTGGATGGAGGATGTTCCACCATGTGTGGCTCCTATTGTAACGGGGGATTGCCCTTCTGGCTTGTAATCGTTTCCTTTAATATATTTCCTTTCAAAAAAAAAAAAAAAGAATCATATATAAGACTAGGGTAATAAATTAAGATTAAACAACAAATTAACGATGGAAGTGACTACTTGATTAGTATTGACTAATAAAAAAGTTGTCTTTCCCCTTTTTTCTCTCTGGCGAAAAGGGTGAAAGTAGTCCAGTCCTGTAAGGTAGTGGGTCTTCTGAATCTAGAGGTAGGGCTTCCATTTCTGGTCTTTGTCAAGTTAGCTTCTTCATTGTTCTAGGTCTTAGCCATGAGTGCTACCGAAATCACTGATTTGTATGAGAACTTATCCCTCGCGGAAGAGGATGGGGCTGTTCTTGAGATCTCAGAAGAAGAGACAGCAGACGGAGCGAAAGATGTTGATTGTTGCTTGGTGGGTAAAGTATTGTCGGGTAAGAAAGTTAATAGAGATGCTTTTCGTAGTCTAATTGAACAGATCTGGTCACCATTTGGTCAAGTGGAGGTAGAATTGGTTGCAGACAACACTTTTATGTTCTACTTCATCAAACAAGAAGATAGAAATCGAGTCTGGCAGCGTGGTCCATGGCATTTTGGGAAAAGTCTAATTGTGCTGGAGAAACCGAAGGGAACTGGAAATTACTCCCAGCTGGACTTCAATAAGGCGGATTTTTGGGTCCAAATACATGAAACCCCCATTATCTGTATGAATAGGAGAATGGCAAAGTGGATGGCAGAGCAAATTGGAGAGGTGGTGGAGATCCCAGCTGACTCCAGGGAATGTTGGGGGAAGTTTATAAGGGTTAAGGTCCGCATTGATATCACTAAGCCCTTGAGAAGATGGCTTCGTCTGAAGCTGGGTAAAACTGAAGAAATTACAACGGTTAGCTTAAAATACGAGAGACTCCCTGAGTTCTGCTATGCCTGTGGGAGAGTTGGCCACGGTATTATGGAATGCTTGGATGTGGAGGCTAGGAAACAGGCGTTGGAAGGAACCCCCACCAAGTTTGGAGTGTGGCTGAAGGCCTCAACTGGAGAGAAACTCTATTCCAGAAATAACTCTCAGGGATATGGGAGCTCCTTAGATAGAGGAAGATCTACTGAAGGATCTAGAGAAGGGGAGGGAGACGGTTCGGTTAGTCTCAGACCGGGATCTCTGGCGTCGATGAAAGTTTCTCCGGGGAATACAGGGACGGCGCCAGTTCTGGAGAAGTCAGGAACCCTAATTCTAGCAGAGGAGGTGAGGCAGATTCATTCTGATGTTATGTGTGTGGATGGGCCGGGTAATGGGCCGGGTGCCCAGCTAGAAGTAGTGGGCCATCAGGAGAAACCCAAAGCAAAGTCGACTAAAGCCTTATCTTCTCTTCCAGTTAGTGATATACAATCTACTCCAGCCCAACAGCCACCCAAGACAGCCCAACAACACATACCTTCTCAAGCCACTTCTACCCCTTCCATCCCTGCTTCAAAAATTCCCGATGAAGCTACCCCCATGTCTACTAATCCCCCTAATAAAACAAGGAAATGGAAAAGAAACGCTAGAGAAGGGAAGAATCAGGTGAAGCCGGTTATTGCTTCTAGTTCCTTTCAGAGGATTCTCGACATTAGCAAGTCTCCAGCCAAAATTCCTAGTTCAAAAGCTAAGTGTTCGTCCCCCTCAGTAAACAAGAAAGATGGTCAGCTTAAGAAAAGCAAGTCCCCTCCCAAAAGTAAAGGTCCAGTTCTAAGTCTATCCTCCAACCAAAAGGAGGGCAGCATGTCTCTGCCAGGTCCCGCAGAGCAAGTCTGTAAGAGGAAGATGATTTTCGACCCTTCTGATACTGTGAGCAGAGGTCTGAAGAAGGTCAAGACAGAAACTGCAATTCCAGAATCAAGTATATCGGCAGAGCCTGAGGTCCAGGCCTGCCGAAAGCAATGATAGGCCTTAGTTGGAACGTTCGGGGTCTGGGGAATCCCCGGGCGTTCGCGGCCTTGCTAAGGTTGCTGAAATGTCATTCTCCCGATTTGGTCTTCCTATCGGAGACAAAATTGAATAGTTCTAAAGTTAGTAGACTTACAATTTCGCTTGGTTATAGTGGTTGGTTTTGCGTTGACAGTGTCGGCAGCAGTGGAGGGCTCCTGCTCTTCTGGAAAGATAGTATCAGTGTCAGTGTTCTCTCCTCTTCTTTGGGGCACATTGATGCGCGGATTCGCATGGGTGATGGGTTAAGCTGGAGGTTTTCGGGCTTCTATGGGGATCCTATTGCCAGTAACAGAAGCTCCTCTTGGTCTCTGCTTCGTCGGCTCAAAGAGGTGGACAACCTCCCATGGGCCTGTGGAGGAGATTTTAACGAGCTATTAAGTTCTAAGGAAAAAGTGGGGGGTTCGGACAAAAGCGTCTCTGGTATGATCAATTTCAGGCAGGTGGTCGAAGAGTGCAACCTTTTTGATCTTGGTTTTGCAGGCCCAAGGCTGACTTGGAACAACAAAAGAGAAGGCAAGAACAACATTCAAGAAAGACTTGACAGGTTTCTGGCCAATGAGAGCTGGAGGGACCAATTCTGGAATGCCCAAGTGACCAACCTAGGTTTCTATACTTCGGATCACCGTCCTATTTTACTGGACTGTTTCCCTAAGAGCCCTTTTTTGAGATTGAGAGATCCCCAGTTTCGTTTTGAACCTCATTGGCTAAAAGAAGATGACTACAGTAAAGTGGTCAATGAGGCTTGGCAAGAGAGAGGTTCAAGTGACTTGGCAGAAAATTTGGTGGCCAAGCTCTCAGGGTGTGCCACCAGACTTGGTGAATGGAGCCGGGCTCGGTTTGGGAATATCAGGAAAAAGATAGAAGGAAAACAGAGGGAGATTGAGAGGCTGTATGTAAAAAGTGGTAAGCCAGGTATTATGTCAGCTATTAAGGGGTTGGAAAAAGAAGTAGAAGGCTTGCTGGACAGTGAAGAGCAGTATTGGAGGCAACGGTCTAGGGCGGAATGGCTCCAAGCGGGTGACCGAAATTCGAAGTATTTCCACTCTCGCGCTACTGCCAGGAAAAAAAGAAATGTCATTTCTGGCCTGAAGGACGAGGCAGGTCTTTTTCAGGAATCAGAGGAAGGTCTTGCAAAAGTTGTTAGGGAGTTTTTCTCCTCTCTCTTCTCCTCTTCTCACCCCTCGACTGAAGACATTCAGGGTGCTATTAAAGACATCAAGGCTAGGTTGTCTGAGAATATGAAAGTGGATCTTAACAGCCGGTATACGGGGGAGGAAATAAGGGCTGCTGTGTCCGATTTGAATCCTACAAAGGCTCCGGGTCCGGACGGTTTCCACGCCCTCTTTTTCCAAAAAGGCTGGAAGGTGATTGGTGGGGATGTTACAGCGGTGTGCTTGGGGATTTTGAACAGAGATGTGTCTATTAGAGCTTTTAACAGTACTAATGTTGTTCTAATTCCCAAAATCAAGAATCCGGTTGATCTCAAGGACTTCCGTCCGATCTCGCTGTGTAGTGTGGTGTACAAGATTGTCACCAAGGTTCTGGCTGCAAGATTGAAAGGTATTCTGCCTCATATCATCTCGCCTTCTCAGTCAGCGTTCGTTCCGGGTAGGCAGATTTTTGATAATGTCCTTGTGGCTTTTGAGAGTCTCCATTCCTTGAGCCAGAAGAATTCTGTCAAGAAGGGTCAAATGGCGTTAAAACTCGACATGAGCAAAGCATATGACAGGGTTGAGTGGAAGTTTTTGGAAATGGTCATGACCAAGATGGATTTTCCGAAGGAGTTAATCTCTCTTATCATCGATTGTGTCTCGACCTCGTCTCTCTCTTTTCTCCTGAATGGGCGGGCTGTCTGCTCTATTTCTCCCTCGAGAGGGCTTCGGCAGGGCTGCCCCTTGTCCCCTTATCTCTTTTTATTTTGTGCTAAAGCCTTGTCCTGTTTAATCACAAATTCTGAGCGAAATGGCCACGGATTGGGTCTCAGCTGTTGCAGGGGAGGGCCTATTGTTAGTCATCTCCTTTTTGCTGATGACAGCATTCTGTTCTGCAGAGCTTCTAAGGCTAACAGTGAAAGCATCAGAGATGTCCTATTGACCTACGAGAAAGCTTCGGGCCAAAAAATTAATCTCTCAAAATCCAAGATTTCTTTTAGTCCTAAAGTTTCGGGTGTCACAAGGAGGATTATCCAGGAGGTTTTGGAGATTAGCGACTGTAATACGCAGGACAGATATCTCGGCCTTCCCTCAATGGTGGGGCGGAACAAAATTAGGACGTTCTCGGAGATCAAGGATAAGGTGTGGAAGAAGCTGAATAGCTGGAATGGGAGCCAGTTCTCTTATGGAGGGCGAGAGGTTCTCTTATAGGCTGTTGCCCAAGCGATTCCTTCATACTCCATGAGCATTTTTAAGATTCCGCTGTCTCTGTGTAACGATCTTGGGGCTATGTCGTCTAAATTTTGGTGGGGTTCAAAAGACGGCAAGCGGAAGATTAGTTGGATCAGTTGGAAGAAGCTTTGCTTTCCGAAAAGCCACGGGGGCCTGGGCTTTAAAGATATATCCCTCTTTAATCAGGCCATGCTCGCTAAACAAGCGTGGCGAATTCTCTCGTCCCCCTTGTCGCTGGCAGCTCGTGTCCTCCGCGTAAAATATTTCAGTCGCTCTGATTTCCTCTCCGCCCCTGTCAAGACCGGCTGTTCTTATGCTTGGAGAAGCATTATCTGGGGGAGGGAATTACTTTCGAAAGGCCTAAGGTGGTTTGTGGGAGATGGCTGTAATACTAGCGTTTTCAAGGATAAATGGGTGCCCCGTCCGAGCTCGTTCAAACTGGTCACTTTTGACCCTGGGCAGAACCTTCGTGTGTCAGATTTGATGAACAATTCTCGTACAGGTTGGGATTTAGATAAACTTAATGAGTGGTTGCTCCCTGTTGACAGAGAGGCTGTCCTATCTATCCCGGTCAGCTGGAAAGGAGGAAGGGATCAATTAAGGTGGCATTACGATAAGAAAGGGGAGTTTACTGTTAGGAGTGGTTATAATCTTGGTCTCCAACTCAGATGTCAGGACTCGGTCTCTGATCAGCCAGCTTCTAGTAAATGGTGGTCTCGGTTGTGGAAGCTTAACGTCCCCCCTAAGATTCGCATTTTTGTTTGGAGAGCGTGCTTGAATGCGCTTCCTTCAATTGAGAACCTTTGGAAGAAAAGAATTCTCTCCTCTCCCAGCTGCAATGGTTGCTCTTCCCATGTTGAGTCTGTTAGTCATGCTATTTTTGGTTGCAAGGTGGCCAGGAAGATCTGGGCCCTCTCGGAATTCTCCTCCCTTCTGGGGAAATTCAGGACTCTCCCGGCTCTGGATATTTTTGTGAAGGTGGCTGGCCTCTTTTCTGATGACTCACTCTGCCTTTTCAGCGTAATTGCTTGGGCAGTTTGGGAAAACCGCAACTCTGATCTGGCTGAAGGTGTGTCCAAGCTGCCCGACTTGGTTTTCTTTCGGGCTTCGGCACTGTTAGAGGAATTCCAAAAATCCAGACAGGCCTCCCTTCCCCCTCCTCCCCCTCCCAGTAGGTCCCCTGTTGACTGGATAGTGCCTCCTCCTGGTCTTCTGAAGCTGAACACGGCTGGGGTTGCCAAAAAGAATGCAGCTCATCTTGGGGTTGGGGTTGCAATTCGGGACTGGAAAGGGAAAGTGGTTGCGGCTCGTTCAGTTCCCCTGTTGGGAAGCTTCTCTCAAGAGGTGGGTCAGTTTATGGCCTTGCGAGAAGGCCTGATGTTTGCTAAGTCCCTGTGCCTCCATATAGACATTGCTGAATCCTCCTCCTCTGTTGTGGCCACTACTGTGTGTAATTCTGCCCCTTTTCTTGGGGATGCTAATTTTATTGTCTCTGACATTAAGGCTTTGTTGGCCGAAGTTGGTGTTAATAAGTGTCAAGCCATTCCCGCCTCTGGGAACTCCTTGGCTCTTAATCTCGCTTATGTAGCCCTCTCCTCTGCGAAGGAGTCAATCTGGCTGGATAACAGCCCTGTGTATGGTTCTTAGTTGTTGGTTTTCTTTCCGCTTATTTATCAAAAAAAAAAAAAAAAAAAATTAAGATTAAGAAGTAAGCAATATATTTTTGGAAATTGCACCAGATCCGAGGAGAATATATATTGTCTTAGCAGATATTTTTTTAGATATTTGTCTGATCAATTTAATTAATTGGACAAGTAAAATGTATTTCTAATTTTTTATAGACATGTTTTGGTCAAAAGAATCAACCATAAAATAATGGCATTCGATCTTATAAACGTGAATAGTAGTATGGTTCAACTGAATATTAGCTAGAGATTATGTTGCTTTTTTAGGGTTGTCTATAATTAGCTATCCAATTATATCAACAACAAAAAAAAAAAAAAAAAAAAAAAAAAAATCGCTATCTAATTATGGTTGGAATCTCAGATTTGTGATTTGTGTTGACGCACTACCAAATATGGTTTATGTATTAAAAAAATATAATCGTTATAATTGTACAAGATGTTGAACTCTTTGAAAATGAATTAATTCAACTCGAATTGAGAGGAGAAATTTATTTATTTATTTTTTGGAAATGAGATAATTGTGGTAATCTTTCGCAGCCACATCTGCACTCTTAAAATTTCTTTTTAAAGTTTTATATTTAACTTTGCAGAAATCTAGCTAATTATACTGTAAGAGTGGTGCTATTGAGACACCCACTACTGAACTATTTATGTCCTATTTTTTTAATTTTTGGTTTAATTATATAAAATTAAATGGTATTATTAATTTTATTTATTTATTTCCATGACTACTGTGGTAGCCAGAAATGGTCCATAGGCCCAATGTGACAAAGCCCAGACCTCATATCAAAAAGACCCAACCCAGGCCCGTTGGGTTGGTCGATCCAACAAGTGTCAGCAGCATGACTTGGTCTTTGAATGACCAAGTCAAGTCTTCAGTTAGCTTTGGTAGGTAACTGGAAGAGATAATCTCTCCCAGTATCCCCCCTAAATCTCGCCCACGATCATAACATGATCAGTGAACGTTGGAGTCACCTCCACTACTATAAATGAGAAGGCTCCTCCACTAAAAAAGGCTCTCTGAATTCTCCCGAAAAAATAGATACTAGAGTCTTGATCAAAATTCCGATCACCGGAACCCATCCTTCAGTCACCTGACTGCTTTGCTCAGCCCAAGCATACCTAAGGCTAACGTCAAGCCCCCCCACCTTTCTTATTTCTCTATATTATATTACTGTTTCAAGTTCTTTTGCAGGTTCAGCTAATTCCAGACGACCATCCGTAGACGACAGCCGACGTCATTCATCCAATTTCCAGCTCAGTTGCTTTGGGCCTGATTCTACCCGACCCATTCGACATACCAGTTCGATCGACCACCTACAGTTTGGCGCCCACCGTGGGGCCCATTGCAACTACCTTTGAGTCCAAATCAATCAATCCTAACTATAACTCAACATGGCCGGAAATGGATCAAACCCAACCGTCGAAGAGCAGATCGCTATGTTGAACGCCCAAATGGCCGCTAGTGCTGAGAGGCTACAAGCGCTCGAAGCAAAAAATGCGGCAATCCGGGCGGTAAATGAAGAATTGAGAATGCTGGTCGACGGAGTAGTTCCGGATTCAGCCACTTCGGAACATCCAGTCCCGATGTCAAACGAAGATCACGACGTCGACCGACATATTCGGAGAGTTCCAGGGAACCCCATCCCACCAGAAGCAAATCCGGTCGACCATCAGAATCGACCAACACCTCAGATGGCAAGGGTTGAGATCGACCTCAACGACGTACCCGCCAGAAATGATGCTGTGAACGAACACGAACAGCCAGAAGATCAACAACCAGACAACGCCCCTAAGGCGGTTATGTCTCTCCAGTCGACACCCGGAGTGGTAAAACTGGGGCCAGACTTACATTTATCTGCTAATCTAGAATTCTCTCGCAGGTTTGCAGAAATGGAAGCTCTCATCCAGAGAATCCCAGGAGTCCCAGCTCCTATCAAGAAGAGTACCGCAAATAGCTTCACTGACTCGCCCTTCGTCGATGTAATAGCTCTTATGGAGATGCCTAAGAAGTTCAACTTCCCAAACATGAAACAGTACGAAGGGACGACCGATCCGGACGACCATATAGCACAGTACAAGCAGAGGATGTTCACTGCCGCAATCCCACGCGACCTTAGAGAAGCATGCATGTGCAAGGCCTTCGGATCTAGCCTTAGTGGTCCTGCCCTACAGTGGTACACAAATTTACCTAATAACTCTATTGATTCTTTTGCACAGCTGACGGACACGTTCGTGGAGTAATTTGCAAGCAGCCGCAAGTTGGAAAAGTTGTCGGACAACCTCTACACCATAATGCAGAGGACAGGCGAGAACTTGCGAGCCTACGTCGGACGTTTCAACAGAGAAAAAGTGCAAATCCCGCACTGCAACCAGGCGACTGCCATCTACGCCTTCAGAAAAGGTCTCAGGTTTGATTTTGATTTATACAAGGAACTTACCAAATACCCTTGCAGGACAATGGAAGATGTATTGGCCAAAGCATGGGCCCAAATCAAGTGGGAGGAAGATGAGGCAAATTTCGTTGGAAAAGCCAACAGCAGTTACTATGGAGGTCGTCGAAACGAGCGAATCGATAGAAAGTCAAACGACAGACGGTCGGAACCGTACCCGACAAGCGACAGAAGAATCATCCAGTCGCGGCACGAAAGCTCTGGTGAGAGAAGCACTTACGGGCGTGGTATTCCAAGGTCGAGTCGACCAAAGGTGGAAGCGCCAGAATACCTCCTCAGCATCGAACCAGTCGACCTCGTTGCAGTTATGAGAGAAATGGGCAAGACGATCAAGTGGCCGCGGAAAATGAACGCCCTTCCTGAACATAGGGATCCAAAACTTCGATGCGAGTTCCATGGTGATCATGGCCATCGCACGGAAGATTGCATCGCCTTAAAATTTGAGGTGGCCGAGCTCCTGAAACAAGGACATCTACGGGAGTTCCTGATCGACAAGGGAAAACAAACTTACGCCAGACGCGACGACCAAAGGCAAACTGGCGCAGTCGACAGCCCTCCAGATCCTCCTAGGCAAGATAGGGTTATTAATTGCATTTCCGGTGGATCTGAGGTCAGTGGCGTAAACTACTCGGCAGCCAAGAGACACACACGACAGGTGTCAAACGCAGAGATTCAGCCAAATCGAGAACACCCATCCAAAGTTGACGAAACCGTCACCTTTCGGTCGACAGATAAATCAGATTTGTTCTCTCCCCACCATGATGCTTTAGTTATTTCTTTACATATCGCTAATTGTTTAACTAAACGCATTTTAATTGATAATGGTAGTTCATGCAATATTTTGTTTAACAGTGCTCTAAGAGAAATGCAGGTCGACGAATCGAAACTCAGTCGTCGAACGATTATGTTGACCGGGTTCAGTGGAGAACAAAAGAGTACGCTAGGCGAAATTGTGCTACTAGTTTACGCCGAAGGAGTCAACCTATACATCAACTTCCTAGTGCTCGACTGCCAATCCCTTTACAACGTAATACTCGGCAGACCCTGGATACACGATTTGAAAGCAATCCCATCGACTTACCATCAGCTGATCAAGTTTCCAACCAAGTGGGGAGTTAAAGAAATTAAAGGAGAGCAAAGAGCCGCCAGGGAGTGCTACCAAAACTCTTTAAAAAAGAAGAAACAGGAATCATAGCAATTACAGGAAGCCATGGTCGAGTCGACTCCAACCAAGCAGAAAATGGAGGAACTCGACGAGGTATCTATCGACCCAGACCAACCAGATCGTAAAGTATTCATCGGGTCGAGGTTACCAGACGACATCCGAAAGCAGTTAGTCGAGTTCTTGAGAGAACGCCGTAACAGCTTTGCCTGGTCGCACGAAGACATGATCGGAATCGACCCAGAAGTAATGGTTCACCGACTACAAGTCGACCCAGACCATCAGCCAGTTAAACAAAAGAGAAGAAAATTCGCTCCCGAAAGGAACAAAGTGATCAACGAAGAGATACAAAAATTGTTCGACATCGGTTCAGTGAGAGAAGTAAAATATCCAGACTGGCTGGCCAACGTCGTCGTGGTAAAAAAGAAGAACGGGAAGTGGCGAGTCTACATTGACTTCACTGATCTCAACAAGTCATGTCCCAAGGATTCATTTCCACTTCCACACATCGACATGCTGGTCGACGCAACTGCAGGGCATGAATTATTGAGCTTCATGGACGCTTACTCCGGCTACAACCAGATTCTGATGCATCCAGACGACCAGGAAAAAACTGCCTTCATCACCGAAAGAGGTATCTTTTGTTACAAAGTAATGCCCTTTGGTTTGAAAAATGCAGGTGCAACGTATCAGAGGCTAGTCAACAAAATGTTTGCCAAGATGCTTGGATCGACGATGGAAGTCTACATCGACGATGGAAGTCTACATCGACGACATGTTGGTCAAGTCATTAGTCGCCCAGCAACATATCGACCATCTTCGGCAGTCGTTCGACGTACTCGACCAATATGGTATGAAACTGAACCCTACTAAGTGTTCTTTTGGTGTGTCTTCAGGAAAATTTCTAGGCTACCTAGTCACTCAAAGAGGCGTTGAAGCCAATCCAGATCAAATACGGTCGATCGAAAATATTGAGTCGCCTAAATGCATGAAGGACGTCCAGAAACTAACCGGTCGAGTCGCAGCGCTGAACCGATTCATATCGAAGTCGTCCGAAAAATGCCTCCCATTCTTTAACATCCTCAGGAAGAACAAAGCGTTCGAATGGAACGATGACTGTGAGAAAGCGTTGCAAGATTTGAAAACCTACTTGAAGTCGCCCCCATTACTGTTGAAACCAAAGGACAATGAAATACTGTTCATATACCTGGCCGTGTCTGATACAGCCGTAAGCACAGTTTTAGTCAGAGAAGAGGATAGTAATCAGCATCCAGTCTACTATGTAAGCAAGACTCTACTCGACGCCGAAACCAGATATAGTCGACTGGAGAAGCTAGCTCTTACTCTTGTGATGGCAGCCCGCAAACTCAGACCATACTTCCAATGCCATTCGATTAAGGTATTAACCGCTTATCCCCTCAAAAATATACTTTATAAACCTGAACTTTCAGGTCGACTGACGAAGTGGGCAGTAGAACTCAGCGAATACGACATCAGTTTCCACCCGCGATCAGCGATGAAATCACAGGTATTAGCCGATTTTATTGCGGATTTTACCCCTGGTGAAAGTGTGCAGGTCGAACAGGAACTAGTTGCACTAACAGAAACGGCTGCACCCGGTAAATGGACCTTGTCGGTCGATGGATCAAGTAACATCAAAGGAAGCGGATTAGGATTGGTACTCGAATCCCCACAAGGGGACATATTGGAGCAGTCGATCCACTGTGGATTTCATGCAATGAACAACGAAGCCGAATACGAAGCCTTAATAGCCGGGCTCGACCACGCAAAAAGCCTGAAAGTGAAAATCATTGAAGTGCGAAGCGATTCCCAATTAGTCGTTCGACAAATAAATGGCACATATGAGGCGAGGGATCAGAGAATGTCGGCCTATCTAAACAAAGTCAAACAGCTGCAGTCGACTTTCGACGAGTTTTCAATCGAGCAAATACCCAGGTCCGAGAACACACGAGCAGACGCACTAGCAAGCCTAGGTTCGACGACAACAAACAATTCAAAATCGGTTCCAATAATCCATCTCATGTCTCCATCAATTCAAGAATCAGAAACAGTGGCACCGGTTGACAACGGAAGAAGCTGGATAGAGCCGATCTTCAATTACCTCCAAGCAGACATTCTACCAGATGACAGGGCAGAAGCAAGAAGAATCAAAGCAAAGTCAGCCAAGTTCTGCATCCTATATGGTAAACTTTACAAGAAATCATTCACAGGCCCATATTTGAGATGTGTGACCCCTCGAGAAGCGTACGACGTCCTGAAAAGTTTGCACCAAGAAGAATGCGGAAATCATTCCGGCGCCCGTAGCTTGTCGAACAGAGCCATCATAACAGGATATTACTGGCCGACTATGCCAGTTGACTCTCAAAATCACGTCAAATCATGCGACAAGTGCCAACGCTTCGCATCGATATCACATCTCCCCCCAGGTATGTTGAATTCAATTTCGGCCCCTTGGCCTTTTATGAAATGGGGAATGAATATTGTAGGTAAGCTACCAGCTGCACCAGGCGGTGTCGTCTACATGTTAGTCCTGACAGACTACTTCACCAAATGGGTTGAAATCGGAGCATATCAACAAGTACGCGACACTGAGGTACGCAATTTTATATGGAAAAATATCATATGCAGGTTTGGCGTCCCAAAGGAGATAGTGACCGACAATGGGTCCCAGTTCATTTCGTTCGACTTCAAAAATTTCTGCGACAAATACGCAATCAAGTTAAGCTTCTCAACTCCACGATATCCACAAGCAAATGGACAAGCGGAGTCGACAAACAAGACAATTGTCAACACATTGAAGAAACGACTGGAAGCTGAGAAAAGCCAGTGGGCAGAGAAGCTTCCAGAGATCTTATGGTCGTACAGAACTACCCCACGGCGGTCGACAGGAGAAACTCCCTTCTCACTCGTCTACGGGTCAGAAGCAGTCATCCCAATAGAAACCAGGTTGTCGACCGCACGCAGCGAGAATCCTGATGAAGAACAGAACAACTTGGAGCTCAGTTTCGAACTTGACCATCTCGACGAACGACGAGATCGTGCAGCCCTAAGAACTCAATCGTACCAACAACAAGTCGCTCGACACTACAATAAGAAGGTTAGTGTCCGAGTCTTCAAACTCCACGACTGGGTACTACGACGAGTGTTCCAAAATACAAGGGAGGAAGGCGCCGGAAAATTAGGGCCGACATGGGAAGGACCTTATCAAATAACGGATGTCGTCGGGCGGGGAGCATACAAAATACGCGGCCTCGACGGTCGAGAGCGACACAATAGCTGGAATGCACTACATCTAAAACAGTACCATTTCTAAACTAGTTATTTCATTTTTTTTTTAATATATTATTTTGTTCCATCGACAATTCCCTATTAACGAAATCGACCCCCAAGGAGCAATGATGACGACTTAGTGCAACTAAGTGCAACCCTGAGCTCACAAAACTATATAATTTAAACTGTCGACATCAACAAGCAACCACTGTCTTAGTCCAGGTACGACGCTCACAACCTTCAACCCGGCGTCAAACTCTCAACAAACTTTTATGACTAACACATGTTAAGAGTTGGGGGAATAGCACTGGGGACAGGACAAATGACGATTGCAAGTATGTCGACTGAAAACAAATCATAGTACTGAGGACAGATGTCGAATGAAAACCAAGAAATCAAACGCATGTACGCGATATTATCTGTAACAAGGTCTTGTCGACCAAGAAACGCATGTACGCGATATTATCTGTAACAAGGTCTTGTCGACCAAGAAACGCGTGTACGCGATATTATCTGTAACAAGGTCTTGTCGACCAAAAACCGCATGTGCGCGATATTATTCGTAACAAGGTCTTGTCGACCACGAAACACATGTACACGATACTGTCTATAAAAGGTCTTGTCGACCATATTCGCGTGAAATCGGATTATAAATTACAGTCATCGATAATAAGATCATACTGCAACTTTTTGTA
Organism: Acer saccharum; assembly: GCA_030490815.1. NCBI lineage: Eukaryota > Viridiplantae > Streptophyta > Magnoliopsida > Sapindales > Sapindaceae > Acer > Acer saccharum. Next base: position 54,010,075 of record CM059866.1, read on the forward strand.
AATGTTGATTGACTCATTTACGGGCGTAAGTTTACAGGCTTATCTCATACAATTTTTACACAAGTCGATCGACTCATTTATATGTAAGTTTACAGGCTTATACATTTTTTACCCAAGTCGATCGACTCATTTATATGTAAGTTTACAGGCTTATGCATTTTTTACCCAAGTCGATCGACTCATCTATAGGCGTAAGTTTATAGGCCTCATACAAATTTTCTATAAGTCGATCGACTCATTCATGGGCGTGGGTATACAAACTTATATCATACAAGTCCAAAACTATCACTGCATAGAAGAGTCGAAACAAAAGCAAAAAACTTCAATTAAAGAGAAGGATAGAAATTTTTCTTCAATGGTTGAAGTCGACCATAAACGTTCGTTACAAATACAAAATATGGGTGGAGGATGACCGAATCATCAACGAATTACAAAAAAAAAAAAATATTTTGAAGCATCACTCAAGTGGTGGATCAGCAGCATCGTCGTTCAGGCTGGTCGACTGTTCGAGGTTCTTATCAGCATTCTCCCCTGCATCTGCCTCTTCTTCAGGCGAAGCCTCATCCAGCCTAAGCATTTCTTCGCAGGCGTCGATCATCTCTTGCATTTCTTCTTGCTTCCAATTGACATGCTGGCCCGACAGATATTCTTTAAACAACTCTGCCCTGGCCTTGCATATTGCTATGGAGGCGATCGACGTGAGCTGATCCTCCAAACTAGCGACCTCGCCTTCCTTCTCAACCACCATCGCCCTCGCAGTCGTCGACTCTTCACGGTGACGATCTCTCTCTTCTTCCATGCTCTTCAAATTATCCTCTAGAACAGAAACCTTTTGCTCTAGATCTTTCAGACGAGCAACAGCTGTGGCTTTCTCTGCTCTGAGAGCCTCGTTCACCTTTTTTAGCTTTTGGCACTTGTCGTTAGTCGACTTGTACCTATCGCGTAGATACAACTGCGTCTGCAAAGCCTGCAAAAGCGAAAATCATGAGTAAAAAATAAAAGGAGGGGGTACCAGTTGAAACGACGTGTCAAAATAAACTACCTGGAACGCTGAGAGTACGCCCGTATCAATAACTTGCTCAGGCTGCTTCTTCTTCAAGATCTCCTCATCAGCGTCAAGGAGGAATTCGTTCGACCTGGATAGAAATCCATCAGGATCTCCGAACGACGAGATGCCGAAAGAAAGCAGCACCATCGACGAGTCAGGCTCGAAAGTGTCGGTAACCTTCTTTTTTTGAGCTGGGCCCAACCTTCCTTCCAGCGTCGACCGACGAATCCTTCCTTTGCCTCTTCCGTCCTACAGGACGCTCAGGGGAAGAGGTGTAAATGTGCACATCTTCAGCGGCCTCACCCTCTTCTTTGCCGGCCGACGGACTCTTCTTTGCCGCCCGCTTCTTTGCCATTTCCTCCTTCAGACGCTGCATAGCATCAGCATTTTGAGGCAGGCGCGTCTTTGCGTTCGACATCAAAGTTACTGCGAAACGACGTTCAGTGTCAGTAATAGGCGGCAAGAAAATCATTTTACATCCAAGTATTTCAAGACTCCTCCTAATCCAAACATAGGATGCGAAGTCCTTCACTAAAGGATACGGTCGCCGCGTTCTATTCAAAGTCGACCACCGCCACAGACAGCTGGGCCCAAGCTTACCATCCGCAAGCAATACTTTGCAGCTCCGTTGTTCAGGAGGGATGCTCAGTATTTGTTTAGTGATGTCGGACGCACTCTCGCTCGTCAAATCATTTTCGGCGCGCGTGATTTCTACAAAAGAGTTTCACCTACTGTTATAACAACTATCGTACTAAGAGATATATTCATAAAAGAAATATTGTACGACACTAACCTTTCCGGTTCCAAATTCTCCTCAGCACATATCGTGATGTTCCCCAAGGGCCATCAATTGGCGGGCCCTTTGCAAAAAAGTATGCGTCCTTCCAAAACCGGTCGTTCGTGGTCGTGTCAATAATAAGCCTCTTGGCAAAATTCCTGGGAGTCAATATATAACGACCCTGGTCGCCTACGTGCTCTTTTAGAAAGTAATTATGCAGCACACACCCCAACCCAAATCTAATATTATGCGTTTCCTGCAGAACCGTCAGGCTCAGCAAAATTCTCCAACTATTTGGCATCAGTTGGCTAGGAGCAAGGTCAAAATATTTCAGCAGTCGTCGCACCAACTCAGGGACTGAAAATCTGAAACCTAGACGTAACGTGTATTCGTAAAAGCATGTCCACTCAGGTATATCCCAATCTGCTCGTTCACGACCTAGAGGGGCACGTAGTTCGACCGACTTGGGAATACCATACATCGTCCGCAAGCCGTCCAAATTCTCCTGGGCAATTAGACTTGCTGGATTTACATCCAAAACTCCTGTCGCTCGACCAGAAGTAGACGCCCCCGCATCATTCCTACGCTGGGGGAATTCAACCGGTGTTGCTATTGCACGAACACCACCCCCGTCTAATATGCCCGCGACATTTATATTGACGATTTCTGACGGATCGCGAACCGTGACTCGTCTATCGACACTCGTCGCCCCACTCTCAACACCTTCAGACCCATTCCCCATGTCACTATCAGACCCTGATTGAGACGAAATCGAAATTGGCTCGTCGCCCGACATATCTCCAAAAAAAAAAAACTGACATGCAAAAAAAAAAGGGCGCAGGTCAGTCAAACCAAAACGCTACTATCACAACCTAAGGTTTCTAGATCAAAAGAGAAAAAAACTGGTAGTCTACATTAAGAAGCCCTAGGTGAATATCGACCTAGAATATTATAAAGGCAGTCTACTCACAAAATGGGTACTCTATCGAAGCTAAACGACGGTCCTAATCACGACGACACCCACGCAAAGCAGAAACAGCATATATGGTCAAAATCAACATGGTAGCGAATCAAAATATCAAGAGCTATCAAGAACAAAGAAAAGCACATTTTTACTGATAGATATCAAGATTCAAGATTCACATGCAGAATAAAACGCAAAAATATATAGATGAGTAGAATGTATGCTAACCTTGAAGAAAACGAAGGAGCCTACTGAAGGTGGATCACCGGCACTTCACAGAGAAAGAAGATCAGCAAATACAGCAAATGGAGAAAGCTTTCGAAAAAAAAACTAGCAACGTGCAAAATAGGGTCTTTTTGGAGTAGAGAGGTTTATTTATAAAACCAACTCTCCCTATAAACCCTAGTTAAAACGTCAGCGCCTTTTCAACTGCTATTCAACCCAACATAACTGACGTGTCAACTCCCCGTCAGTTTTTGACCAAGGTGAAGTTGTCAATTAACCCAGGTAAAGTTACCAGTTTTAAATTTTAAACGCCTTTATCGAGAACTGCGCATGGGTTTAATAGCATCTGACGTCATCGTGGGAAACCTAAACGTTCCCACCAAAACGACCCATTTGCTACATTTCGAGACCATCTGCTATGCTTCGAGATGGTAGTCGAACGACAAGTCCTCGATGACTATCGAACGACAAGTCCTTCGTAGCATTAATCCCCATACGGATGCATCGAATAGCGTTCCAAGAACATCTACTCGACTCAATGAAAGGAGTCGACCGACAAAGTAATCCATCCAGCGCAAGTCACTCTCTAAATCAATAGGTTTCTTCTTTAGAGAGTGGGGGACAAACTGTGGTAGCCAGAAATGGTCCATAGGCCAAATGTGACAAAGCCCAGACCTCATATCAAAAAGACCCAACCCAGGCCCTTTGGGTTGGTCGATCCAACAAGTGTCAGCAGCATGACTTGGTCTTTGAATGACCAAGTCAAGTCTTCAGTTAGCTTTGGTAGGTAACTGGAAGAGAGAATCTCTCCCAGTATCCCTCCTAAATCTCGCCCACGATCATAACATGATCAGTGAACGTTGGAGTCACCTCCACTACTATAAATAAGAAGGCTCCTCCACTAAAAAAGGCTCTCTGAATTCTCCCGAAAAAATAGATACTAGAGTCTTGATCAAAATTTCGATCACCGGAACCCATCCTTCAGTCACCTGACTGCTTTGCTCAGCCCAAGCATACCTAAGGCTAACGTCAAGCCCCCCCACCTTTCTTATTTCTCTATATTATATTACTGTTTCAAGTTCTTTTGTAGGTTCAGCTAATTCCAGACGACCATCCGTAGACCAGCCGACGTCATTCATCCAATTTCCAGCTCAGTTGCTTTGGGCCTGATTCTACCCGACCCATTCGACATACCAGTTCGATCGACCACCTACAACTACCATTTTACATATTCTTTAAACTTAATACACCCCATATTTTTTTCAAAAAATAAAATAAAAAATATACATCATCTCTAATATTTATATATAGTTTTCTCACATCCATTCACAAAACTTATTTTTTTCTTCTTATTCAAGGTGAAACCATCCTTATTAGATGTGATTTCTATAATCAATTGGATTGTTGGTGGTAGATTGTGAGTGTGATATTGATCATTCGATGATTTTTTTGAGAGATCGAGTTAGGGTTTTGGTGTGGTTTCGTTTCGTTAGAGATTAGGTTTTCTCGGTGAGATTTTGTTGTTGTTGTTGTTGTTGTTGTTGTTTTTGTTTTTTTTTGTTTTTTTTTGTTTTTTGTTTTGGTTTTGTTTTTGTTTTTTGTTTTTTTTGTAAATAACATTGAACTAACTTTGTTGGAAGATTCGGAATAAAAATCGTCAAAAAAATTGATACAAATCATAGTATGCTCGGAAGATCTAAAAGAAAATAAACCGAGAGAACAAAAAAATATCAAACATGGATCTGGAATTTGAAAAGAAAAACAAAACAAATATGTGAAACAATAAAATCAATAAATACTAAACATGGGAAACATAAGATCGAGATCTGAAAGAAAATACAAATAAAAATAGTAAACATTCAACAATTTGAAATAATCTATGTCATTAGGGTTTTGAAATAAATAAAGTGGGGTTTTATTAGTTTTACTTTGTAAAAGATTTTTTTTAATAAAAAAGTGTGTGTCTCTTTAAGTAATTTGATATAAGAAAAAAAAAGAATACTAAATAATTTAAAAAGTGGGGTATAAATAGTTCAGTAGTGGGTGTCCAATAGTACTGGCAAAATTATCTATGGATATGGATATTCGTAAGAATCCGTCCCATTTAAAAAAGGGATGGATACTGTTATTTTAAGGACAGAGCGGGGATGGATACCATTCTAATATCTATTTTATTTTCGGGGATGGAAATGAATATCGTCTATGGATATCCATCATCATTCGGATCCATTATAGTTTTTATAATTTTAAAAATAAAATTTTTTATTATGTAATTATTAATTCTAATATATAAGTTATTAACTTATTATTAACTTTTTTTTTTTTTTTTTTTAATTTTTAATTTTTTTTATTATCATCAAAACCCTAACTAGATTTTTAAAATAAACATGATACTCTGATTGTTGCATGGTGATGGAAGAATGAGAATATTTATGGTTTTTTTATTAAGTTGGAGAAAATTAAATTGTGAAGTTTTATGTGATTTTATTTTTTCATTTGTTGAATTTTTATTATTTGACCTTTATTGGATGTACCATTACAAAAGTTAGATAGATTTTTCTCTTGTAAACTATAAAAATTTACATTTTTTTCATTGGATACAGATATAAACGAAGCGGGGATGGTTATCTCCACCTCAATTTGGATATTATCTGAATCCGCCTTGCTCACTTAGAATTGGGGATAGATACGGGGATGAAGATATATATCTCAAACAGATACGGGGACGGATATTGGGGTATCCATCCCCAATCTGATCCATTGCCACCCCTGAGCACCGCTCATACTGTAGTCAGTAAATATTATTGGAATTTGGAAAGATGTTGAGAAGATATATCTGTTGAAGAAATTAATGCAAATACAAGTCAATAACAGTAAGTGAATGCAATATTGTAAATTGTACGTTTGGTTTGGATCACATGTATATCTTTGAACCAAATTTTATTTAGGGGTAATTACCTTGGTGGCTATCAACTTTTATCACTACTATCAAAATGGCCACCAAATGGGGAAATGGATGGAAAATGACCATTTTTAGCAAACATTATTACACTAATGGCCATTCCATCCATTTCTATCCAATTCCATCCAATGAATGGCATTTTGGTAAATAAGGGGATGACATTAATTTATTTTAGATGTTTTTGGAAATCAATTTTTTCTTTTGTTTTTTGAAACAAATAATTATATTTAGTGTGTATATACATATAGCATATCTCAAACATATATATATATATATATATATATATATTTCTTTTTTGAGAAGATTAATTAGGCTACAAAATCTAAAAATTCTAAAAAATATATTTGAGATAAGTTGAAAAGAAATATATATATATATATATATATATATATTCTTTTTTGAGAAGATTAAGGCTATAAAATCAAAAAATTCTAAAAAACATATTTGAGATAAGTTGAAAAGATATATATATATATATATATGTTTGAGATATGCTATATGTATATGTACACACTAAATATAATTATTTATTTCAAAAGACAAAAGAAAAAATTGATTTCTAAAAAATATCTAAAATAAATTAATGTATTCTCATATTTACCAAAATGCCACTTATTGTATGAAATTGGATGGAAATGGATGGAATTGGATGGAATGGCCATTAGTGTAACAATGTTTGTCAAAAATGGCCATTTCCCATCTATTTCCCTATCTAGTGGTTATTTTGATAGTGGTGACATAAGTTGATGGCCACCGGGGTAATTATCCCTTTTATTTATTAACTAATTTTTTTTTTTTTTTAATTATTACAATATGACTGCCAAGATGTGTTGAAATTAAACAATACATGTATGGTCCAAATATCTACTCCCATAACGGGAGATAACTACTCCCATAACCCGGGAAGAAAATTTCACACACATATTTGTAAAATGTGTATAGTGGGATTTAATTTGAACCCCTCCCCACTTATATTGAAGGGAGGTGTACTACCAGCTCTGTTAAGAGGTGATATAATATTAACTAATTCTTGATACATATTAGCTAATTTAATATTTTTTTAATAAAAAAAAACTGATAAATTTTGTTATAATTAGTAAACATGTATACTTAATTTACAATAGAGATATATCAGACAAAAAAACCCCTTGGCCAATACTAGAATCTATTAATTACTCTATCAAGTAATGTTTTGAAGCATATAATGTATCCTTTATACCACTAGTCAGTGTGGCTTAATGGTAAAAGTGCTAATTCAGCTTGATAATGTCTCAAGTTCGAATCGCCGCCATTGCAAATGGTATTTAAAAAAAAAATCATTTATATATATATGGCAACAAAATTATGCTCCCAAGAAGCGTTGTTTTCTTGGAACGTTTCTTCATGCGACCCATAAGTCAATGTCAATGCATAACGCAAGGCTTGATAAGTCTTACTGTACATAATTTGGATACCATTCATTGTTTTCATATCACCAATTATGTCTTTAGATCGACCATCGTGTTGTTGGAGTCTAGGGGCTACAACTTCACCAATTATGACTGCACTAGCCTATCGGTAGGTCCGATAGACCTCCTCCAAGGGACAACTGTGTTCATTTACAAAAATTCTAACTTGAAAGTATATCCCTTTATTTCACCTCACCACTCTTAATTTCCATGTACATTTGTCAATCTTGCACACCAAATGTATAACCAATTTGTTAGGCCTTTTCACCTTCTATTCAAAGTTCTCCCCCATAGCATGAAGACCTACTAACCTCTTTAAATCCATTTTTCTCGGAAAATATTGACCTTTGTCATGGTGGTAGGTTCACTTGATCCCAAGGTGTTGTTCACTTCATCAAACGAATATGAATTGGATCCGGGAATAACCCAATTTTTCTTATTATTGAAAGCAGAGAGATTCACATTTCTGAGACTGAAACTAATTATAGCACGGTGTGTATAAAGCTATCTAGAGGGGGGGTGAATAGATTTTACGCTTTTTACCCAATTTTTCGTGTTAGTCAAAATTACGAATTTACCCTCAAGATAATATAAACAAGCAAGTGTAATATGGTGCGGAAATTAAATCAACACTTGATTTTTACGTGGAAACCCTCACGGGAAAAACCACGGGCTATGTAAGTAAGCCACACTCGAACCTCGAATCCACTAAATGTGCAAACGATTACAACCTAATCCCGGAAGTAATCACACACCTACCTAATCCCGGTATGAGTGAACCTAGTCCAATTTGCTTGCGATCTAAGCAACCTAATCCCGGTTTCTACACACAAGACTTACTTTCTCTAGAAGGGAATACAACCCTAAGTGAATATATGTGAATATCCAAAATGCAACATAGAGCAAGGGAAACCCTATATGCTTATCTAAGATGATTAATATTCAATTAAGAACAATCCTAGATATCAAAACTAAATGACATGTCAATTAGTTTAGCTAAACAATATTAAGCACAAAACCTAATAAGCTAGCACAATACAACTTCTCAAACATACATCATACTAATCTCAATCTTGTATTCAAAGAATATAAAATCACATACAAGTAATTAAATTGAGATTGCTAGATAAGAGAAACACAAAATATGTAAGATATTAGTGAAAAGCTTACCAAGCAAAGTATGATGAATAATCCATGCTAGATGACATCTAGATGATCTAAGATGATGCTAGATGATGATTGATGATCATGAAAAAGTGTTTGAGTGAATAAAAATGAGTTCTTGGAATTTTTCTTCTCTTTGAAAAATATCCTAAGTATGAAATCTGATATGAACTCTCTTATCTGACCTAAAGTCAAAGTGTTATATATATAAGGGCCATAAGTGAAGTGTGGTCGTTTTGGAAAAACGCACTAAAAATATCTCTGTGGCTCACCTGCCGCGGTTGCTCAACCGTGGCACTGTAGCCGCGGCACAGCAAGGACGTTGCTGTCGCTCGACTGCCGCTGTCACAAACCGCGGCACTGAAACCGCTGCTGGCGTCACAGCACAAAGCTTGATTTTCAAGCGACTCAAAACATGACCAAACGACATCGAAACCTTTCATATAATATACCGTTGGAAAGGTATGGAAGTCTACTTTCTACTCCAATTAACAAAACATGATTTGGATAACTGTAGAAAAAGTTATGGTCATTTAAGTGACCAAAGGTCAGATTTGGATAACAGCTGTGATGCCCTGTTTTAGTGGTCACTTTGGAAATTTCAAAACCAATCCAAACGGTCATGAAATATTACGAATAATATACCGTTGGAAAGGTATGAGAGTCTAGTTTGTTCAGAATTTTATAAAACTCAATTTCAATCTTTTCATAAAACGTTATGGTCACAAGACCATACAAAGGTCAGTTTTGAAAACACTTAAAACCTTGAAATCCAATCTTTTGAAACTAGACACTTACTCCAAATAACCAAACCAAATCTAACACTTATCCAAGAGAAGAATGAGACCTTCTCAAGTGGTCAACCATCGCGCTAAGACCTGCACACCATCATGCAAGCGCGGACATTTCCGATCACACAAACGGAAACGAATTACACCACACTTAAGACTAATCATGAAGTGCAAGTGTGGGAAGTGAATGCATCCTAATGCCTAACAAGTTATGGCAATTAATAAGCTAGATGCAATCATTTAACATGCAAGAAGAGATGAAAATAGGCATTAATGCACAACACAAATAAACACAACATACAAAGATAAGACATATGCATGAATTGTGAGTGCGTGCAACTATCTCTTCAAGTCAAGTAAGCACAAAGAAAATTACCTTCGGTGCTTATCAACACAAGGTCTTCAAAGGGCTTCGAACAATAAAACCAATACCTAAGCTACCCTTACAAAGTACCCCAACATGTGGTTTGTCCACAAAATTAGCCAATCAACAAATGGGAACCTTATAATCTCCCCCTTTGGCTATTTCGTGACAAAACCACCACTCACATGGTTCCTCACAAAAAAAATAGAAACTACGGGACTACAATGATATTCTACATTACAAAGAGATAAGAGAATGCAACTTGAAGTCTTCAATCCTCTTGTAGAATAATCAATCCCTGAAAAAAAGTTTCTAACATTTCCCATACAAGAAAAGTGTGAGATTAATCATGTGAGAACAATACCAAGCATTTGCATTTTTAGAATTTAGGCACAACATTACTAAATGTATGCAATGTATGATAAATGCAATGCTCCCCCTCAAAGGGTTACTCCCCCTCAATGTATGTTCTCCCCAAAATGCACAATAGCTTCTATATTTTGCAACTCCCCTTACCATATCCTACTCCCCCTTTTTGTCATGATATAGGCAAAGGAGTAGTCCCCAACCGGGTCACTCATAGCAACGAGAGATAGAAGCATGCAAGATTTGCATATACATATAAGTCACTTTATGCACTTCAATTAATTTGAGAGAAACAAGGAGATTTATTTGAGAAAATGTGTGAATCCAACATGCTTTGCATACAAGACATATAGCATTCAAGTCCAAAATACAATGGTATTTGGCAATGCAAATGACAAAGGTTTCTAATTAGAAGTCAAACCAATTTCACCAATGTCATGGGAAAAGCAAGGACATAGAGATTATTGATTTCAATTTAAGATCAACTATATCCAACTTTATAAGCAAAACATGGCATGAGCGACTTTGCACCCTATTTGATTTTTCCGGATAAGATATCCGTATAATAGTAACCATGTTCAACTAATAAAGAAAGAGAGACATTTGGAATGTAAATTCCTTTGAACGGATACAAGATCCTTTATTCATTTTGAATCTCATAAGCTTTCACACAAGTTTTGCATTTTAAGAATATGCAATCATTAATTCATGCTTTTCATGAGAGCATGTTATATGAATTTCATGCTTTTTCGTTTAGCATTAGCATGTTATTTAAGAATCATCATGTCATGGAGATAACTATAGGTCATTCACATCATACTTCCTATGTAAATCTCCTAGTCCAAAAATGCATGTTTGAACATAAATATGACATGGATTGTAAACAAGCAAGGTTCACACTTATAGAATAGAAAACATATATACATATGTACAACCAAGCTTACTCAAGCAATCAAAAGAAGAGGCATAAGTTATTTCAAATTTTTTGCAAGTACAAGAATGCAAAATAGCTCTCTTTGCTTGAGTTCCCCATATGAAGTCAATTATAGAACACATCACTCCACAAGACATATCCCAATAGATCTACTAAGAGTTTTAAATCGAGTAGCATCTAAGGGTTTAGTAAATAGGTCCGCAAGTTGATCATTAGTACCTACATGTTCAAGTACTATGCATTTATTTTCAACAAGCTCTCTAATGAAGTGATGGCGGATGTCAATATGCTTAGTTCTAGAATGTTGAACCGGATTCTTGGAAATATTAATAGCACTCATGTTATCACAAAAGAGAGTGAGAGTACCTTGGTTGAATCTGTAGTCTACTAGCATTTGCTTCATCCATATAAGTTGAGTGCATCCACTCCCCGCGGCTATGTACTCGGCCTCGGCCGTGGACAAGGAAATCGAGTTTTGCTTCTTGCAAAACCAAGACACCAAGTTGTTGCCTAGAAAGAAGCAACCGCCCGATATGCTCTTCCTATCATCACAATTTCCTGCCCAATCCGCATCACTATATCCTACAAGACTAGGATTAGTGTCAAATGAGTACCAAATCCTATAATTAGAAGTCCCATTCACAAATCGAATGACTCTCTTAACCGAAGAGAGATGGGACTCCTTGGGATCGGATTGGTACCTAGCACAAACTCCTACACTAAATGATATATCGGGCCTACTTGCGGTCAAATAGAGTAAGCTCCCTATCATGCCACGATATAAGGTTTGGTCCACACTTTTACCGCTAGCATCCTTGCTTAGCTTCAAAGTGGTGCTCATTGGAGTATCACAATGTTTGGCTTTTTCAAGACCAAACTTCTTCACTAGGTTTTTGGCATATTTGGCTTGGGATATGAAAATCCCATCATCTAGTTGCCTACTTTGCAAACCTAGGAAGTAACTAAGCTCACCAACAAAACTCATCTCGAATTCATGAGACATGACATCAACAAATTGTTGGACTTTGGTGTTGTTGGTGGAGCCAAAAACTATATCATCAACATATATTTGAGCTATGAAAAGCTCATCATTGTCTCTCTTGATGAATAGTGTCTTGTCAGCACTACCTCTTATGTAGTTGTTGTCAACAAGAAATTGAGTGAGGCGCTCATACCAAGCCCTCGGTGCTTGTTTCAACCCATAAAGTGCCTTCTTGAGACGATAAACATGATTGGGGTGGTGTGCATCCACAAACCCCTTAGGTTGTTCAACAAACACTTCCTCTTGCAAGAAGCCATTGAGGAAGGCACTCTTGACGTCCATTTGGTGCAATTTGAACTTGTGCACACAAGAGATGGACAAGAGAAGCCTAATGGACTCTAAGCGGGCAACGGGAGCAAAAGTCTCCTCAAAGTCGATACTCTCAATTTGAGAGTACCCTTGTGCTACAAGTCTAGCCTTGTTCCGCACTATGTTGCCATCCTCATCGGATTTGTTCCTAAATATCCATTTAGTGCCTATGACATTAGTGGTCTTAGGCCTAGGAACTAGAGTCCAAACCTCATTCCTTTCGAATTGGTTTAGCTCTTCTTGCATGGCAAGAACCCAAAATTCATCATTTAAGGCTTCTTCAACCTTTTTGGGTTCAATTTGAGAGGTGTAGCATGTATAGCTAATAAGATTAGCAAGTTGACGTCTAGTCCTAACACCCTCATTTACCTCTTCAATGATATCTTCTTTATCATGGAGTTTCCTAACCCATGGAGCGGGTTCTTTAGAGTCCAAGAGAGGAACTCTATCAATAGGTTGTGTGTCATCATTGTTGACATTAGATGTCCCAACATTAGGCGACACCACAACCTCCTCCAAAGGAGAACCATCACTAAAAATAACCTCCTCCTCATGATCATTTGACTTGAGCCTAGTTGTAAGGTTTATGATTTGTATTGGCTTAATTCCATTGCAAAACACTCTATGATTGTATTAGTTGTTGCTTAGGACATTATTTGAAGAAAAGAAGCTTAAAGAGTGAAGAGCAACGTCTAGTGCAAAAGTCGTCTTCAAGAGGTGAAAAACGTCAAAGGTAAATCTTGACTTCCATCCTCTTACAAGGCGTTAGCGCACACACACACAATTCATACATGTGTGTCCCTGCATCATGGTTCAAACATTTGGTATAACACATTCACACACTTCATAGCATGCTCATGCATTGATCTTGTATTGACAAACATTGTGAAATTGCATGCTTTGTGACTATCTCTTTGATATGGCATGTTTGTGTGAATTTGTGTTTATTTGTTTGTGTGTTTTGTATTTTGAACTTGAACATGTTCTTATTTAATGCCTTATTGAGTTCCGGTCGTTTCGGTTACTCATACATAAGGTTTCGAGTCCAAACAAGTTGACTATGCTACTTTTCGTTCTCATTTGTTGTGTTGACTTCATCATCGGATTCCAAGATGATCTCTCAACCATTTTTCAAAGTTGAGTAGTCATAGTCATGCGTGAGGGAGTCACGGTTCGTAATCCGAAAACGGATTCGAAATCGGAGGTCGGATGCTCAAGATATGGGGCAACGAACCGAGGGAGCGCGCGAGAGGCAAGCATGGCCAAATGCCATGCATTGGCCACCACGTGTGGAGCCCGTGGGACCCACGGCCAGAGCACCCCTCTGGTCCCATGTGGCCCACGCGCTCCCCACGGGGTGCTGATGTGGCAGCCTCTGATTGGCTCCCGTCATCCTCTCTCTTCTCCATCTCTTTTCCCTCCATTTATATTCGAAATCCCGAGCAGAATTTTCTACAATTTTTGATTTCTTATTTTGATCATATCTCTCTCATTTCAACTCCGAATTGAGTGATTCAAAAGCCAAAATTGTTGGTCTTGAAGAGAGCTACAAACCCCAAGCATTTTCAGAGCCATTTGAGTTCGTCATTTTTCCCAGTGATCTGATTTCAGTACGAGACTCAATTTTTGTATGTGAAACTTCTTCTTCTCACTTCATCTTTTGATCATCTCTTTTAATCTTCCTAATTGATAGATGATATGTGTTTAGAATGTTGTTAGATCATATTCTAGGGGTGGTTGATCTATTGATTGTTGAGTTTTAGCTATTTGATTTCAATTGAACATATATTGCTAAACTTGACCTATCTTGATATTGATTCTAGAAATACTTTTTGTTCTTGATCTTGATTGTTGATTTCTAGGTTTTTGTAACATGTTCATGAACTAGGATTTTTGATTGTGCCATCTATCATTTAAATCTAATTCTTGTTTGGATTGAATATGTTGTGGATTTCAAGTGTTAACTTGTTCACTTGATTTCAAAGCTAGTTTTGTGATTTTTATTGAAAACTTGTTACTCTAGCTTTGATTGACATGTTTAGGTTTCTAGATATTTTTGTGAATGACTTTGAATGTCTAATCTAGACTTCTAATCACATGTTCATAAGAATTAGCTAAATTTGCTTGTGAGCTTGATTTGTGCAAATCTAATTCTTCATAGAGTGTGTTTGATCTACTTGCTCTATTTGCTTGTGTTTGCATCATTTGCATCACTTAGATCATTGCCTTGTGGAAGGTTGAAGTCTCTTGCAAAGTGAGTGAAGCTTTGTCTTGAGCAAGAAGTCTTGGCTAGGAAAGTGTTCCGGATAGCCAAGCAAGAAGCCTTGATTAGAGTTGGGAGGACTCGGATAGTCAAGCAAGAAATCTTCCTAGAGACGTGAGCGTCTTGGATAGGAAGTTGCTTTCTAGAGGTGTAGGATACATCTCGGATAGGAAGTAGGCTTGGTAGTTCACTTGCCCGAGGGTAGATTAGGAGGTGATAGCTTGAGCGGATATCATGTGTTGATAGCTTGAGTGTGTAAGTCCTTTTCATATAGTGGATTGCTTTGCCGGTGGTTGTGGTATCAACCCGTGGATGTTTCCTCTTTGAGGTTTTACCACGTAAAAACACTTGTGTTCATTTTTGTTTTTACTTATCTTTATCTTCCATATCTTACATTGATTGCATATCTTGTAAATTGATTATCTCTTGTATTAGTGAAATCAATTCATTTGCTAAATCTAATCAAGTGTGCATTTTCTTTGTTATATTCCGCATCATTTTTAATATTGGAAGAATTTGAGTAAATACCTATTCACCCCCCCTCTAGGTATATTTTACACTATATTGCTTAAGGGAATTTCACTAGTATCATCAAATACGACATTGGATGATTCCATAACACTTAGAGTCTTTAAATTGAAAACTCTATAGGCTCTACTATTTAAGGCATAGCCAATAAAAATACCCTCATCACTCTTAGCATCAAATTTGCCAAGTTGATCACGGTCATTCAAAATGTAGCATTTGCTTCCAAAAGTGTGGAAGTAGCTAACATTTGGCCTCTTGCCTTTCCATAACTTATAGGAGGTGTTTTTAGTACCGGGCCTTAGGAACACTCTATTTCCTATATAGCAAGCCGTATTGATGGCTTCGGCCCATAGGTTCCTAGGGACATTGTTGCTAAGCAACATCACACGGGCCATCTCTTGAAGGACCCTATTTTTCCTCTCAACAACTCCATTTTGTTGAGGTGTCCTAGGAGCAGAAAACTCATGGGAGATGCCTAAACCATTACAAAAGGTTTCAAAAGAGGCATTCTCAAACTCTCTCCCATGGTCACTTCTAATCCGTTTAATGCTTTTAATACTAGAATTTATTTCATTTTGTAATTTAGTACAAAGCATTTTAAACTTATCAAAAGTTTCGGATTTTTCTCTAAGAAAATATGTCCATGTGAACCTAGAGAAATCATCAACACAAACAAAAATGTATCTCTTTCCACCCAAACTTTCGGTTTGCATGGGACCCATGAGGTCCATGTGGAGAAGCTCTAGAGGCTCCTTGGTGGTGAGATACTTACCCTTTTTGTGCATGCTTTTAGTTTGCTTTCCTTGTTGGCAAGGTCCACAAATACCATTGGCTTTCTTCCCAAGCTTAGGGAGGCCACGCACACAATTGAACTTTCCAAGGGTCCGTAGATCCTTAAAGTTCATGTGGCTAAGTCTTTCATGCCACAACTCAATTTGCTCATCCATGGACACATGATTAGATACAATACTAGCTTCAAGACAATAACAATTGTCGCTAGATCTCATGCCCTTCAACAAGGTTTGTCCATCGGGTTTAAGGATAGAGCAATAATCTTTAGAAAACAAGACGGAATATCCTTCATCACTAAGATGTGAAATGCTTATTAAATTGGCTTTCAAGTCATCAACATATAAAGCATTGGATAAGGAGGGTAATCCGGGAACGGAAATGGTTCCTTTCCCTACAACATTTCTTTTGGATCCATCACCAAAAGTGACATTTCCACCTTCCTCCATAACAAGAGTCTCGAAGAAACTCTTGTTTCCCGTCATGTGCCTAGAGCACCCACTATCCAAATACCAAAAATTAGAAGAATTTGCCTTCAAGGCTATTTGTGCAACATGGCAAACATTTTCATTCTTTCTAATCCACTTAGCAACAATTTTAGCTTTCTTAGTGGTCTTTGGTACATGTACTCTACTATTTCTAGAATCATGCAAATCAATATTTTCATTCCTAGAAACATGCATCTTGGCTCTATTCTTTCTTTTTTCAATCATGCTTTGTTTTCTACACATTTTAATATATTGAAAGCAATTTGGTCTAATATGACCATCACAACCACAAAAGTGACAAATAGGGATGAAAAAAGGAATCATACCTCGTCTTTGTGCACGCATGGGAGCTCGTCCATGTCTTTGTGGATAAGTGGGTTCAATCCATCTTCGTTGTTGAGCCGGTCTAGGTTGCTTCCAAGCTTGAGGTTGCATGATTGGTCTCTTTCCTTTGTGAGCCAATTTGGGAGGAGTGTTGGCTTGAGGGACCCTAGGGGGTTGAGCTTGAGATTTCCTTCTTGGCCCCATTTTCACTTGTGCATTAGAACATTGTCCTACTTCTAACTTCTTCCTAGGAGGTTGCACAAATGAAGTTTCTTTGTTCTTCAAGCTCTTGACAAACACTGTCTTGTTAGAGGTTGAGACTTTCTTGCCATCTTCATACCCAAGACCTCTCTTGTCACTTGGACTCTTTCCAACACCAAGTAAATGATCAAGCTTCTTGGTGCTAGAATCTATCCTAGCCAAGGACCCTTTAACTTCAACAAGTTCCCTCTTCAAGCCTTCTTCACTTCTCTTGGATAAGTCTAACTCCTCAATTAACTTATCCTCTCTCTTCTTCAATCTTTCCACTTGTTCACTTAAGTGGTCATTGTGAGCCGAAAGTTCAAGGTTCTCTTCTCTCAACCTCTCAATCTTTCTTGTGCTTTTAATTGCTAAATCATTGAACTCGGCATGGTATTTAGCAAGCACCTTTTGCTCCACAAATTTCTTTTTGGAACTAGAAGAGGAGTCACTTTCTTCTTCACTAGAGTCAATTTCCTCTTGACTCAATTCCTCCTTTTCACTAGCACTTTTGCTCTTATGAGATGAGGCAAAAGCTAGGAAGTTAGCCATGAGCTCTTCTTCACTTGAAGACTCATCTTCCTCATTGGAGTCATCACTACTCCCACTCCAAGTGGCAGCCATCACTTTACCCTTCTTCCTCTCATTGTGATTAGCACATTCGGGGGCAAAGTGACCAATCCCACCACATTCAAAGCATCGGACCCTTTTCCTTTCGGTCCTCTCTTGTCTAGGCTCAAACTTCTTGAAGGAACTCTTTTTCTTCAAATCTTGTCCTCTTGACCCAAATCCCTTCTTCTTCTTGAACCCCATAACCTTGTTAAACCTTTTCACAAATAAGGCAAGGTCTTCATCCGAATCATGCTTTGGCTCCTTTGCATCCTTAGATGCTTTCAAAGCTATTCCTTTAGACTTCTTAGGAGGAGTAGTGGTGCTAGGAGCCTTCCTAGACTCATATGCAAGGAGACGCCCAATTACCTCACTTGGCTTCATATCTATGTAGCCACTATTTTCTTCTATGGCCGTCACCTTTGATTCAAATCTATCGGGGAGAGATCTCATAATTTTTTGCTTGACTCTCCTATCCGAATACGGGTCTCCGAGTTGATGGCTTTGATTTACTATGTCCATCAATTTGATTTCGAAGTCATTGAAGCATTCATCCTCTCCCATCCTAAGTAACTCAAATTGAGTTTGGAGGACTTGAAGCTTGGACTCCTTCACCACCTCGGTTCCCTCATGTGCAACTTGAAGGATGTCCCATGCCACTTTTGCAATCTGAGTATTCTGAATAAGCTTGTACTGATTCTCATCCATTGCACACATAATGGCATGCATCGCCTTCATATTCCACTTTGAAGCCTCAAACTCTTGTGCGTTCCATTGCGCCTTAGGCTTCAAAACATCTTGTCCTCCACCCACGGGAGTCATCATAGGGAGATCATATCCGTCTTCCACCGCCATCCATGCACGGTCATGAATTTGGCATATGTAGGATTCCATCTTCCCTTTCCATTGGGAATAGTTCAATCCGGTAAGAAGTGGAGGCCTTGTGCTAGAAGCTCCTTCGTGGCCACCACCATTTCCACCGTTTCCACTCATAGTGTTTATGAATGAATGAAATGAATGCAAATGTATGAATGATCAAAAATCACACAAAATGCAAAACACACCAAAATAAGCAAGGATCACCTATGTATGTCTAGGAACCCACTCTGATACCAATTGAAACTAATTATAGCACGGTGTGTATAAAGCTATCTAGAGGGGGGGTGAATAGATTTTACGCTTTTTACCCAATTTTTCGTGTTAGTCAAAATTATGAATTTACCCTCAAGATAATATAAACAAGCAAGTGTAATATGGTGCGGAAATTAAATCAACACTTGATTTTTACGTGGAAACCCTCACGGGAAAAACCACGGGCTATGTAAGTAAGCCACACTCGAACCTCGAATCCACTAAATGTGCAAACGATTACAACCTAATCCCGGAAGTAATCACACACCTACCTAATCCCGGTATGAGTGAACCTAGTCCAATTTGCTTACGATCTAAGCAACCTAATCCCGGTTGCTACACACAAGACTTACTTTCTCTAGAAGAGAATACAACCCTAAGTGAATATATGTGAATATCCAAAATGCAACATAGAGCAAGGGAAACCCTATATGCTTATCTAAGATGATTTATATTCAATTAAGAACAATCCTAGATATCAAAACTAAATGACATGTCAATTAGTTTAGCTAAACAATATTAAGCACAAAACCTAATAAGCTAGCACAATACAACTTCTCAAACATACATCATACTAATCTCAATCTTGTATTCAAAGAATATAAAATCACATACAAGTAATTAAATTGAGATTGCTAGATAAGAGAAACACAAAATATGTAAGATATTAGTGAAAAGCTTACCAAGCAAAGTATGATGAAGAATCCATGCTAGATGACATCTAGATGATCTAAGATGATGCTAGATGATGATTGATGATCATGAAAAAGTGTTTGAGTGAATAAAAATGAGTTCTTGGAATTTTTCTTCTCTTTGAAAAATATCCTAAGTATGAAATCTGATATGAACTCTCTTATCTGACCTAAAGTCAAAGTGTTATATATATAGGGGCCATAAGTGAAGTGTGGTCGTTTTGGAAAAACGCACTAAAAATATCTCTGTGGCTCGCCTGCCACGATTGCTCAACCGCGGCACTGTAGCCTCGGCACAGCAAGGACGTTGCTGTCGCTCGACTGCCGCTGTCACAAACCGCGGCACTGAAACCGCGGCGGGCGTCACAGCACAAAGCTTGATTTTCAAGCGACTCAAAACATGACCAAACGACATCGAAACCTTTCATATAATATACCGTTGGAAAGGTATGGAAGTCTAATTTCTACTCCAATTAACAAAACATGATTTGGATAACTGTAGAAAAAGTTATGATCATTTGAGTGACCAAAGGTCAGATTCGGATAACAGCTGTGATGCCCTGTTTTAGTGGTCACTTTGGAAATTTCAAAACCAATCCAAACGGTCATGAAATATTACGAATAATATACCGTTGGAAAGGTATGAGAGTCTAGTTTGTCTAGAATTTTACAAAACTCAATTTCAATCTTTTCATAAAAAGTTATGGTCACAAGACCATACAAAGGTCAGTTTTGAAAACACTTAAAACCTTGAAATCCAATCTTTTGAAACTAGACACTTACTCCAAATAACCAAACCAAATCTAACACTTATCCAAGAGAAGAATGAGACCTTCTCAAGTGGTCAACCATCGCGCTAAGACATGCACACCATCGTGCAAGCGCGGATGTTTCCGATCACACAAACGGAAACGAATTACACCACACTTAAGACTAATCATGAAGTGCAAGTGTGGGAAGTGAATGCATCCTAATGCCTAACAAGTTATGGCAATTAATAAGCTAGATGCAATCATTTAACATGCAAGAAGAGATGAAAATAGGCATTAATGCACAACACAAATAAACACAACATACAAAGATAAGACATATGCATGAGTTGTGAGTGTGTGCAACTATCTCTTCAAGTCAAGTAAGCACAAAGAAAATTACCTTCGGTGCTTATCAACACAAGGTCTTCAAAGGGCTTCGAACAATAAAACCAATACCTAAGCTACCCTTACAAAGTACCCCAACATGTGGTTTGTCCACGAAATTAGCCAATCAACAAATGGGAACCTTACAGAGACCTTGAATGTCCCCAGCACATCCGGTGCACTACCACACATCCGGTGCACTACCACGGGAACGGTCACCTTGTACACACATTCCTTCGGCTTGAAGTTTTATAGATTCTTTAACAACGTTTTCACGGTCACTTATGTGATCATTATTCAGCTCTATATTCGACTCAATATTGGGCTCAAATTGATGCCCAAAGTAATCATCAAAATAAGGTTCAATGTCGCCTGCAAGGTCAACTACTGCAAGTGGGAAAATGCAAATGTTTTCTAGATCTTGGGGATTTCTATCATTATACGTCGTACTTTGTTAAGTGAACATTTGGTTACTACCGCTGAAGGATGCATGATGTTGGGGATTTCGATGAAGAGGGATGTCATCACCTATCACACATCCACATCTCCTTTCAATTAGGCTAACCCGTGTTCTAGTAATTGGTCTAGGCGGCCGGGGATCTAGTCGGCAACTAACGCCGATTAGTTGCTGACTAATTGGCAATTAGTCACCGATTAGGGGATTTTTTTTTTTATTTTATATTTTTAAATCTTCATTAAAGCAATATGGAGAGAGATGGAGAGAGAGAGTGTGAAGAGTTGTAGAGAAAATAAAACAAATGAAATAGATGGAGCGCGAGATGTGAAAAAGTTGAAGAAAATCTGAGCTAAGATTGAAGAACAATATGGAGAGAGAAAGTAGATATAAGAATAGAGAGAGAGTAGATCTGAAATCTATTTCATTGTATTTTCTGATTTTGTGAATAATGAATAAACAAATACAAGAAGAGCTTTTATATGCTCTGTGTTCAATTCTAACAAGATCTGAAAAATTACAAAGATCACATATGGGGAGGGAGATGGAAAGAGAGATACTTGAAATGAGAGAATGGTTTAATTAAGAAGATGATGAGAGAGAGTGTGTTGAAAATTGAAATGTGTGGTGAAATGAAAGAGTGTACACATTAATCGAGATTAAGATAAGTAGGGAGTGTGTTTTTTTTGAAGCTAACAAACCAATTTACACGACACAATAAGAAGGGATACAATCCAGCCAAAGACTCTCCTTCGCAGAGGAGAAGGCAAGCGAAGCCAGATTTTGAGCTAACACATTCCCATACTTGGAAATGGAAAGACACATATAGGAACCTGCCTTGGATAGTAAAGCCTTAATATCCGAAAAGATAAACTTAGCATCACCTAAGATAGGGAGCTGAGAGTACACATATGCAACCACAGAAGCGGAAACAACCTCAGCCACATAAATATTACAATTGTAGAACTTAGCGAGCATGAGACCTTCCTGAAGCGCCAAAGCATGGCTAACAACAACCGAGAATGAGCCACAAAGGAGGTTAGAGCGGGCTATCAGAACTCTCCCTTGATTATCCCTTATAGACACCCCAATACCAATCGAATTCAAATTTGCACGAACACAAACACCCGTATTATGCTTCAACTGGCCTAGAGGGGGGGGGGGGGTGGGCAATCCAGTCCATTTGGGGCTCACTAGAATAAGGAATCTGAGGAGAAGAGAAAGCCTGTCTGATATTCCGGAACTCATCCAAGAAATCTGACACCCAACTAACAATCGAGCCAGGATCTATACCCTTGCCATTGTTAACCAGAGTATTACGGTTCATCTAAATCCCCTAAGCAATCATACAGAAAAGGTCGAACATAGAGGGACTAACCAGAGCTGCCATCCTTTGAAGAACTTCCATAACATGAACGGAGCGGAGTGGGACCAAGAGTTTACCCATAGAAGACACATTCCAAGCCTTTCTCGCAGACTTACAATTGAACAGAGCATGGGAGAGGGATTCTGGCACTGAATTGCAGAGAGAGCAAACAGGTGAACCCACGACCTTTCTAATCCAAAGATGATCTAGAGAGGGAAGAGTATTGAGACAAGCTCGCCATAAGAAATTTTTAACCATTGGAGGGAGGGACCTGCTCCATAGAGGCTTCCACCAGTGATAAATAGAAGAGCTATTAGAAGAAGAGAAGAGAGATTTCTCCGAGATACCTAACATGTAACCACTCTTCACAGTGTACATACCACTCTTCTTATAGTGCCACATAAGGGTATCTTAGCCACCATTCCAGCTCACCGGGATCGCACGGATGGCTGTCCTATCAGACGGGGTCAGCAACTGATTCAAAAAGTCTGTATTCCATCCCCTTATGGAAATATCAATAAGATCCACAACTCTAACATCAATCCTAGGATTGCTCGTATAGGGCTTGAAAGTGCTGGGACGTGGGATCCATTGATCGTTAAAAACTCTGATGCTCTCCCCATTTCCTATAGTCCATCTCAATCCCTTGGAGAGGAGCTCCCTACCCCACCCTAAGCTCCCTCAAATGCAGGAGCAGTCGGACTTAATGGGGGCTTTAAGAAAATCACAGGACTTGAAATACTTGGCTTTTAGGACTTTTACGGTAAGAGAATTCGGGGTGGAGAGGATCCTCCAAGCCTGTTTGGCAAGGAGGGATTGGTTGAAGAGGGCTAAGTCTTTAAAACCCAAACCCTCCTCGCATTTCGGTTGACACAGCTTCTCCTAGCTAATCCAGCTTATTTTCCTACGGCCATCCTTTGAGCCCCACTAGAATTTAGAGGTAATAGCACCCAGCTCTTTACAGAGGCTCACCGGTAGCTTGAAAAGACTCATAGGATATGAGGGCACCGCTTGAGTTACCGTTTTTATCAGAACTTCTTTTCCAGTGAACGAGAAGTAGATATCTTTCCAGCCCCTTATCGTCTTCCAGTTTCTTTCTTTGATATCATTGAAAAGAACCCTCTTGTTCCTGCCAACAAGCAAGGGGAGCCTAAGATACATATCTTGCGAGTTACACTAGTTAATACCGAAGAGGGACTGGATTTCTCCTCTAGTAGAGGTTGCCACGTTCGGGCTGAAGGTGATTTTAGACTTTTGCATGTTAATTTGCTAGCCCGAAACTCTCTCATAAATACCTAAAAGATTTCGGATACAAGAGCCACTAGCGGAAGAGGCCTTGCTGAAGAGAACACTATCGTCCGCAAATAGAAGGTGGTTTGATAAGGGGACCACCCCTTGCACTTCGAAAACCCATCAATCTCCCACCTTTTTCAGACATCCAGATCAGCCCAGAGAACGCCTCAGCACACAGCAGGAAAAGGTAGAGAGAAAGAGGGCAGCCTTGCCTCAATCCCCTAGAAGGAGAAACGGAACAAACTGGTCTACCATTAAGCAAAAAGGACAAATCGAAAGAGGAGATACAGTCCATAATCAGTTGGATACGAGAAGGTGGAAAATTTATTTTAGTCATTACCGCTATCAGGAAAGACCATTCTACTCTGTCGTAAGCTTTGCTCATATCTAATTTCAACGCCATCTGACCTCTATTGCCAGCCTTTTTCCTTGCCAAGGAATGAAGAGTCTTAAAAGCAATCAAGACATTGTCAAAAATCTACCTGCCCGGAACAAACGCCGACTGAGAAAAGGAGATGAGATCAGATAGGGAGTTCTTCATCCTGGAAGCAATCACCTTAGTGACAATCTTATAGATGACACTACAAAGTAATATGGGCCCGAAGTCCTTGATGTTCTTTGGGTTCTTGCATTTCAGAATTAGTAACACATTAGTGAAGTTAAACTGTCTAACAGACTCCCCACAATTCAGGATTCAAAGGCACACCTTTGAGACCTCACTTCCAACTGTCCCCCAGAATTTTTTGAAAAAAATCACCTGGAACCTATCCAGACCTGGGGCTTTGGTGTGGCTTATACTAAACACCGTTGCCTTAACTTCTTCCATAGTGAAAATTGAGCCAAAATCTTCCTGCTAACTATCGGTCATTCTAGACCTGATAGGATCCGTAGCCTTACTAATGAGCTGCTCCGAAGGGTTTGAAGAACAAAACAGAGAGCCGAAGAACACACTAATTACCTGAGCCATACCTTCTTCTGTGATTTGAGGTTGACTGTTTGAGTCTTGAGGGCTGGCAATGAGGTTTTTCTTCTTCCGGGCTGTTGCTTTTGAATGGAAGAACTTGGAATTTCTATCCCTTGCCTTTAGCCAATCTGCCCTAGATCTCTGCCTCCAGTAGACTTCATCACAATCTTGGAGCCCTTCCACCTCCTTTTCCAAAACCTGAATAGAATTCATGACCCTAGGATTCCCACAGTGATTATACAATCACTCAATCTCTCTAGATTTCACCCCAATCTACCTTTGGATGTTAACAAACCAAGTTTTACTCCAGATTGACAGGTTGGAGGCACATTGGTCTAGCTTTAGTTTGAGATCCTCCATCTAGAGAATGGGGCCTCTAACCTGCCACCCTTCATAAATTATTCTGCCTATATCCTTTTCCTTAAGCCAAAACTGCTCAAACCGAAAAGATCTAGCAATATGTTTCCTATAACGGGTAACCATGGAGCACTCTAATAGAATAGGGCGATGATCCGAAGAATTGAAGCCCAAGTGCTCGACACGGGCATTAGTAAACTTATCTCTCCAACTTGTTGTTGGGGATAATGCCCTAAGAACACATGTTGTTGATCTTCATGCTGAATTAATAATTAGATTGACATTCTATTATATATTTGTGTGCATTTGATGTTATTAATATTGTATTAATAACATAAAATTCCACGATTATTAAATGTAATATTAAACATAGTATACAAGTCGTTATATACATGAGGATTATGTTTAATATAATAATCTTAATTGTCTGTAATTGATAATTAAAGTTGGGATCTTTAATTAATTAAAATTACTAGTACGGTTCATTCCCATTAAGAATGGAACAGTTTTATCCTAACTGTTGATATGATGACATTAGAATGAAGGTACTTTGTATAATAAGATTATACAAGACATGGACACGATAAATTGGAATCTTTAATAATTTCTGTCTTGAAATAAAGTATTCCCTTTTATCAATCAGATGGTCATATATGGAATGATCTTAATCCTGAGTATTTAACAGACTCCTACTTATAGAGTTGTATCTTTTGACTCACTCGGTATGGTTTGCTCTAATTGCCAAACCTAAAAACCTTGTATCTTGGAGACATGATGATATACTTAGCTGGGAATGATAATATACAAGATGGAATCCATTCCTTCTTAATTGAAGTAGACAAACAGTTCTCTTGAGTAAATGATTCGGGTCTTGAACGATAGAGCGCTCAATTTATGATAAGATTATAAATAATTGTTCATTAGAGAATCACGAGCACTCAAGGATAAAGATGTAATTGAAAGGTCAACGGATTTGAACCTAGCTCATATTACGAACTGTTTATGGATGATTGATCTATATGTAATGATTATATCAATGGACTGTTCGATTTTTATTTGAGTAATTAATTCTATAATGACAAGAGTGCAGTTCCAGTTTTTAGTGGAATAAATCTGGAATTAATAAATCTAATATTTGATTAAAGAGTTTAATTAAATATTAAAGATTTATTAGAGCTTGAAATTGTAGGTCCATATGTCCCCATACCATCTCTATAACACTGTATTGAACATTAAGGTATACTGAGGCTTAGTGATTAATTTGGAATTAATCATCTATACATAAAGAAGTTTATGTATTGTTTTATTAATTAAATAATGTTTGATTATTTAATTATATATATTAAATAATATTTTGATTATTTAATAATATATATAATATAATATTGATTATTTTAATACATATATATTACATTATTGTTGAGGTGGTAAATTCGGTGGATTATTGATAACAATTATTGTTATCAATAGTCAAATAAAGGGTGGGTTAAATTATTGTGGTTAATAGTCAAAAATGGGGTGGGTTTCATTATTGATTTCAATACTCAAGAATGGGAAAAAACGGCTTAAGTCTTCTTGCTTTTCTACTCATTCATTTTGTTTTGTTGATTTTTTCTTCATTACATTAATAACTAGGTTGAAAACATGTTCCTATTCTATGCTTCCTTTTTACCACACACCCTTGTTTTCATTATTGAAACAAAAAACTTCACCTCTCTCTCTATATATATATATAGCTCTCTCTCTCTCGAAAAAGAGCAAGCACACAAAAAGGAGTTTTTGTTTTGATTAAATATTTCATGTTTTGAGCTTGATAAAAGACAAGACAAGAAGAGTTCTTGCTTTGAGAGAAACACAAGTTCTTAACAAGAGAGAGTGACAACAAGAGAGAAAAATTATTTTTTACTAAGCCTCTAGAGAATATTGTGAGAGAGTCTCTTAATATTTTTCTTGTTGTCTCATGTGATGAGTACACAATAAGAACAGAAATTCGAGAGTCGAATTTTTCTAGTCAATACCGAGACGCCCACTCGTCGGTTCTTTGGTGTTGGAGATTCGGTGTGGAAGAACTTGGTTCGAGGGAATCACAAAGATTCTATAGTGGAGGAACTCGGTTCGAGTGAATCACGGAAAGTCTACAAGGGTAACGATTTATTTCCCTACTGTTTATATCAAATATTAGAATCAATATAATTACAACGATCCGGCTAAAACGTTTTTTGTTTTCACAAAAATTTTAAAAAACCGGGCCCACCGCCCTTCCGCTGTACGGATACCGATTTCGGTTCCTGGAACCAACACTTGTGTCAGCCAAAAACCTGTCCAGACGTTCCTGAATACTATCAACACCATCTCTCCTGTTATTCCAGGTGAAACAGGAACCAGAAAAACCCAAATCCACTAGGTCGCAATCATCCACAGCTTCCCTGAACTGAAACATACCAATAAAGAACCTATCAGACCCTCCAACCTTCTCACTTATAGCTAGGAGCTCATTGAAGTCGCCCCCACACAACCAAGGAAGGTTATTAACACTCCTAAGGCGTCTCAGCAGCTCTTAGGAAAACTTACGGTTGCCAATAGTCGGTTCTCCATAGAAACCTGAAAACTGCCACACAAACCCATCCTCCATACGAATCCTGACATCAATGTGGCCTTTCGAATAAGAGAGAACAGTAACATCTATACTATCTTTCCACAACATCAATAGCCCACCACTACTGCCGATGTTATCAACACACAAACTTCCTAAAAATCCCAATGTAGACCTTAAATTATCAACCTTATTGCGACGAATTTCATTTTAGAGCTAAAGACAAAATCCAGAGAGTGTTTCTTCAGTAGCCTTTTCAAGGCTGCTAACGCACGGGGGTTTTCCAGCCCCCGCACGTTCCAGTTAACGCCTATCATTGGTCTCAGTGGGCCTGAGATTCAAGCTCCATCGATATGACATTGTTCGTGGTCGGACTGGAAATTCTTCCTTTTTTCTGTTCTCTGGTATTTTCTGGCAGATCAAAATTAACCTTCCTCTTGCAAGCTTGAGACCCCCCTTCAATCAAAAGAGTAGAAGATTGACCAGAAGAGAGAAGGGGAGTTTTAGAAAAAGACTTAGCCAAGTTCTTCCCTAGGCTCCTTTTAGCAGCGGGAGAAGAGGACTTCGAATTTTTGGAAATTTTCCTAGCTATCTTGCTTGCAGCCAACATTCTCTGAAGGGGGCTCGCAATTTTCCCTGTTATCTGTTTATGTTCACTCCCCCTCGCCAACCTTTTCCAATTCTTAATTCCTGTCTTCTTCTGAGTAAGATGAATGTCTGAAGACTAACCTTGTTGGTGGTTCATCACAGAATGGGCACCTTTTGTTTTAATGGGCTTAGGAATATTTAGGATGCAGGCTTGAGTTATTGCTAAGAGATTTTTTAACTCTACTAGAGGCCTAATGGTATCACTGCCAGCCTTAGGACCCACTTCTATTTTAGCTCTATCAGGCCCAACTCCCAGCCCATCAATTAGCATTTTCTTTAGTAGTGGAGGCCCAGCCCCAATATCTGACTTTAGGGTTTCAGTAATAGAATCCGCCGTCATTTTCCCCAAATTCTTCCCTACACTAGTCGATTCACAGTTCTGTGAGACCTGAGACCCCAATCTAACGCTGATGGATTTGTCTCTTGACCTCTTTAGTATCTTCTCAATGGATCTAGCTTTCTCCGATGAACTCCCGCTAAAGTTCCCATTATATCGAGGTTTTGAAATTTTCGGCACTGACGCTCGCAACCATTGTCCAAATTTCAGCGGTGAACCATCCAACGCCCCCTTTCTCACCTTTTCATTAGTACATTCCTTAGTATTGTGTCCTATCTTCCCACATGCATAGCAGAAATTCGGCAGACGTTCATACTTCAACCTCACCACTACTATATTTTTCGATTTGTCTAACTTCAAGCGTAACCACCATTTTAAAGGTTTAGAAATGTCTAGTTGGACTTTAACCCTCAGGAACTTGCCCTAACATTCTCTAGATTCCGAAGGAATTTCAATAACCCCTCATATTTGCTCCGCTAGCCATCTAGCTAATCTTCGGTTCATACATTTGATCGGGATATCGTGGATATGGACCCAGAAATCTGCTTGCTTAAACTCCAATTTAGACACATCTCCTGACCCCTTTGGTTTTTCTAAGACTATCTGGCTTTTGCCAAAGTGCCATGGACTTCTATTCCAAAATCGATTGCGCTCTGTTTGGTTAACGAAATGGAACATGAAAGTGTTCTCACCTATCAACTTAATCTCCATACTACCAAACGGGCTCCATAATTGATCGATTAAGCCCTTGAAAGCCTCTCCGTTTACCTTTTTTCCGATAAGAACTCTTCCGACCAAGCTCCGGTCAACATCCTCCACCCTTTCTATCTGGACTTCCTCAGAAGCTTCAAGAACTGCTTCATCCTCGACGTTCAGGGACAGGTTCCTGCACAATCCAGCAAGATCTACCTCACTCATAGGTTGAAAGCCACAACAGGACACTAAACTAATTGCTAAACATAACTTAAAGCCAAAACCCTAAGAACCTCTTCTCAGATATGAGAGACGAGCTACCTAAAGGACCTATCTACTTTCACTATTCCACTTAGAGAGAGAAAAAGGAGAGACGAAACTTTAAGTAAGGAGTGTGTTGAAAATTGAGATTTGTGTTGAAATGAGAGAGTGGGTGAGTTAATTGAGAAAAAGATAAGTGATATGAGTGGTGATGTGCAAGCAATTGAGAAAAAAATATTAAATGGTGGGTTCAGGAAATGATGGTGGTGCTTACACCAAAAGAGATTAAAAATAGAAAATTTTTGAAGAACAAAAACGGAAGAGGGAAAAAATTTCCACCTAGACGTTAGACATTGGTCCACTGTACGACCAATGCATACTAGAACACTGAGGCTAACACATATTAGAGGAATCACCCTATCTTCTCCTAGCATAAATTGAACATTATTATCGTTTCTTATAAATGTGTGACTTGTAGTGCCAAGAACAATTGATATTGACTGTAAATCAATATTGTATTTGTTTGAATCATATTTTATAATGGATTGCATGAACGCCAACAGTTCTTCAAAAGTCATATTCTTTGTCACATATATTCCCTGATTATTAGAGCCAACAAACCTCTTGCTTCTGTCCGATAGTTGCTACCATCGACCGTTATAAGATATAACTATTCTAACCCTCCATTTTCTTGTACAAAAATATCATCTACAAAAAATTAAACTACAAAAAAAAAAAAAAAAAAAAAAAAAAAAAAAAAAAAAACCGTGATAATAGTCTGGATTATAATAACATTATTTAAAAAATTGGTATCATGCAATAAGTCTCGGAATAAGGTTAATAAGTCTCGGACATAAAACAAAATTCTCGAAAATGTCAAACAGAAGTATCAGAAATATAAAAGAAAAGTCTTGGAAACCGAATGAAAAAGTCTCGAAAATATAAAATAAAAGTCTCGAAAATATAAAACCAAAGTCTTGGAAACTAAATGCAAAAGTCTCGGAGTTTATGAAAACAAAAGTCTCGGACATATAAAATAGAAGTCTTGGAAATTATGTATTAAGTCTTAGATTCTATACAAAGAATAAAAGCCTTGAAAATGATATATTAAGTTTCAGAAATAAAACAAAAGTCTCGAAAAACAGTAGCCAAAAACCCAGTTTATGATCCATTACTAGAAAGTCTCGGAAACAAATATCAAAAGTCTCGGACCCTTTATATAAGTCTCGGAAACAATCAAATATGTCTTGGAAAAAGAAAAAACCAAACGTGCCATTAACACTCCAATGAATTGAAGTTTCCTAGACTATGCAACTCAACCTAACTACCTCAACAACTTTAACAATGGAATATTCAAAACCAAAACAACACAAGAAATGAAATTACCTTAGCTTGATTTGTACACAAATGAAGAGGAGAAAAAGATGGACTTCGATTTTCAACGACCATGAGTTGGAGAGGAAGGTGAAATTCAATTTCAATTTACCGAGCTTTTTAAAGTTAGAGAGAGAAGTCAGTTTAGACAACTTCAAAGTAATAGAAAAGTCAAAGTAAAAAATATAATAAAAAATATGGGTAATTACCTTAGTGGCCACCACTATAAAAATGGCCACTAGATGAGGAATTGGTTTCAAAATGGTCATTTTTGGCAAACACTGTTACACTAATGGCCATTCCATCAAATTCCATTCATTTCCATCCAATTCCATCCAATGAGTGACATTTGGGTAAATAAGTGAATGACATTAATTTATTTTAGATATTTTTTGGAAATCAATTTTTTCTTTTGTTTTTTGAAACAGATAATTATATTTAGTGTGTGTATATACGTATAGCATATCTCAAATATATATATATATATATATTGAAAAGATTATGACTACAAAATCTAAAAATTCTAAAAAATATATTTGAGATAAGTTGAAAAGAAATATATATATTTTTTCTTTTTTGAGAAGATTAAGGCTACAAAATCTAAAAATTCTAAAAAGTATATTTGAGATAAGTTGAAAAGAATATATATATATATATATATATATATATATGTTTGAGATATGTTATACGTATATACACACACTAAATATAATTATTTGTTTCAAAAAAACAAAAGAAAAAATTGATTTTCAAAAAATATCTAAAATAAATTAAGTCATCCTCTTATTTACCAAAATGCCACTCATTGGATGGAATTAGATGAAATGACCATTAGTGTAACAATGTTTGCCAAAAATGGCCATTTTGAAATCAATTCTAGGGATGGCAATGGGGCGAGTTCGGAGCGGGGTGGCCTTCCCCGCACCCCACCCCATTTATTTTTTGAAAACTCATCCCCTCATAAAACCCCACCATAGATGGAGCGGGTTGGGGCGGGGCGGGGTACAACGGGGAGTGCTTTCCCCATCCCCACCCATTTACCCCATTTATATATATATATATATATATATATATATATATATATATATATATATATATATATATATTATTTAAATAACAAATATATAACTATTGAATATGATAGTTATATTCAATTTTTTTTTTTATTAGTTAAGTGCTCCCACATAACTGATGTGCATCTTCTTTTTCTTTTGTTGCCATCGTCTTCACATTCAATTGGGTTTGCTTCCACCCCATGTTGTTCTTCTATGTTTACACAATTTTCTCTTGATGACAACGGTATTGGATCTTCACTTTCTAGTGCATCTGTAGACATATTTGTACCTACTTGAAGTAGTGATAAACGAATTAAATTTAATTCAAGAGTTGAGAATTATTTAAGTAATAAACTTGAAAAAAAAAAAAAAAAAAACTGTTGTTATTAAACTTTTAATTTTAAAAGTTATTTGAGAAAGAAACTTACTGTATGTCCTCTTGTGTTTGAGGTTTAAGCTTGAACAGTGAACTTCGAGTTGTTTGAGGATTAGAGACTTAGAGTTGAAGTTAGCGGCTAGGGTTTTTTTCAATAGTATTTTGGTTTGTCACTTTATGTTAAATAACGGTGGAGAGATATAAAGTTAGGGTTAATGTGTATATATATATATATATATATATATATATTTATATAGATATATTTATTTTCTTTGAAACTACATAGTTTAACTAAGTATTATTTTAAGCGGGGCGGGGCGGGGCAGGGTGGGGAGTATAAAACCCATCCCCACCCCATACCTATTGCGGGTTAGACTATCTATCCCCATCCCCGCCCCATCCCCACCAAATTGAAACCCATCCCCACCCCAAAAGTGCGGGTCCCCACAGGGCCCTGTCCCCGCGGGGAATTTTGCCATCCCTAATCAATTCCCTATTCGGTGGCCATTTTGATAGTGGTGGCATAAGTTGATGGCCACCAGGGTAATTACCCCTAAAAAATATGTAAAGCAAGTATATTTTTGAAAGTCACTTACTTTTGTGCCTTTAAAATTTAAGTTATTAAAGTGGTGACACCCATGAAACACCAACTCAAAGAGTGACCATGATTAATAAATCCTTAATTAATTTTTCTTCTTAATTACACCCACAATCATATTTTTTTTTTTACTGTTTTTATTTCAAAAAATAATAATTATTATACATGCAGGTGTCTTCGGTTTTCCAGAATTGAATTCCAATTTCAACAAGGTTTTCGCCTTGGCCGAGTAGTGAAGGAGGGACCAGAGGGCCAACGGGTTGAATCAGACAAAACTTAGGCATGGAGTTGATGGCTTCTTTTTTCAACTCCAATAATGAATTGACATTGAGTTATAAAAAATAAAACTACCCTAAATACTCTTTTGTTCCATTATTAGATCGAAGCAGGGCGAGATAATCATCTCATTTTCTGTTAGAAAAACAAAAAATCGTGGGTGTAAAGAGGCAAAATTAATAGAGTAATGCTAGAGGACCCAAAAAACCAACCCAAATTTTGGACCCAAACCCATGTGGCACACATCAAACACAACATGGCCCCACTTCACTCTTTCCAATACCCCATGTGATGTGTGCCACATGGTTTGGGTCCAAAATTTGGGTTGGATTTTTGGGTCCTCTAGCATTACTCAAATTAATAAGGGTTATTTTTGAAATTACAATGCATCATTGAAAGTAAAAATTTAAGGGAAAATTGCACAAACTTACCCTAACGTTTCCCATTATAGCATAATATTCAACTAATGCATTTAATTGCACAAACAACCCCTCCTGTTAGTCAACTTCGGTTAAAGATAACCATTAACTATTATTTTTTTTGAAAGCCCAAAATTGCCCCTGCACTTTATTACAAAAAAATCTTAATTCCCCTTTATTTAAAACATTATCTACTTTAAATTATTAGAATATAAAAAATAAATACTAAACATAATCTTTTTTAAATAAAAAAAAATAATAATAATATATTAAAAACAAAACAATTTAAGAAAACCTTATTTTGAGAAAATACAATTTAATAATATATTAAAAAAACAAAAAAAAAATGTTATTTTGAGAAAATATAATTTAACATTATGCAAGTCCAATATGAATAGTGGTAATGTGCTACATATTTTTAAAATTTAAAACATATTTTTTTTATTTAAAAAGGATTATGTTTAGTATTTTTTTTTGAATCAAAATATAATGCGTAATTTATATTGAGTCAAATTATTTTATCTTATAGAGATGAACATTGAATAAATTTTCAGTTCTACTGTATTTTATTATGACAAATGATTATATTTTTATTTCAAACTCTTGATGATTTTATTTATATTTGTGTTTAGAATACTAAATATAATCCTTTTAAAATAAAAAAAAAATTCAAAAATAATATAATAAAAATAAAAATAATTCAAAAATATGTAACACATTACCACTATTCATATTGGACTTGCATAATTTTAAATTATATTTTCTCAAAATAAAGTTTTTTTTTGTTTTGTTTTTAATATATTATTAAATTGTATTTTCTCAAAATAACATTTTCTTAAATTGTTTTGTTTTTAATATATTATTTTTGAATTTTTTTTATTTAAAAAGGATTATGTTTAGTGTTTAATTTTTATATTCTAATAATTCAAAGTAGATAATGTTTTAAACAAAGGGCAATTAAGATTTTTTTGTAATAAAGTGTAGGGGCAATTTTGGGCTTTAAAAAAAAAAATCATGGTCAATGGTTATCTTTAACCGAAGTTGACTAACAGGAGGGGTTGTTTGTGCAATTAAAGGTATTAGTTGAATATTATGCCATAATGGGAAACTTTAGGGTAAGTTTGTCTAATTTTCCCAAAATTTAATTGTTAAATTTGAATGATGGGTGTGGACGTGTGGTGAGAAAATGGGTGTAGAGAGAATTTTTTAGGGTGACAATAAGCTACCCTTTTGATGATCGTAATTCTCAACCTTTTACTCTATTAATTAATTATTAATTATTAATTATAATATATAATATGAAGTGTCTCCAATTCTCTCCGGAAACCTATTTTTAAGGAATTCCAATGTACAACAATTGAATAAGAGAACATCAATTAGCATTCATGCATTGAAACAAGCATGGATCGAATATTTAAATTTCAACTCAAATTTCAACTCAAATTACGTGGTAAGTGAATTGTCATCACCACACACAACATAAGATGACGTGGTTAATGAAAAAATCACTTACGACATCACTTACCACATCACTTGAAATTTAGGTAATTTTTGGATTATATAGTATTAAAGCTTGTTTGGTTGGGCTTTTGAAAAACCTCTATTGGTAAAAGATCTATTTGCAGTAGATATATTAGAAATAGAGTTTTTGAAAAAAAAAATATAGTTGTTTGGTTGTTAGACTTAAAAAAAAAAAAAGGTCTATTTGGAGAAGCACCTCTCCATGAGCTTTTGCCTAATAGAGGTTTAAACTCTACTAGCCTCTACTCAATTTAAAATAGACAATCTTAAAAGTTCAACCAAACAACTCTAAAAAACTCAAATAGACGTTGGTAGACCTTTTGAGGCGGTAGAAAGCTCAACCAAACAAGCACTTAGTGAATAACTAATCCACGTAAACCCATTTACATGCGATTAATTAAGCCAGTATATGATTCGATTTGAGCAAGTCAATGAGTCATATTGGTTTTCTTATTTAGTAATAGAGTCAGTATCAAATTCGATTTCTGTTTTCAATTGGATTTAACTTATTTCATTTCTGCTTAATTAATGCTATAAATAATTCTTCTATCTTAATATCTTATTTATTTATTTTCTTTTTTTTGGGCGTCCTTTTCTTTTCTCTTGGGAAGCTTCATCCAGGGTTTCAGCTTAGAAGCCATATATACATGTCGAATGTTCCACCAGAGCTCATCATTGACATACTCTCCTATTTACCGGTCAAGTCTCTATGCCGATTTTGGTGTATATCTAAATACTGGTCGACCTAGAAAACAACAACTCCTTCTATACAATACATATCTCTTTTTTTTAGACTTGGAAACATCTCTCAAACCAAAATCTTGTAAAAAGAACAAAGTTCATCCAAAGCTTGATCAATTGAATAAAAAACCTTACACACAAGGTGTTGACATCATCAAGGGCGTATCTACTAGAGGGCTACACCGGGCTAAAGCCGGGCAGCCATCTAAAAAAACTAAAAGAAAGCCTTTAATTGGATAGTAGTTTATCCTGTAACAGTTTAATTGGTATATGGGTATATAATAGTTTATAATAGTTTGTCATTTAATGGAATCTTTAATTGGGTAGAGACATAGGATAATGTGCAAATTAAACCTTTTCTATCGGTCTATTTCTTCAAAAGAAATTATAAAAAAATTATATATAATTAGTTAATTTTTTTATTTACTTATAAAATTATAGGTAATTGCATAATAAAAATCTGAAAATGGATTTAGACGGTGTAACTTATTTCATTTATCTAGAAATCAAAAGATAATAAAAATACTTTCATCAAAAATCATATTAAAAGTTTTTTATTCTTAATTAATGAATCACATGTCTTGCACGGAGTGTACACTAAGGAGGAGATTAAATAAAAGTAGATAAATCCAACGATTGATAGCTGTGGTAGCCAAAAATGGGTAGATCGACTATATACAATAGCTAGCTAAGGAATTGGTTTTATGATGTTAGTACGTATCAAACAAATAATAATAATTATTATATATATAATTTAGCCCGGGTTGTAAATATTTCCTGGGTCCGCCCCTGGACATCATCTATAGTGGCAATGGTTTGTTCTATATTAAATTTACACACGATGATAGTTTCTTCATATACAATCCTTCTACTAGAGAGTCTAACATTTAATCAAATCAAGGGCAGCAAAAT
This sequence comes from Acer saccharum, assembly GCA_030490815.1. NCBI lineage: Eukaryota > Viridiplantae > Streptophyta > Magnoliopsida > Sapindales > Sapindaceae > Acer > Acer saccharum. Next base: position 54,046,908 of record CM059866.1, read on the forward strand.
GTAGCCAGCAGCGGCAGCCCAGCAATTATAACACAGCTTCTTTCTCAATGTCAAACCAGCACCTGTAAAAAAAGCAATTGATTCATTTGGATAATTTCATAATTATACTAATTTATTGTTAAAATATGATTCATTATCGATTTAAAATTTTATAAAAATAAAAAATTCTAACTTTAAATATAAATATTCATTTTTTTTAATTATTTTGAATAAAATATCAACCAATATCAATATTATCCCTGAAATGTCCTTAAATTCGAAAGCTCGATATAAATATCGATATCAATATTTTCTTCATTGGTCAACACTCACCGCGCACCCAGTTACACAGTTACGGGTTTAAATAGTATTTTCAACTTAAATCACAAATATGAAATATGTAGTCTAAATAAAAAAAAATTATACAGAGACCAGGGTTTTGTAACTTTATTTTTTTTAATTTTTTTTTATTAATGCTAAACCCTCATCTCCCCACCAAGTTTCCTCTGTAAAGCTTGAAAATTCAATCAATTCTTTGCTCTGTTTCGATTCGATTAGAGAGAGAGAGATATATATATATATATATAGAGGGAGGATTTTGAAGTAATGGGTTTGAAGAGAATAGTGAAGAAGAGTTTGGGATTGGGAGAAATGGGGTTCACCAAAGATGGTGGAAACATCAACTGGTTCCCAGGTCACATGGCCGCCGCCACTCGCGCCATCAAGAGCCGCCTCAAGCTCTCCGACCTCGTCATCGAAGTCCGCGACTCCCGCGTATGTTCACTCCTCACCTTTACTTGTACTTTTATATTATCTGTATAATATACACATAACGGGTCTCTGACTTTGAATGTTGTTGTTGTTTTGAATTAACAGATTCCTTTGTCTTCTGCACATCCGGAACTACAGTCTCAGCTCTCGTCCAAACGTCGTATCCTTGCTCTCAACAAGAAAGATTTAGCCAATCCCAATATTTTGAATGTGAGTCCTCCCTTGTTCTTGTTTTCGAAATTCGAAAACGGATTTGAGATTGGTTCATATTCATTTATGATATGCTTATTTGTTTATTTCTTGTAGAAATGGGTTCATTACTTTGATTCCTGCAACCAAGATTGCATTGCGATAAATGGACATAGTAAGAGCTCTGTTCAAAAGGTTAGTGTATACATTTCATGTAATTTCACTTCATTATCAAAAAAATAGATAGTGCGATTCTCTAATCAGTTGCTAAAATTTTTGTAATTTATATTTTCCTTCCACGCTTGAGCTGCTGAACTAAGTAATGATTACGGAAGTTTAGTTTTAACGAACTTAGAAAAATTTAAAAGTGTTTTTATAACACCTTGCTTTATGGTATTATATATTTCTTGCATATGATACAGCTATGTCAGAATGCGGAACCTCTGATAGCTTTTGTTGTCACATTGCTGATATTAATTTTTAAATTCTTTGAGTTTAGCCTTTGTGTGTTATGGGGATTTAAATCTGTATTGATTTACTAGTAATTTGTGTTTTGTTCATTATGATCGTAATGTTAGCACATATATTAATCCAGCTAATCTGCTTTTCAGTGAAGGAAAAACCTACACATGCTAGAGTCTGTGTTGCAGTTGCCAGTTTTAGAATTTGATTTTCATGCTTGTACTTGTTCTCACCTAGGCCCTAGCATACCAAGTTTTCCACAACCAATCTCGTCTTATCCTTTGTGTGTGTGTGTTGTTTGATGTTGCTTTCTCCAGTATGACTTTGTTTCTCTGTGTTTTGTTGGTCTTGATATATGAATGGAAATTTATTTAATGCTTCATCTAATTTACTTTTTCACTTGCATTCTTTTTGATAATGTTTCATCCTGGTTTATGCGCTGAAGCTTCTTGAACTTGTGGAGTTAAAACTGAAGGAAGTTATTTCAAGGGAACCTACTCTCCTGGTTATGGTTGTTGGTGTTCCTAATGTTGGGAAATCTGCTTTAATCAATTCAATCCATCAAATTGCAGCGTCTCGTTTTCCCGGTAAGATGTTAATATGCTTAGTGTTATTATAATCTGATAGAATTGTCTAAAACAACATTGTAGCCTGAATTTGGTAGTCAATTCTCAATATAGTTATCATTATATTTAGTCTTAAATGTGTGCTTATTGGCTAATAACGGCTTAGAAGTTTTTACATAGTGCAGGAGAAGATGAAGCGAGCTAGAGTAGGCCCATTGCCAGGTGTTACTCAAGATATTGCAGGATTCAAGGTCAATTTTTTTTTTTATTGTTTCTCTTTTTAAATTTTGGGGTTCTGTACTCTACAGAATCTGTTCCGTCTCCCTCTCTGCCTCCCTGCTCCCCACTTTCTCTTTATGTGTTTCTGTCCAGTGAGCATATATGTTCTACATTGTCCTTTTTTATTCTTTTTATTCTTTCTTTTCTTTGTTGCTTCAATTTGGAGACTTATATCTGAATTAGGCAACATATCCATTGATTGGTCTGTTTATTAATGCCAAAATTGTGGTGGCATAGTGTCCTCAATCTTTGTTTAGATACCTTTTCTCTAGATTTCCAACATCTACATTGTCATTTGTTATACTTCTGAAAATTTCATAGAGTCTATCTTGTTTTCCTCTTCTTTCTTTTTTAATTTAAAAATTGAACTGTTTCCAGTTATTCTCTTTAGTTTCTTTCTAAGCTGTCTACCATTCTCTTGATATTCCTACGAAATTCTATTTTCATTTAGTAGTTATGGCCATGATCTTAACCTGGTGATTTCAGATATTGATATTTTGTGTATCTTATGTTGATGTACAGATTGCTAATAGGCCTAGCATATATGTTCTAGACACCCCAGGTGTTTTGGTTCCAAGTATTTCGGATATCGAGACAGGATTAAAGCTAGCTCTTGCAGGTTGAGCCCTCTTCCATAATTACACCCCTTTTTTCCATTTCATGTTATTTTATGTTTAATAAAAACCATTCGGTTTATTTCTAACGTGTTATGTATGGACACCAGAGCATGTTTTTGTTTCTCAACATTTGTGTTTAGATCAAGGTCAAGATATGTGGATTCTGACCATGGTTTACTAAATTCTTGTAATGAGTGACATGCTTTAGATTTTCTTTAAGCATTTTGTGGCATTAGTGATGACGAAATTTTGAACCTTGTTCTAATTGATTCAAATGTAAGTTAGTACTTATAGGTTGAGGTTTTGTTTGAGACTGAATGCTATACTTCAAAAATGTATGGAGTTATTTTTCTTCTGAAAATAGCATGTGGATACGTCCTTAAGCTGCCTTTAAACTGTTAACCTGATAATTTTGTTGAAACCTACCATCCTTGTATTTTCTAGTTAAGAATCTGTGAGGCATCTGAGAAACTTGTCAGCCCACACACTCGTTCAGATGTTTCCATCTACATTCAGAAAACAAATTTAGTTTACAGTATCTTATTGTACCTAAAAAAACCGTGTGCAGGATCTGTTAAAGATTCAGTGGTAGGCGAGGAGCGCATTGTCCAATACTTATTGGCAGTTTTAAATAGCCGAGGCACTCCCCTTCACTGGAGGCACTTAAATAACAGATTAGAAGTGAATCAGTTTGAATCTGACAACAAGCGTGAGTACAATCTTAAAGACCTTCGCCCACAAAGCAGGAAACCACTCAATGTGTCTGATGTGCTGTATGTTGAGGTAAGGAAAACTCTCTCTATTTAAAGCGTAAGATTGGCAAGGTTATCTCGAACTTTTAATGCTAAAATTTAACCCCTAATGTATGTTTCACAATCACTTGGTAGGATAAATTCAGTCCTAAAATGCTTTACGTTTGCCAGCACGAATAGATTTTATTCATTACAGTTTCTATGAAGTATGAATTGCTAATTAGAATTGGCTGTTTTTAATCTTTTAAAAATAAGAATTGCATACATTTTATCACTATTTTATTACTTTTTAAAAATTGTGTCATTTATAAAATTAATCTTGTAGCTGTTCACTAACAGGATATGGTAACAGAAGTCCAACGCGCGCTGCATGTAAGTCTAAGTGAATTCGATGGTAATGTAGAAGACGAAAACGACTTGGAGAATCTTATAGAACAGCAGTTTGAGGTGCTGCAGAAGGCCTTGAAGATACCTCATAAGGCATCCGAAGCTCGGTTGATGGTATCAAAAAAATTTCTTACGTTATTTAGGACAGGTAAACTTGGCCCTTTCATCCTTGACGATGTCCCGGATGTCAATCCACCCAAGCCCTAGGACTTCCAAACCATTTGGTTTGTGATCTGAAAACAGTTTTCTAAAACTCTGTTATGATACAATTTATGACTAATGTAAATGTAGCTTTTCTTTATTTGTTGAATACTCTCAAAGATATTCTTAAATGAATATAACACCAGTGTACACTGTACAATGATGTTCTATTTTTGACTGTTGAGTACAATAATTCATGAGAAACTGGAAAAGTGAGCTTGTTTACTTTAAAGATGAAAATATCGATATCAATGGAAATATCGTTGAAAATTAATGTAAAAATTTACGGAAAGTATGGAAATTTCGCTATAATTATAGAAACATAGACATTATTTTTAGAGGAAATAGGGGTATATAACATTTTTTCAAAATGGATTTGTGTAACTAAAACCACTTTAATAACTCTGTTTTATTAGCACCGAAGTAGGTGATGAAACCAAAATGCCCACACTTGCAATTTTTTTTTTTTCTTTCTTCCCATTTTCTCTCTCTCTCTCGCTCTCCTCTTTCTTTGTCTAAAGAATGAACACTTTGATGGGTTGGGTTGACGATTCGACGAACGAACTAGGCTGGGTTTGGGTTTGTCGAATCGGAGAAGATGAACAGTAGCCGAAGTTGGGATTTTTTACGCTTATTCGATACTTAATTGTTCCATTTCGAGACTTATTTATGAATACTCAGGACTTGTTACGTTTATTCGAGACTTAATTTATGAATATCTGAGACTTATTACATTTATTCGAGATTTAATTTATGAAGACTTAATTGCTCTATTTTCCAGACTTATTTTATGAATACCTGAAACTTATTCATGAGTTTTTGAGAGTTATTTTATGAATACCCGAAACTTATTCATGAGTTTTTGAGACTTATTAATGCGTTTTGAGACTTAATTCATGTTTGTTCGAGATTTATCCTGTTCGACCTCCATCAATGGTGAAAGTGACGAGCTGACGGTGACGCCGGTTGACTCCGGAGATAGTTGGATCTGGAAGATCGAACGACGTCGAGTTCGTTGGAGCCATCGGTTTCGTCAGATTTGCGATAGATTGTCATAGATCAGATGATGAAGATTCGATGACGGTTTGGGTTTGGCTTCGTTTCTCTCTCTACTTAGCTCGAAAATGTAAACGAACATTTCAGTTACAACGATTGGCACTCGACAAACGTTTTCCCGGTGGTTTTGCCGGTCAACTCACCGGTCGACGGTGGCACCTCCATTGAAGCTCCATCAATGGAGGTTTTTGAAAAAAGAAGAAGAAGAAAGAAAGTGAAGGACTCATAAGAGAAAAGAAAAGAAGCTGGGGGGGAATTTTTGTCCAAATTCCATTTTTGGTGCTATTAAAACAAGACTTATTAATGTGGTGCTATTTGCACAAGCCCTCCCCCAAAAAGTGCTATTTAATTTTTGAACCCTTATTTTTAATGAAACTTAAAAAAAAAAAAAAAAAAAAAGGTTAAGATAACAAAAAATATGTTCAAAAACATATAGCTTAGCTGGTAGATGGACGAGCTTGGGGCTTGGCAAATGACTCCCAAGTCAGCAGCTTGAATCTTATCAATAGCGAAAGTTTTCAAAAAAATACTAGGTCCCGAATTAATATATATTGTCAAATAAATAAATAAATGTTCAAAACATATAATATTTAACAACTATATGTATAAATATGAATAGAGCAAATTGCAACCAACCTCCCTGAGGTTTGCTCTTAGACAACCAGAAATAACTTTTTCATTTATTGACAATCGCCTCCCCTCCAGTTAGTCAACATCCGTTAACTTCAAGTATTGACCGTTAGTTTAAGGGCATTTTGGTACTTTCATAAATAAATATGATTAGTGGACAAGTGGTGCTACAGACACTCCTCCATTTAACTAATAATGCTTCGGTTTTAAAAAGTAAATGGTTTATTTATTTATTTTTATATTATATCAATTTATTTCCTAAACTGCCCTTGTTGCTCACACTGACACGCCGAATCGGTTCTACAAATACTACTACAAATTACGTTATTCTACTACGGTTATTCTAAAGGGGCGCGCGAGTGTTTCACCCTTTTTGCAAGTGCACAAGTCGCAAACTAGTATAGTGTGCAAGTAAAAGTTTTGTTCCCGCAGAGATCAGCAAGTTTACGCTTACGTAGATAGCTAGTGGTAACTAATAAAATTAACTCTAACTAATGTTTGTTTAATTAACTACAACAATCAACACATTAACTATGCTCAAATTCGGATTGATAAAGAAATTGGTTACAACTATTTTGTTTAAATTCTAGATTAAAGGATTGCTAGGAGATAGATTCATTCAAGTAACAACTTACTAGCTAATCAATCATTCATTAAGATTAATCACAAAGTACCTATCATGCATCGATTCATGTCAAATTATAAGGCCTTAGTTCCTCAACTTTAACAACAACCTAGAGTTAGGAGAGTGATTAAAGGAAGTCTACTAAAGAGTATTGATAAAGATTCATAAGATAGCAATCTTTACAACTTGGATGGCATAAAAAGGAACATGCATAAATGGTCTTTAATGCATATAAGTTCCTCAAGTTGCTTGTGCATTCAATGAAAGATTGGTGGTTGCAACAACCAATCATAATGGAATAATAAGCACATACATAACTTGAGAAGTGAAATAAACATGATTGATTATATAGTAAAGTTAATTACGAAGAATTACATCTAATCTCCTAACAAGGAGGATTTAGCTACTCATAGAATTAAAGCAACTAAGAAATACAATTGAAGGAAACATCACCAGATGATAACTCTTGTGAAATGGAAATAATTCTCTTTTGCAATCAAAGCAACAACTTATTCTATGGCAACTTGAAATAATCTATACTAAGGTACCAAAATGGTGTTTGGTTGCCTAGAGAATTGCCAAGAAAAACTAACTTGGCTTTTCTAAGAGAAAAATATCTAAAAATAATATCTATCTTTTCACTACTTACTTAACTATCCATATATGGTTTTTGTGCCCCTACCTACTTAGAGAAGTAAAATTGGATGGATAAATACAATAAAGGGGAGGCCTTTCAAAGACAAGCAATGGTCCTTTTGTCCATAACCAAGGCTAAAAGTGTAAAATGGATGGAAAGTGTGTATGAAGTGACTGGATTCAATCCACTTGCAGCTCGTGAGAGTCTCCCGCGGGTATGTTTTAAGGCTTATTTCTCACGAAATGAACTCGCGTATGATCTTCCTTTGTTCTCGCGGATTCCGTCCGCGGGAATTGTCTCTCCGAAGGACTGGTCTGAAACCGCTGATGTGCTTCTGCAGCTTTGTTTGGTGGTTTTATGCTCGCGGAACAGACGAATTGAAGTCGCCGGATGTGGTTTTGACACAGCCCGCGGCTTCCTTTAGCTGGCTTTTTCCCGCGGGGCAAGGGAGATAAACCCGCGGGGCTCTGTGTTCTTTCCCGCTGGTTCCTTCCGCTGGAACTTTCCGACGGGCTTTGATGTTTGAACCCGCAGGAACAGGGCATACTTTGGTTTTCTGCCTTCTTTGCCTTCTTTTCCTCATTTCGGACCCAAATGCCTTCGAAACACCGTACTTACCTGAAAACACACATTTACAACATTAAACCCCTAAAATGCACGGAAAATGATTACAAAAACCAAGTAAGGGGGCGCTAAATGTGAATATTTGTAGCGCGATCACACAAATTTATTTCCCAAATTATATTAACAGTTGAATTTTCTATGCATTTTTTTTTCTCAACCTCGCTAGCATTCATATCTCATTTTTTTCAATTATAATAATACTATATAGAAGAATATGAGTTTCTTCCCTAATATATATATGCAGAAGAAACTTTTGTTGGTTATTTCAAAAAAAAAAAAAAAAAAAACCCTTCGTTGGTGAATCTGCTTGGCTTGTGGTGCAGAGTGTGCACTTGAGTCTTGGCTGATTTTCCAGACTATGCATGTTTCTTGAGTTTTGATTTAGTTCTCTCTCTTTTTTTTTTTTTTTTTTTTTTCAAATTAACTAAATAAATTAAAATACAATAAAAATAAATAATTTAGGGTTTACAATGTTATAATAACTTTTTTCTAGTAACAAAATAATTAATGGATGTGGGTTCAATTTGAAAAATAAAATAAATTAAAATGATATGTTTCTTTAATTAAGTAATATTGATAAAAAGTTATAAATGTAATATTAAATATATTCAAAAAAATGGGGTCATTATTAGATGAATGTAGGTGTACCAATAGCACCAATCTTAGGGGACTATACACATCACATCAACAGTTTGCATTTAATACATGATATAATTACATCTAATAAAATAATAATTTTTGAAATTAAAAAAAAAAAAAGTATTTCTTATCAATTAATCTGCTGACGAATACAATTTTATAGGCAATCAAAACGGTCAATTGAAACTTTTAATAAATTCTCTTCAATTGGAATTTATTAAAACTTGAAGGATATTTTTATCCATAAAAAAAATTTCATTCAATCATCCACATCCAGACACACCCACCTACGTCAAGGTCTATTTTTATAATTTTTTTTCTTATTCCATAAGTCAAAGTAGGTGTTGACAAGTGATAACTGATTTAGGGGTAATTGAGTCATTTTACAAATTTGACATGGTTAATGTTTGGAGTTAATTGATGTTGACTAACTGGAAGGGAGGCGATTGTCAATAAATGAAAAAGTTGTTCTAGTTGTCTAGGAGCAAACCTCAGGGAGGTTGGTTGCAATTTGCTCTTCTAAAAAATGTCTCATTAAAAACTTTGTCAAGAAAACCCAGTGGGACAAAACCTGATCGTAGGGAAAAAGAGTATACTGTACACATGTCTATTCAAAACTTTGCTCCCCATGATTGAACGCTCCTCCTCAGAAAAACTTTAGCATTAATCTTGTAATTTACAAAGCCGACACATGCCTATTCCATATACCAGCTTCTCAAAAGTTGATGTAAGCAATGTTTTGGTAAATAGATCTGCAAGATTATCTGTAGACCGTCTTTGCTTAATATCAGTTTGTCGGTTCTATTGAAGTTCATAAGTATAGAAGAATTTTTGAGAAATATGCTTGGTTCTATTTCCTTTGATATATCCCCCTCTAATTTGATCAATGCAAGCCGTATTATCTTTAAATATCGGTGTTGACATTACTGTAGATAATGAAAATCCAAAAGTATTTTGAATATGATGAATAACTGACCTTAGCCAAACACATTCTCGACTTGTTTCATGAAGTGAGATGACCTTAGAATGATTAGAGGATGTAGCAACTAAAGTTTTCTTGGTGGAGCGCCACGATATTGATGTGCCATTATAGGTAAAAACATATCTCGTTTGTGAACAAGTTTTATGGGGATCAGATAGATACCCGGCATCATCAAAACCAAGTAAACTTGAAAAATTGTTAGATTTTGTATAAAATAATCATAAATCTTCCATTCCACTAAGGTATCGAAAAAGATGTTTGATCCCATTCCAATGTCTTCGAGTTGGTGCTGAATTAAATCTAGCAAGTACATTAACTGAGAATGCAATATCTGGTCAAGTACATTGAGCTAGATATAATAAAGCACCAATTGCATTAAGATATGGTATTTAAGGACCAAGAATCTTTTCACCATTTTCTATTGGATAAAATGTATTTGTATCATTTTTAGGATCAAAAGTTCTAACAACTATAAGAGTACTTAATGGATGAGCATTATCCATATGGAATTTTTTTAAAATCTTTTCAATATATGTTGATTGATGGACAAGTATTCCATTTGATCTATGCTTGATCTTGAGGCCGAGACAATATTTTGTCTTTGTAAGATCTTTCATTTCGAATTACCTTTTTAAATATTCAGCAGTTTTCAGGAGTTCTCTAGGAGTTCCAATTAAATTCATATCATCAACATAAACTGGTATGATAGCAAATCCAGATTCCGATTTCTTTATGAATATACATGGGAAAATAAGATTATTATTATACCCTTCTTTTATCATATATTCACTGAGATGGTTATACCGCATCCGTCTTAGAAGCCTGGATGCAAGTGAAATGAAGAATTCAAAGGAATTCGTCCGAGTAAGAAGATTGCTGAAGAATATCTTGATATGATCTTAGGTTTGTTTGCTATCCATTTCCAGTTCTTTCTTAACATTCACCCAATGGCCCCGTTACAACCAAAGAAAAGACCTAATTGATCTTTTGGGAATGCTAGCTCGAGAGTAAAGGTAAACATATGCTATATCTTGTTCTTAATGTTTGATTATGTTCATGAGATCCTTTGCATAAATTCAAGCGTTTTTCTATCTTATAATTTGATCGAGCCATTGTAATACTAGATTTTGGCCCCCTTTTTCTTTGCTTTTGTTAGGTTCTCTGGTAAAATCGAGTGTCTAATGGCTTGATTGAGGCTTTTGCAGGTTGTTATTGATAGCATGGGTGTTTTGGTATAAGAGAGAAGATTCTGGGGCATAAAGTGCAATTTTGGAGAAGTGGTGCATTGATGAAGATATTATGGCGGTTGAAGTGCCGTTTTGGCCAACTGCAGCACTCATGCGATAGGGATTTCCGTGGTAGAAGTGCCATTCTGGCCAACTGTGACAGTTGGGTGACAATGTTTTCCACGGTTGAAGTGCCGCCGCTGTACCGCTGATCTCCATACGCGTCAAGGAAGGCCCAAGTAGCGCTGCGGTAGAGGTGCTGTCTTAGCCAACCGCGGCACCCACGCGACAGTAATTTCCACTGTTCATCTGCCATCTTGGCCAACCGCGACAGTTCGTCAACTAGAAGGATTCTTGCCCTATTTGGAACCCATTTATATACCTCTCTTTTGTTTTTCAGATCCATCATCATCGAACACATGAGAATCACCCAAGCTACAGCCTTTTTACATTCCTTCATCATCCTTTTCACATATTCCCTTTTACACACCTATATCCATCCATCCTTGGAAGTTTTGGAAGCAAGAAGAAGAAGAATCTCAAGAGGAAAGCTCTCATGACACATATGGGTTTTCTCTACTCATTTATCTTCTCTTCTCTTTTTCCATTGATTTGTAACTAAACCTTTAGCTAGGGGATTTATGTAACCGTATTGGACTACTCTATGTAATTAATTAGTCTATTTCTCTTAATTCAATTCGATTTTAGTCTCAATTATTGCATTAATTGCTCTAATCTCTCTATTCATGTTTTGTTGTGATCACAAGAGACATGGGTGTTTGAGTTAGTTTATGCAAGAGGTTGAGTTTAGATGTGGGTGGTCATTCCATCTAAATCTCACCACAAGCTTAGTAATTGGGAAGGTTGGTTTATGCATGGCCATGCTAGGTCAACTTGGCTTAGAGTATTATGTTAAATAGGGGAATTGACCATTGCTTGTTACATGACCATGTGTAAGTAATGGGAAAGACTTAGAACTTAATGCATTTATCTTAAAACAAGCCCTAAAATTGGATTGAAGTGCTTAATGAGACTAGTTAAGTGCTTGAGTGGTCTAAGAAAGGTTGCATCGATTCCCTAGTGCCTTCCTTCATATATTCTTATCTTGTGTGTTTGTTGTGCTTAGTTTAGTTTTAAATTACAAGTTTGCATTTTTAAACATTTTCAAGAAGCCAATTCGTTTTTCCAAACCAAAGCATTATGCAATTTATTTTTCACGCACTTAGAGTAGATTTTCCTAGACTAATTAGCATTCGACCGATAGAATAACCGATCCCTATGAACGAACTTTTCTAATTAAATTGAACGTAAATTACTACATCAATTTTGGCACCGCTGCCGAGGATTGGCGTAAATTCATTAGTTGAATCTAGTTAGTTTAGTTTAGATAGTGTGTGTTATTTTTACTTTTTAGTTTTATTTTAGTTTTAGTATCTTTTTACTTCGTTGGTAGTTTTGTTTTTGGTGTTCCAGGTTTCTCAAGTGCATGCACGGACACCATTCGCAAGGAGGATTTCTATTCCTACTAATGACAACATCAACCATGTAGGCCAACTTGTTAGATAGTTTGAAGGGTTAGACCTTGTTGTTGACTTGGGTAATGTCTCTACTGTAGAAATGGAGGAACAAGGTGAATGAGGTGGTAGAGATGAACAAGATGGTAGGGATGAGCAAGGTGCACGAGAGAGTCCACTGAGTTCTCCTACACAAGCATTAGACGATGATATAAGGGTAATGAGGGAGTCCGCTCAACCTATAATAGGGAACCAACCATCATCGATTGTGCTAGACGGTGTGGCAATGAGCTACGAATTGAGGAGTATACACTTGAACATGCTTCCATCCTATAACGACAAGGCAACTGAAGACTGTCTTCAGTTTATGAGAGACCATCAGTTTATCGTAGAGACATTTTCGATAGGTCGACTCATAGAAGAGCAATTGAGGATGAGGTGCTTCCGGTATTGCATGAAGGACAAGGCCAAACTGTGGTTCGGGTCGTTGAAAGCAGGAACTTTCATATCATGGGATGATGTGTGCCAAGGGTTCTTTAGCAGATTCTTTCCTGCCTCAAAGACAAAAGAGATCCGGATCCAAATTGCAAGTTTCAGTGAGGAAGAACGTGAACCTTTCCATGAGGCTTGGGGAAGGTACAAGGAGCTTTTGGAGCAATGTCCCCCTCACATGGTGACGGAAGAGTACAAGGTCCGCACCTTCTATGATGGATTAACACCCTTCACTCAAGCAATTGTTGACAACGCTTGTAGAGGTGTCCTTACAAAGAAGCTTGCACTAGAGATCAATGAGATTAATGAGACATTGGCTCTCAACTCCTAACATAAAAGTTTAACTGCGAGAAAAAGAGGAAAGTATGATATTGATCAAATTATAGAGGTGGCGATTCAGATCTCTAATCTCACAAAGCAAGTGCAATTTATAAGGAAAAATGTGAGCCAAGTACAAGTAGGGGCGAACCATGTGTGTGAAGGTGATCGTCATTGTAGAGATGGGAATCAAGTGGAAGCAGAGGAAGTACAGGCTTTGAACTACCAAATGGAGAGAAATGACCCTTATTCAAATACCTACAACCTTGGGTGGCGCAACCATCCAAACTTCTCATGGATGGATTCGAACAATGCTTTGAACAACCAACTGAATGCTCAAGAAACAAACCAATGAGGGTACAACCGAGGCAATTACCATGGCCAAGGTTCAAGCATTCAACCTCAATAGTGGCACAATTCAACAAACCGAGACAATACTTCATACTAACCTAGGAAGCCATCTTTAGAGGACATGATGACTATGTTGGGGTTTCTGCCCTAAAGCTTGTAATTTGTAAATGTGAATTGAACATAAATAAAAGAAGTAGTTTATTCATTCAAATTGTCTCATACATTTATATAAAACATGTGTACTTAACATCCAAGATTGCCGGATGTAATTTTGAACTGAGTATATAAGTGTCATATATAGATGGATTCAGTTTGAAACGAGCAATCTAAAAAGTCCGTAGATAGAAAATAAAGCTGGGTACTTTATTTGTGGTTAATCTACAGCTGCGGTTTATTTCGTAGTGTACGGTGATTCTATCCTGGATCATTCATATGGAGATATGAGAATGGAGGCACCTTGTATGATGTGATCATAAAGGACTGGGCCATGATCTATATGAATCTCTCACTAAGATCCGTTTAATGATAAGATTCATATGTATCAACTAATGATGGTTATATGTGGGTGATCTTAATCCTGAGTGTCTTATCGACAGGTTAGATTGTGGTCTTTGATATACCATGGGTGAGGTCGGAGTTACATTCTCGATCAATATGCTCCGTATGTTGGGATCGCGGTTTGGCTTGTGGATGGGAAGGTTTGTACACAATAGTGGAATCCACTCCTTCTTGCGAGAAGTAGATAGTAGTTCCCTTAAGGGTTGATTCGGGGCTTGAAGAATATGAGCGCTCTCCTAATTCCGTAAGGAATGTAGGATTTATTGTTCATTAGAGAATCAATGGTAATTAATGGAAAGATATAATTAGAGAGGTATAACGGACATTATGACCCAGCTCTAATTATGAACTACTTGTGGAGGATTATACCATATGTAATAACTATATTGATGGACACCGAAAGTTATTGGTTTGTGTAAAAACGTCTACAGTTGAGAGAGTGCAGCTTCGGGTTTTTAGTGGAATAACATCAAAGTTAATAATCATGAAATATTAATTAAAGAATTTAATTAATTATTTCTAAGGATTATTGGAGCTCAAAATACTGTGGGTCCATTAGGTCCCCTTGCTAACCCGATCGATTTAGGTAACAAGGGTCACGGTTAATTAATTGGATTGTCCAATTAATTGTGTTACAAAAGTGACACATGTCTATTCGGGAATTAATTGAATAATGAGATTATTTAATTAATGAATATTAATGATTATGTTAATTAAATAATTAGATTATTTAATTGTGTAATTAATCATTAGATGGAGGGTGTTGATTGATATTTAATTTTGAATGAATATAAGATAATTTGATTATTTTATTTTCATTAAATTAAATATTTAAATTTGAATTTAAAAGAGTTTAAATTCAAATCAAATCAAATAAATTAATATTAATTAATATCTTTAAAGATATCAGCTATCCTAAAAAGATTTAATTAATTAGTTTATTTTAAAAAATATATATATGATATATTTTTAATCAACACGAGAGATGCAGGTTACACACATTTCACAAACAAAAAAAAAGGTGAAAAAAAAGGAACAGGGGTGCGGCACACAAAAAGAAAAAAAAAAATTGTTTTGTTTTGTTTAGTTCTTATTTTTTGTGTGGTCGAATTCTTCCAATTGAAAAACAAGAGTTGTTTTTCTCGTGTTGTTTCTACTACCTCCAAAATCGGTCAAAGATGTTAGAGGAGGAAAAAAGCCAAGAAGGAAAAAAGCCAAGGAGTCGGAATATGATAGTAGGAAGGAAACTAGAGTAGAGGAGGAAGAGATAGTGGTTGAACCAACACCTAAGAAGACCTCCGTTTCACACAAGTCACCAACCCCTACATACCACCGATTCCATATCCGGGGAGGTTAGCACGAGACATGCTAAGCAAGTCGTTTAAGGACATTTTTGACATCCTCTTAAAGGTGAATGTCAACATTCCCTTACTTGATATGATAAAGAAGATGTCGGTGTATATGAAGTTTTTCAAGAGTCTCCACACCAATAGGAAGAAGTCTGGGCCGAATCATCAAGAGTACATGGCGGGTAGTGCTAGTGTAGTGTTACAGAAGGAGCTTCCACCCAAATTTAAGGACCTGGGTAGTTTTTGCATCAACATCACCATAGGGGGTACCAAGCTCAAGAGGGCGATGTTAGATTTAGGTGCTAGCATCAATTTGATGCCCTTCTCCATTTACAAGCAACTAGAGTTGAATGAGCTCAAGTCGACCACAATGTCATTACTCCTAGCAAATGGTTCAGTGAGGTATCCGAAGAGGATTATGGAGGAAGTGTTGGTACAAGTTGACAAGCTTATCATTCCGGAGGGTTTCGTAGTCCTAGACATGGATGATGTGAGCGGAGAGACAAACATGAGACCTATCCTCTTAGGTAGACCGTTTATGGCCACAACGAAGACATTCATTGATGTGCAGAATGGGAAGCTCACCATGACCGTGTTGGATGAAACAATAGAGTTCAAGCTCTTCGAGGCATCATCATACCAAGTAGGATATTATACCCCTGAGTTGATGGTGTATTTAGAGATGAGGATTTGGAAGAATTATCGGAATGGGAGTGGGAAGATTAAGACCAAGAAGTAGAAGAAAATTATGAAAATATATAAACGTAGTTAAATAGCTTAAAGCATACCTAGGAGAGGGGGGGGGGGGGGGGGGGGGGGGGGTGAATAGGTTTTTATGCCTTTTTCAATCCCTTGAACAAACTTTCGTTTGTCTCTCAAGGTAGCCTTACATACAACACATAAACCAAGAAATCATACATAGACAAGATAAGCATATGATCATTTAGGCATTGTCTATATATATCAATTAGTTGTATGAGGTATACGGACACATAAACTCAACAACAAAGAATATTTGTATTCCAATATTTGTTTAATGTATTACAAGTATAATCAAACATCACTATACACAAGAATTACAAATTACAAAAGAATTATATTTATAAATAAGATCAAATGAATTAGTTCATAAATCACACTTTATAAAATCTTGTTTTAATATGTATCACAAGTGAATAATATGCAACAAGATAACAACATACACATATACAAATATAAGAGATAGAGATATGAAGAATTAACACAAGAGATATTCTTAACGTGGTAAAACCTCCAAGGAGGAAACATCCACGGGTTGAACTACAACCATTGGGTACTATATATATTGGATGGTAAATTAAAATTCCACAAAGTAACCAATCATAGATCAACTTTCTATAGGAGTCTATATTTATCCAACTCTATTGGAAAGTAAAAAATCCCTCAATGATGCGAATCCACCATATATTGGACAACATACAAAACCAACATTAATGGTAGATTAGAAATTCCTCAAGAGTGTATACACATCCCATGTACCCTGCTCTTTTGGAGTCTATGTCTATCCATACGCCTAGGCCTACCAATATACAAGCCAACTCCCTATCCAAGGCACTCATGCTTCGAGGGAGCCTCCCATGCTTGACTATCCGGACCTTCCCGATCCTAGCCATGACTTCTTGCTTGCTTATCCGAGTCCTCCCGACTCTAGACAAGACTTCTTGCTTGGTTATCCAAGTCCTTCCGACTTTAACCAAGACTTCATGCCTTTTACAAGAACTTCCTAGTGTGATCATGTGATCATGTGAATACAAATGATGCAAACAATTAATTCAACATAGAACATGTGATCAATACATTCTATGGAAAAACTAGACCTAAACATGTGATAACACAAGTAATAAAAGTCTAGATGCAAAACTTGAATAAAAACCTAGAGCATGTGAAAACACCTAACACATAAAACTTATAGTTTCATTCACACAAATAACATTTGAACAATTCATATACATGAAGCACAAATTCAAGATGTTACAAACATACACAAAATGCTAGAATCACAAAATGTGTTCAATAAATATTTTAGCCAACAATTAGAGCAAGGATATATTGAATAATCAATTAAATCCTATTTGTCTCTAAATACACATACAATTGAATTAATCCTAAATTTTATCAATCAAAGGATCAAAACACATTTTAAAGATTATTAATCATAAAATGATTCAATCAAGTAACAAATAATCCTAGATATTAATCTAATCACAATACAACTCTCAAACATGTGAAAAACCTAGAATCTAAGAAACTAGTTCACATATGTCTCTAATTAGACTTTTGATTAAGATTGATTATGAAGCTATCTTTCTAAATAGAATTCACCATACATATACATACATATAGAAGAAGAAACCCCAAGCAAATTGAAGGTTATAAAAGAAGAAATCTCAAAGATATGAACACTACCTTGCAATCACGAGCTGGTTCATTTTTCTGGGTAAAACCACTACAAAAGGTAGAGGACTCGATTACGAACAATCTCCAACTTGAATCATCCAATTCCGACTTCGTATGAGAAAGTTATGGTATTTGGAAGGTGAGAAAAATTAGAGAGAAAATTCTGGTGTGAGTTTCAAACTTTTTCTTCTTAGAATGAAATGGAGGGAATTGGAAATATTTAAAATGAAGAGAGAGAGGGAAGAAAACGGACCAATCACGAAGTGCCACATCAGTTGGGGCCGTGTGGGGCGCATGTGGCACACGGGACCAGAGGGCTGCTCTGGCCGTGTGGCACACGGCCTCCACACGTGGTGGCTAAGGCATGGCCTTTGGCCATGCGTGTCCCTCTCACGTTCTTTGACCGTATTCGGGCCTCCGAACTCCGATTTTAAATCCGTTTTTGAATTACAAATTGTGACTCCCTCACACACAACGAAGACTATGAAACTTTGACAAAAGGTTGAGAAATCATCTCGGAATACGACGACGAAAACAACTTAACGAATGAGAACGAAAAGTAGCGTAGCTACATCGTTTTGACTCGAAACCTAATGAATGAGTAACCGAAATGACTGGGACTCAATAAGGAATCATAAGAGATCTTGTTCAAGTCTAACAACAAAAATACAGAAACAATAAACACAAAACCACACACGTATGCCATTTCCTAAACATAGTCCTAGAACATGCAAATTACAATGTTTATCAAATTAAATCTAATGCATGTGCATACATTACCAAGTGTGTGAAAGTGATATATAAATGATGTTCAACCATGCAGGGACACAAATGAATGCCATGTGTGTGTGTGCCTAGCCTTGTAAGAGAAATGAGGTCTTATATACCATTGTAGATCGATTAAAGCACATTTCTCTTTAAACCCGGCATCTTGCATAAGTTGTGGCCAAGACTTTCTTTGACGTCTTGAATCTTCAACACTTAGACCACTAAACATTACAAGAGAACATCGTTTTGATATGGAACATATGTCAAGACAAACCAAAAACCTAACAAATTCTGAATCCACTGAAGAACAAGATAGAAAAAGGAGTTTGAGGATCTCAAAGTTTCAAATGTGAGCCTTACTAAGGATCTTGTAAATACAATCACGGTTCAATTGTCTAAAGCTAACCTAGAGATGGGGGAGGGGGTGAATAGATTTTAAGCCTTTTTCAATCCCTAGGGACAAAGTTTGTCCCTCTAGATAGCTTGTATCATACCTCAATAAACATAAACAAGCATACATAGACTATTGATAAGCATATTCAATTTGAAGGATCAAACATAGTTTATGATTTGCATGGGGAGAATATACAACAATACATAAATCAACAAGTACTTGTGTTCATTATAAATGTATCAAATGTTCAAGTACATATCATGAAACAAAGTTAACCAAAGATCTTGTAATACAAGGTTGTAATCGAAAACAATTCATACAAGATCAATTTGATATAATTAAACAAATATCAAAGAGATAAGGAAAGAGAAACTTGACACACGATATTTTTAACGTGGTGTAGCTCCGAAGAGGAAACATCTACGGGTTGAATCCACAACCACCGGCAAAATGTTTTTCACTAGTTAAATAAGAGTACACCCTCAAAAGTGACCAACTCACATGTATCACTATCTATTGGATATCCCTCCTACCTATTCCCACTAGAGAGAAATTTGCCTACTTCCTATCCGAGATAAATCGCATGCCTCTAGAAAGTATACATGCTTGGTCTTACTAGAAGCCACACGCCTCTTGCCAAGACTTCCCTTGCTCACTATTGAGGAATCCACCCTAATATGAGACTTCTACCTTTTACAAGACAAGTGATCTAAGTGATGCAAATGATGCAAACACAACCAACATAGAACATATGATCAATATGAGCTATGGAAACTAGAATTAGACAATGAGCACACAATGTATGATTTTCTAGTTTATAATCCAAAATATGCTATCACACAAGATGATGCATAAACATATTAAATGTATGGATTATGTACACTTCATGTAGAACTAGACTTAGTCAACAAAGATCACAACAAAAATAGTCTAGGTTATAAAAACATGAATACCGAAATCTAGATATGCCAAATCACCAAACATACTTAAATCCTAGATTTGATTCATGAAACTAAAGTTTGATATTAGACATGTTCATGAAGCACATATACAAGCCTTTAGTACTAAAACTAAAATGCTAGAGAAATGAGATTAAATCTACAAACTTCTCTAGAAATCAATTCAAGCATATATTCAATAATCAATTAAGTGAATCTATTCAATGCTCTAAACATACAACAAATTGTGCTAATTCCAAATATGTTCAATCAAAGACATATATCACAACTAGGAATTATTAATCATTAGAATATTCATAATCAATGCATAAACAATCATAGATTCAAAGCTAATTACAATACAACTCACAAGCATGTGAAAACATAGGTTTAGAAAAACCAAACTCATATTCAAGATTCTAATTAAGATCAAATTAGCTTTTAATTGAAGCCTACAAACCTAATAACATATGATCAAGAACATACACATATATAGGAAGAAAGCCCAAGGTAATTGAAGAACATTTAAGCTCAAGATCACAAAGGATTTGACAATTACCTTAGAACAAGGAGTGCAGTCCGAATTTGGTGTGAACCAAATGAAAGCTTGATCAAATGACCTCAAGGTTACTTAGGATTTGTAGAGGACTCCAATACGAAGATTCTCCAACTTGAATCACTCAAATTGGATAAAGGATGAGAGAGATATGGCGTTTGGAAGTTGGGAAAATCATAGAGAAAATTTCTGCACTTTTCTCTCTTGAAAATGGTTGAAATGTGAAAGTGAGAGAGAGGGAATATTTAAGGGAGAAAGGGAAGGAAACTGAAAGAGAGTGGGCTCCACAAGAGAGGTGGCCTATTTGCCTTCTCGTGGTGGCCACGTGCCTCCACGGGAAGGCCTCACTTGGTTGGCCTTCCCTCTTCACTCCTCTCCTTGCGCATCCCTTATGTTCTTCGATCGTCCTTTGGCCTTCGAATTTATAATTCAAATCCATTTTCTGATTACGAACTGTAACTCAATAACACACGAGGACAACTATGAAACTTTGACAAATTGATGTGAACTCGACTCGATACATGAAGACGAAGACAACGCATTGTAAGAGAACGTAAAGTTTCGTAACTTCCTAGTTTGAACTCGAACTCTAATGAGTGAGTAACTGAAACGATCGAAACTCAACAAGGAATCATATGAAAACTTATGTCCAAATCACTAACACACAAACAAATAAACACATGGCCACACAAGTATGCAATTTCCTAGAGATAATCCTGGTACATACATTTCTTCAATGTTTGACAATTTGAGACTAATGCATGAGCATATTAAAACAAGTGTGAATGTGTTATACCAATTTAGCATAACTATGCAGGGACACATATAAATGAAGTGTGTGTGTGTGTGCCTAAGCCTTGAAAGAGGAAATAGGTCTAAATTACCTTTGTAGTCAATAACGCTTTCCTCACACGAAGGCTTCATTTTGCTTGAGACGTTGTCCATCCTCTTTGAAGCTTGATAAACCGTACAACTAGGACAACATAAAAATACAAAAGGAAATACCGTTTTGATGTAGAATAATGCCAACTAGACTTAAATCCTAATAGATCCACCACCCAAGTTTGAACTCAAGGAGCTTCCAACCACATTAAAGTATGCATACTTGGGAGAGAATGAGACTTATCCGGTGATTGTTACTTCAGAGTTGAAGAGTGATGAAGAAGAGAGACTCATTGAGGTGCTACAAAAGCACACGTCGGCAATATGATGGTCCATTGAAGACATTAGAGGGATTAGTCCCATGGTTTGCATGCACAAGATTTTCCTTGAAGATGAAGCTAGACCTACAAGAGAAGCTCAAGGGTGATAGAATCCGATCATAAAAGAAGTGGTGAAGAAAGAGGTTTTAAAGCTTTTAAAGGTGGAGATTATATATCCCATATCAGACAGTAAGTGGGTCAGTCCGATCCACGTGGTTCATAAGAAGTTGAGCATCACGATGGTCTGAAATGAGCAGAATGAGTTGGTCCCACTGAGGCTTCAAACGGGATGGAGGGTATGCGTTGATTACAGGAAGTTGAACATGGCCACCAGGAAGGACCACTTCCCTCTCCCGTTTATCGATCAGATGCTAGAGCGCTTGGTGGGGCATAATCACTACTGTTTCCTTGATGGATACTCTGGCTATAATCAGATAGCCATAGCAGCAGAGGATCAAGAGAAGACCACTTTTACTTGTCCATTTGGGACGTTTGCCTATAGACAAATGTCGTTCGGACTCTGCAATGCACCAAACACTTTTTAGCGGTGCATGATGTCTATCTTCTCAGACATGGTGGAAGAGATCATTGAGGTATTTATGGACGATTTCTTTGTGTTTGGGGATTCCTTTGATTTGTGCTTAGAGAACCTCACCTTAGTCCTTTAGAGATGTGCCATGTTATGGTACAATCGGGAATAGTTCTTGGACATGCAATTTCACAAAAAAGGATAGAAGTGGACAAGGTTAAGGTGGAAGTGATTAGAAGTCTACAACCTCCAAAATCGGTCAAAGATGTTAGATTGTTTCTTGGGCACATGGGGTTTTACTTGCGATTTATTATGGACTTTTCGAAGATAACAAGACTCTTGTATGTGCTTCTACAAAAGGATATGGATTTTGAGATGAGTGATGAGTGCATGGTGGCATTTGACACCTTGAAGGAGGCCTTGATAACTGCACTGATAGTAGTACCACCAAATCGGGAGTTGCCCTTTGAGTTAATGTGTGACGTTTCAGATTATGCTATCAGAGCCGTTTTGGGGTAGCGAGTCGATAAGGTTTCGCACGTGATATACTATGCTTCGTGGACCTTAAATGATGCCCAGTTGAACTACTCTACAACAGAGAAAGAACTCCTATCAGTGGTGTTTGCTCTAGAAAAGTTCAAAGCATATTTGGTGGGAGCCAAGCTCATCGTATTCTTTGACCATGCAGCTATTAGGTATCCCCTCCAGAAAAAATGATGCCAAACCTTGATTGATTCGGTGGATCCTTCTACTTTAAGAGTTTGACTTAGAGATACGAGATAAAAAGGGAAGTGAGAATGTGGTTGTGGACCACTTTAGTAGGTTGGTGAAAGAAAATTCGGAGGAGGAGGAGGATGAATTCCCATTGAGGGAGAGTTTCCTGGATGAGCAACTTTGGGTGGTGCAAGAAAAAGAGCCGTGGTTTATCAACATGGTCAATTATTTAATGAGTGGAATTATCCCAAAGGATTTGAAGTCACAAGGAAAGAAGAGGTTTGTGTCAAAAGCAAAGAAGTAGTTTTAGGATGATCCGTTTTTGTACAAGCATGGCCTTGATTCGATCATTAGAAGATGCATTCCCGAGAGAGAGCAAGATGACATCTTGTGGTTTTACCATGAACTACAATGTGAGGGGGTATTTCGGTGCACGAAAGATGGCATTAAAGGTGTTACAATCCGGTTCCTTTTGGGAATCTTTATTCAAGGATGCGGTCCGTTTTTGCTTGGTGTGTGATAGATGCCAACGCACGGGGAACATTAGCAAGAGAAATGAGATGCCTTTATATTTAGATTTGGTGATAGAGCTTTTTGACGTATGGGGTATCGATTTCATGGGACCATTCCCATCATCTTATGGTTATGACTACATCCTCATGGCGGTTGACTATGTCTCAAAATGGATAGAGGCAAAGGCTACAAGGACCAACGATAGTCAATATGTGGTGAAATTTGTGAAGGAGATGATCTTTGCAAGATTCGGGACTCCTATGGCGATTATTAGCAAAGGGGGAACACACTTTTGCACCAAGTCATTTGTATTTGTTGCACTTTTGAAAAATATGGTGTTAGTCATAAGATAGTCACCCCATACCACCCATAAACTTCGGGCCAAGTAAAAGTGAGCAACTGGCAAATCAAGAGCATTTTAGAGAAGACTGTGAATTCAACAAGGAAGGATTGGACCTTGAAATTGGAAAACGCCTTGCGGGCCTATAGGACGGCATTCAAGACACCTATTGGGATGAGTCTATATAGGTTGGTCTTTGGGAAGGCATGCCATCTCCCGGTTGAACTTGAACACTGAACCTTTTGGGTGGTCCGAAAGTTAAACTTTGATGATGATAAGGCCGAAGAGGAGAGAAAACTTCAACTTTGTAAACTCGAGGAATTTTGTTTGGATGCATATGAGAGTTCAAAGTTGTACAAAGAAAAGACCAAGTTGATCCACAATAAGATGATCGTCTGGAAGGATCTTTGCCCGGGTATGTTAGTTCTCGCATTCAACTCCCGTTTGAGGTTGCTCCCTGAAAAATTGAAGTTGAGATGGTTTGGACCATTCCGGGTGAAGCAAGTCTTTTCTCACGGAGTAGTGGAGGTGGAAAACGAGAAGACGGGTAACAAATTGAAGGTTAATGGGCAAAGGGTCAAGCCTTACATTTTGGGAGAGGTCGCTTAGTTGGAGGTCATTGTGCTTGAAGAGTCGTAGTGCTCTCATCAACAGTCTTGCATAGACGTTAAATCGTGTGCTTAGTGGGAGGCAACCCACCTAGGTACCCTTAGTCCTGACACGGTTTCGATTCGGTTTGGTTCCGATTTCGAAGGAACCGACAATTCTTAACCTTTTTTTTTTTTTTTCACCAATCACAAACTTACACATAAACCAACTTACCTAACCACTAACTCACCCACTCAACCACACCTACACCACTAACTCACCCAACACCAACCCCACCCAATTCAAATCACCTAAACCCTAAAATCATATCAGATTTCATCAACTCATCACAACATCACTTCATCTCTCTATCTTCAAAAAAAAAAAAAAAAAAACCAAACTTCAGTACTTCACCCTTCTCACTCTCAGTTCATCACGATTCACGTTCACCCTTCTCTCTCACCTTCATATGAACCAGTCAACTAGACTCCCTCTCTCTCGTCTTCCTCAGCTTCTTGGGTTTGGCTGTTTGGGTTTGTGGTTGTGTGTGTGTTTGACTAGTGTGGTGGATGTGTGTGTGTGTTTGATTGGTTTGTGCCTTTGTGGTGGTGGTGTGGTGGTGGAACTGGAAGAGTGGTTTGTGCTTTTATGGTGGTGCCGTGGTGGTCAATTTCAATTGTAGTTTTTTTATTTAAATAAAAAAATTTTAAAAAAAATCTGAAATCTAAGATCTGGATGACTGATCTAGAACGTTCAAGGCTTCAAGCTTCAATTCAAGGGTTCAACCCTTTAAAAATAATAAAAGAATAAAATAAAATGTTGGAACCATCAGTTCCAGTCCGGTTTGAACCGGGTGATTTCGAAAAAAATAAAATCGGAATCGGAACCGCCCTCCTTCGATTTTGATTTAGATTCCTGAACCGGAATTGGAACCAAAAAAACCCAGTTTTCTCAGTTTCGATTTTTTCGGTTTTGGTTTTCCCGATTTGGTTTCAGTTCAATTCGATTCTCAAGTTCGAATTGGAACCGTGTTAGGACTAGGTACCCTTCTGTATTTTAATAAATTATTCATCCCTTAATCTATGCTGGTCACACTTTTGATTTAGGAAACTTAAATTGTGCTTTGTATGTGCTAATTGTAGGAAAATATAGGTTTGGGGGTGGATGATATCTTGTTTTGAGTTTAAGTAGTTAGGTCTAGCTTCCAAGCAAAATTTTACCAAGCAAATGCATTTGACATGTTTTGTGTTGAGGATTTGTTCAGATAAGACACATGAGAATTTCGACAGCCCAAGAAAGCCATTTCCAGGTGGTGCCATGGTCATGGTGCCGTCTTGGCCAATCGCGGCACTTCAACCGCGGAAATGGCTTTCGCTTGACTGCTGCGTGGGGGAGGAACCGCGGTAATGGACCACTTATTGAAATGATGTCGTTTTGATCAAAACGCTGCTGTTTTAGTGACGAGATTGAGGTGCTGTCTTGGCCAACCACGGTAGTCAAGACTAATGCACACTGAGATTATATATAGCAGCTGTTCGTTGGCCAAGGCACGAAATCAAACACAATTCAAAAATTTTAAGAGCTGCCGTTCCCTCTCAAGCCAAACTTGACCCATTCCATATGTAATCGGTAACTCCTCTCTATTTTCACTTGATTTTGGTTGCTATTGTTCCTAAATCCCTCTATTTCCCCTTCCTTTCAATCCTAGGGTTAGTTTGTGAATGTACACAAACGAAGTTAAATTGCTTAAAGCATACCTAGGGGGGGGGGGGTGAATAGGTTTTTTACACCTTTTTCAAACCCTTGAACAAACTTTCGTTTGTCCCTCAAGGTAGCCTTACACACAACACAATAAGCCAAGGTAGACATACATAGACAATACTATAATACAATCATAAGAGCAAAGTCTAAGCATATCAACAAGTTATGTGAGGTATAAGAACAAATAAACATAATAACAAAATAAGCTTGTATTTCATAAGATGTTCAATGTGTTACAAGAGTGAACAAAATGTCACTAAACAAAACTTACAATATACAAAAGAATCAAAGATACAAATTGATCTATAGAATGAATTCACTAATCACACTATACAAAGACTTACTTCACAATACATCACATGTGGATAGTATGAATCAAGACAATAAAATATACATTTAAAATATAAGAGAAAGAGATAGGAAGAATTAACACAAGGGATTTTTTAACGTGGTAAAACCTCCAAGGAGGAAATATCCACGGGTTGAACTACAACCATTGGGTACTATATTATTGGAAAGCAAACATAGAACATTCACAAAATGACCAATCTTTAGCTCACCCAACCTAGTGAAGTCTAAGCCTACCCAACCCTATTGGAAAGTGTGAAATCCCTCAATGATGCGGAACCACCATATATTGGACACCACACACAACCAACATCAATGGTAGATTAGAAATTCCTCAAGAGTGCATACACCTCCCGTGTACCCCGCTTTATCGGACTCTATGTCTAACCATACGCCTAGGCCTACCAATACAATAGTCAACTCCCTATCCAAGGCACTCTTGCCTCTAGGGAGCCTCCCATGCATGACTATCCGAGTCCTCCCGACTCTAGCCATGACTCCTTGCTTACGTATCCGAGTCATCCCGACTCTAGGCAAGACTTCTTGCTTGGCTATCCGAGTCATCCCGACTCTAACCAAGACTTCATGCCTTTTACAAGGACTTCCTAGTGTGATCATGTGAATGCAAATGATGCAAACATTCAATACAACATAGAACATGTGATCAATACATTCTATGGCACAAATAGACCTAAACATGTGATATCACAAATAATCAAGTCTAGATACAAAAATACATGAATAGAAACCTAAGCATGTGAAACACCTAACACATACACTCAAAGTCTCATTCACACACATAACACTTGAATCACAATATATTCATGAAGTACAAATTCAAGATGCTATCAATATACAATTAAATGCTAGATATATGAGATTAAAATCAATCAATATACTAGACAAAAATATAGAGCAAGGTTTTGAGATTTACATCAATCAAAACCTATATTCTCTAAATCACAAACAAATACACAAATCCTAGATTTTATTAATCAAAGGATCAAATCAAATCTCAAAGTCATTTTAACACAAAATTAATTCAATTAAGTATCAAACAACCTAAGATGCCATTCTAATCACAATACAACTCACAAACATATGTAAAACCTAGAATCATAGAATCTAGTTAACATTAGTTCACAAATTGAGTTTCAATTAGAATGATAATCAAGCTATCTTTCCAAATAGCTTTTACCAAACATTAACATAGATATAGAAGAAGAAACCCCAAACAAATGGAAGGTCAAAAAACAAGAAATCCCAAAGTTGAAACTCATACCTCGGATTTTGCAGCTGGTTCGGAAATCAGTGTTCAACCACTAGAAATCATGATCAAACAGCCACCAAACCACTTGGAGATGTTAGAGGACTCAAATACGAACACTCTCCAACTTGAATCACTCAAATCCGACTCCGGATGAGGAAGATATGGTGTTTTGAAGTTTGGAAAAATTGGAGAGAATTCTGACGGGATTTCAGAAAGTTTTCTTCTTAATTTTTCAAATGGAGAGAGAGAGGGAAGAAATAGGAGGAGAGAGAGAGGGCTTTTCGGCCAATCACGTGGTGCCACGTCGCCCCCTGGCAGTGGGGGGCGCGTGGCCCACACGGGAGCAGAGAGTGCTCCAGGCCGTGGGGCCCACGGCCTCATCCACGGCCAGCCCATGTGGCCCACGGCCTGGGCTGTCCTCTCGAGCGCTCCCTCGGTTCGTCGGCCCGTATCTCGGGCGTCTGAACTCTGAATTCGAATCTGTTTCCGGATTACAAACCGTGACTCTCTCACGCACAACGACGACTATACAACTTTGAAAAACGGTTGAGAAATCATCTCGGAAATCATCGATGAAGTCAACTCAACGAAAGAGAACGTAAAGTAGCATAGTCAACTTGTTTGGACTCGAAACCTTATGAATAAGTAACCGAAATGACTGGAACTCAATAAGGCATTGAATAAGAACATGTTCAAGTCCTAAACACAAAATACGGAAACATACAAACACAAAGACACACACATATGCTAGTTTCCGGACATAGTCCTAGAAAATGCAAAACACAAAGTTTATTAACTAAATATGAATGCATGAGCATATTTTGCCAAGTGTGTGAAAGTGAAATGTAAATGAAATTAAATCATGAAGGAACACACAAGAATGATATGTGTGAGTGTGTGCCTAGCCTTGTAAGAGATAAGAGGTCTTTGAATACCTTTGTCGACCGATAATGCCCGAATCTCTTAAAAGCCGGCAACTTGAACGAATTGTGATTGAGACGTCCTTCATCTTCGAAATTCTTCAATTACTAACCACTAAACATTACAAGTTAAACACGTTTTGATATGGAATTAATGCCAACACTAATTATCAACCTTACAGTTTGGGCGAATTTGGTGAAGATTTTGTGTGAAATGGGTTGCTTATGTGCTCATGAACGAAATTAGTATGTGGGTTTGTGTTTGGTAGTTGATTGAAGTATATTTGCATGTTTATTTGGTGATTTGAGTGATTATTGCATACTTGATTTGAAGTAGTGAAGGGTAGGCTAAAATTTGGAGCTTTTAGTGTTTGTTTGTGTGAAATTGGTGCTTGGTAGTGTTTCTAGAGTTATTTTATGCATTGTGGTGGTTTGTGGCTTGTGGGTACCCCGTGGTGTATCAAGTTACCGTTGGATTGTTGATTGAGGGCCGAAGTGCTACCGGATTTTTGTTAGAATTGTTGAAGCGGCATAGTTTTCTAAGTTCCCAGATGGCTAGAACAAAGCAAACCGCAAGGTTAGATGAGGTAGGTGATTCCAATAGGGGTTCCATGCCGAGAAGGGGCACGAATAGGGGAAAACAACCAATCCCCCAATGTGTCCAAAATCCTGACTTTTAGGATCAGTTGGCGAAGTGGGTTAAGAGGAAAATAGTTTCAAAAAAATGGATAAATGTCCTGGAGGTGAGCCCAACATTGATCCCTAAGATGATTGAGTCCAGGGGCTGTGAGACCTATGTCCAGCGCCCTTCCAGATATTGCCCACGGATTGTACAGGAGTTTTACACTGGAATGGTCCCGAGGGACTATCTTTTGGGCGGCGCAGTAAGGGTCTGGGGTAGAGAAGTGAGGATCAACGCTTCAAACATTAATATGTACTTTAGGACATCTATACTAAAGGCGCAAAAGACATGATGTATATGGGGTGACAAAGAACAACATTTTCATTAAGATGAACGTGGAGTTGGCAAAAGCCTTGACAGATTACCCTTTGCAGTATTGGAACACCAAGGCCAACCCTTTGAGGCAGTTGAAGATCCACATCGACCAAGCTTTCTGGCACATCTTCATATCCCACTCGATGAGGCCATGACAGCATTGCACCATTGTAGCTTATAAGGTGGCGCAGCTGCTCTACTGCTTACGTCATAACCAGCCGCTCGATGTAGGTGTGATCGCAAAGATGGAGATCCACAAGTGCAGTAAGGATGAGACGGGAAAGGAGGCATTGGCGTTCCCTAGTCTGATTACCTAGTTCTGCATGATGGCAGGTGTAGACATTTCTGCAGAGGAGATGATGGAACCTTTAGTAGATTTGGGGATCCACACGTGGTACACACTCTACCCTAGCAGGGGACTAAGGAGGCCTAGGGCCAAAAGAGAGCACGAACAATCGGAGAATCAGAGGCTGAGGTAGATGCTGACGGTTCAGAGCCAGAGGTCGATGGAGAGCCAAAGGCTATGGATGCTGAGATGTCATTGAATCCTGTTTAGTGAAGATGAGTCTTCACCTTGGATAGTAGATTCAGGAGCAACTAACTATATTTGTTTTTCTTTACAGTGGACTGATTCTTAGACAAAGCTAGAAGAGGGGGCCTTCTCAATACGCATTAGAGCAAGGGATGTCATTTTAGCAAGAGCAGTGGGAGAAGTCAAACTTCAATTTAATAGTTGTTTTTTTTCTTTAGATACTGTTTATTACATTCTTGGATTTACAAGGAATTTGATTTCTGTATCCAGATTATTGGAATGTTTATATTTAGTTTCTTTTAATAATAATTCAGTTATTGTTTCTAGAAACGGTTTGAATATTTGTTCTGGTTTGATTGAAAACAACTTGTATATTTTTAGACCATCATTTCATACATCATTGCTTAATACTGAATTGTTTAAAGTTGAAAAACCTAAAACAAAATGACAAAAGATTTCTCCAAATAATGAAACGTATCTATGGCATCTAAGACTTGGCCATATCAACCTTGACATGATAGATAGACTAGTAAAATGCAGATCTTTAAGTCAGTTAGAGATCGGCACTTTACCTGTCTGTGAGTCTTGTTTAGGAGGTAAAATGACTAAAAGACCTTTTTTCTGGAAAAGGGGTTAGAGCTACACAGCCACTAGAGCTTATACATTCAAACGTCTACGGACTTATGAATGTTAAAGCTAAGGGTGGTTATGAGTATTATGTCACTTTTAGTGATGATTACTCAAGATACGGATATGTTTACCTAATGCAACGTGTAAGTTTCTCAAGTTTGATTGACTTATTTCGGTGACAAACCACAATTGAGGTTTTGTAAGGGTAGCTTAGGCTTTTAAGACCTCAAGAGAAGAAGCACCAAAGGTAAATTCCTAGTGCTTACTTTGCTTTGAAGAGATTTAGTTACACACACATATCCCTTGCATATCCATACTTTGTGTATATTGTGGTGTTATATGTGTACATTCATGTTTTTAAAAGTCTCTTCATGCATGTTTAAACGATTGCATCTTGTTCATTGAAATGCCATGACATGTTTAGGCATTAGGATGCAAAGTCATGAATCCTATTCATGCATGTTTTAATTGAGTGCATCTTGTACAATGACAATGCCATGACATGTTAGGCATTAGGATGCATTCACATCCCACACTTGCACTTCATCTATGTTAGTCTTAAGTGTGGTGTAATTCGTTTCCGCTTATATGATCGAAAACGTCCGTGCTTGCACGATGGTGTGCATGTCTTAGCACGATAGTTGACCACTTGAGAAGGTCTTATTCTTCTCTTGGATTAGTGTTAGTTTTGGTTTGGTTGTTTGGAGTAAAGTGTCTAGTTTCAAAAGATTAGATTTCAATGTTTTAAATGTTTTTCAAAACTGACCTTCGTATGGTCTTGTGACCATAACTTTTTATAAAAAGATTTAAATTAAGTTTTGTAAAATTCTAGACAAACTAGACACCTATTCCTTTCCAACGGTATATTATTCATAATATTTCATGACCGTTTGGATTGGTTTTGAAATCTCCAAAGTGACCACCAAAACAGGGCAACTTTGTTGTTGTTTGTTTCTGACCTTTGGTCACTCTATTAACCATAACTTTTTCTATAGACATTTAAAGTCATTCTGTAAATTGGAGTAAAAAGTAGACATTCATACCTTTCCAACGATATATTATATGAAAGGTTTCGATGTTGTTTGGTCATGTTTTGATGTGCTTGAAGTTGAAGCTAATACACTACCGCGCCCAAACCGCTGTACGTAGAGTGGGCACCTGATTGATTTTTTAATCTGCCCTATGTTAGGTTTTTAGTTTATCTTGGCATGTATTCCATATCAAAATGTGTTTCTCTTGTAATGTTTAGTGGTCTAAGTTTTGAAGATTCAAGACGTCAAAGAGAGTCTTGGCCACAATTCATGCAAGATACTGGCTTCAAGGAGAAATGTGCATCATCGGTCTACAAAGGTATATAAGACCTCATTTCTCTTACAAGGCTAGGCACACACACACACATGGCATTCTTATGTGTTCCTTCATGGTTAAACATCATTTATATATCACTTTCACACACTTGATATTAACGTATGCTCATGCATTCATTCTAACTTGACAATCTTTGCTAGTTGCATGTTCTAGGACTATATCTAGGAAATGGCATATGTGTGTACTTTGTGTTTGTATGTTTCCATATTTTTGTTTTTGGACTTGAACATGTTCTATTTTGATTCACTATTGAGTTCTGGTCATTTCGGTTACTCATTCACTTAGTTTCGAGTCCAAACGATATAGCTACGTTACTTTTTGTTCTCATTCGTTGAGTTGTGTTCGTCCTTATTTTCTGAGATGAATTATCAACCTTTTATCAAAGTTTCATAGTTATCATTGTACGTGAGGGAGTCACGATTCATAATCCGAAGACGGATTCGAAATCAGAGTTTAGAGGCCTGAATACGGCCAAAGAACGCGAGAGGTGCACGGGAGAGCTAGTGAGGCCAAGTGGCCAAGCTAGACCACCTCGTGTGGAGGCTGTGGGGCCCACGGCTAGACCAGCTCTCTGGTCCCGTGTGGCCCACGCGCCCCACACGAGCCAGGGCTGATGTGGCCATTTTGATTGGCCAAAATCTCTCTTCTCTCTCCATTTAAATACTTCTTCTCCCTCCATTTTCATTTTCATTTTCATTTTCATTTTCAAGAAGAAAAGTTGAAAAATCCCGTCAGAATTTTTCTCTCCAATTTTCTCACATTCCAAACACCATAACTTTCTTATACGAAGTCGGAATTGAGTGATTCAAGTTGGAGATTGTTCGTAATCGAGTCCTCTACCTTTTCCAAGTGGTTTGGCAGCTATTTGACTGACTTTTATAGTGGTTACACATAGAGAACCGAACCATCTCGAGAATCCAAGGTAGTGTTCATATCTTTGGGATTTCTTCTTTTATAACCTTCAATTTGCTTGGGATTTCTTCTTCTATATGTATGTGTATGTTTGGTGAATGCTATTGAAAAAGATAGCTTCACAATCAATCCTAATCAAAAGTCTATTTAGAGACATTTGTGAACTAGTTTCTTTGATTATAGGTTTTTCACATGTTTGTGTATTGTATTGTGATTAGGTTGATATCTTAGGTTGTTTGTGACTTGATTGAATCAATTTTGTGATAAATGACCTTAAGATGTGTTTTAATCCTTTGATTGATGAAATATAGGATTATTGTATTTGTATGTGTTTTTAGAGCTATCTAGGATTTAATTGATTTATCTTTTAATCCTTGCTCTAAATCTTTGGCTAGAATATTGATTGATTTGATTTCATGATTCTAGCATTTTATTGTATGTTTATAGCATCTTGAACTTGTGCTTCATGAATATGTATTGTTCAAGTGTTGTATGTGTGAATGAAACTATGAGTTTTATGTGTAAGGTGTTTACATATGCTCTAGGTTTTATTCTAGTTTTACATCTAGACTTTTATTGATTGTGTTATCACATGTTTAGGTCTAGTTGTACCATGGAATGTATTGATCACATGTTCTATGTTGTATTGATTGTTTGCATCATTTGCATTCACATGATCACACTAGGAAGTCCTTGTAAAAGACATGAAGTCTTGGTTAGAGTTGGGATGACTCGGATAGCCAAGCAAGAAGACTTGTCTAGAGTTGGGAGGACTCGGATAGGCAAGCAAGAAGTCATGGCTAGAGTCGGGCAGACTCAGATAGTCATGTATGGGAGGCTCCCTAGAGGCATGAGTGTCTTGGATAGGGAGTTGGCTTATATGTTGGTAGGCTTAGGCGTATGGATAGACATAGACTCCAAAAGAGCGGGGTACATGGGATGTGTATGCACTCTTGAGGAATTTCTAATCTTCCATTGATGTTGGTTTTGTATGTTATCTAATATATGGTGGCTCTGCATCATTGAGGGATTTCATACTTTCCAATAGGGTTGGGTAGGCATAGACTCCACTAGGTTGGGTGAGCTAAAGATTGGTCACTTTGTGAAATTTCTAATTTACCTTCCAATATATATATAAGTACCCGATTGTTATAGTTCAACCCGTGGATGTTTCCTCCTTAGAGGTTTTACAACGTTAAAAATATTTTGTGTTAATTCTTCTTATCTCTATCTCTTATATTTTTATATGTGTATGTTATTATCTTGTTGCATAATATTCACATGTGATGTATTTTGTAACAAGATTTTGTAAAGTGGGATTTGTGATCTTAGTCATTTGATCTTACTTGTAAATATAATTCTTTTGTATATTGTATTTTTTTTTTGTGTATAGTATTATTTGATTATACTTGTAATACATTGAACAAATATTTGTATACAAGTATTTTTTGATTTTGCGTTTATGCGTTCTTATACCTCATACAACTAATTGATATTCATAGATTATGCTTATATTATCTATGTATGAATTTGTAGTTTATGTGTTGTATGTAAGGCTACTTTGAGAGACAAATGAAAGTTTGTTCAAGGGATTGAAAAAGACGTAAAAACCTATTCACCCCCCCTCTAGGTATGCTTTAAGCTATTTAATTCTGTTTGTATACTTTCACCCTACATCCGCCCAAAATCCACCCTACGTAGAGCGGTTTGCGCGGAAACTTTTTGGAAAATTTCCAAAACAACATAGCTTCAATTGGACATCATATATATATGCCTCTTTTGTTAGGATTATGCTCAATAGCAAGAGTGTAATGTTGTAATTGACAATCTTTTTCATATTAATAAAGTGATTTCTGGTTTAACAAATCTTATAGCATTTAAAGTTTAATATTATAATTGTCAAAGTAAATAATCATAAGGTCTAAAGACTATGAGAAAAGAAGAATTGTTCGTACATCTGGATATGTATGAGGTAGACACAATTCTTTAGTTAGTCTTGAATAATGTTCACAACTTAAGTTAAAGGTTGGGCACCTTTATCTTGTTAAAGTTGTAGAATTCTTTTGCTAGCATTTGAGTGGGATCAAATGAGATATGATGAGTCTAAAATCATCGGAGTGTCTTCGAGTAAAAGAATCTAGTGCACTGGGTGCATTGAATTGGATCACAATGAAAAGCTTTATCTAGAAACCGTCAATAGATAATAGTCTTTTCATTATCAGGACAATCGGAGAGTCTATCTTAATCCTGAGATAAATGATGGACTTATGGTTGCAAGTGATATCATTTGAGTTATCAATGAGTACGATTATATAGCATAGTCTATCCTCGATAGTTTGGTGATATTCATTTGTTAATCGATAGAGGACTTCATTTATAGATATGGACATCGTGGCTCCATTTATTAAATGAGAGTATAATATCATCGTATGGATGTTTTGAGGTAATTTGATATTAAATCTCAACGTTGAGTTTTCGATAGTGTCTATTGAAAACATGGCTTCTGGACAAGTCAAAATATCCAAGTTCAAAACGTGGTCATATGAGTAAATATGGTAACTTGGAGAGTTATAGGCGGTCTATGAACTCTTGGCGATTACTGATATTAATCACGAGGATACACTATCTCCAACATGATTGTCTAGGGTATGAATGAGGAACATCTTCTTATTCTATCTTTATTTAAGAGTTCAATTTTAGCTCTTTAGTGGAATGAGTTAAAATTAATGGATCGGACCTAAATGAATCATTTGTTGATTGTGATTAGGTTATGTCTATTGAAGCTTAAATTTAGATAGCCTGTCAAGATCTCCAATCCACACGGACTTGCATGGATCACTTGATATATTCTACCGGACCAATTTATGGGTCCATCTAGAATTGCATTTAATATATTAAGAATATAATTTGCACATTATTTGTTTAATGGGCTAATCAATTATATTAATATATTAATGAAAGGCATGTGTGCTTGTTTCTTTTAGTAAGAATGGGTCTGGTTCACATGTGGGCTTTTTATTTAAAGTCCAATGGATTAAATGAAATAAGGAAATGATATTTGGCCCATATATTTCATGTGGGGCGGCAAGGCTATATTATTAGTCAAAAATATTATTTTATTTTATTGTTTGATTAAATGAGAATTAATTAATTAATTAATTAATTATTTAATTAAGAAACAAAATCTTTTTCTGATTAGGAAATATGTTTCCTAGAATTATACTATTGGTAATAGTATACTAAAAGTAAAAGACTTGTTTGATAAGAAAATAAATAATTAAGTTTATTTATTTAATCAAATAAGAAGTCTTTTTATTTAGTCAATAAAAGAATAAAAATGCTTATGAGTTAAATTAAGGTTAGGAGTCTAAAAAGTTGATGGGAATTAGGGTTGAATTTCGGTCACCCTATATAAGTGACATGATGAAATTCGGTCAACCCTAAAATACAACACCTTATAGATTTCAGCAACCCTAAAGTAAAAGGAGAAAGAAATTCGGCCACCCTATATAATAGTCCTTATAGGGTTCGGCCACCAAAAGTTGTTTACTGAATCAATTTCTTCTTCTTCTCAACTCATAGAAAAGTGTTTGATTATTCTGCCAAGACAAAAAAGAGAGAAGAGATTATTCTTTTGATGGTACACTATTTGCTTGTTCATCAATAAGCTTGTGTATACAATATCGAATTAGGTTCACGCGAGTTTCGATCATTAGATTGAGAACTCAAAAGTGACCGGAATAATCTTTGTGGTCTTTTGATTGTTTTGTGACTAACAAAAGAAAAAGAAAGTTTTGTTTGTCCATTCTCAGGTTCGCAATTCAAGGAAAAAGGGAGACCACGCTCCTAGGTGATTCACATTCGTGCTAGGATTGAAGATCTTGCGGATTACCATCGACGTAAGTCAATCGGATCACGCGACAAAAGGTATTATACTTTTTGTTACTTTATATGTATGGTTAATTAATTTAAAGGGTTAAGGTTCATAAAAAGGAAAAATTTTAAAACATACTAAATTTATTTTTAGTCTCACTTCCGCTACGTGTACTACGGTATTTTTCCCTACATCTTTGACCTTAGGTCATCTATATGACTCAAAAAAAAAATCATATTTTTAATTGAGAGCTTTTTCATCAAGAACTCATCTTTGATCATCTTTGATCACTCAAATCAAAAAACCATCCTCATATGCATCTAAACATCATCTAAGCATTTTCTAGCATAGTTAGGATGCTTGCTTGCATGGGTTTTGCTCAACACACATCCCTTGGTAAGTTCTTCACTATTATCTTACATAATTAGTGTTTTACTTAACAAGACATCTCTTAAATTACTTGTATGTTCTTAGATTATATTCTATGATATAAGATAGAGATTGTTGTGTTGATATGATTGAGTATTGTATTGTGATAGCTTCATAGGATTGCTTAATCTATGTTTAGCTAAGCTTTATGACATGTTATTTAGCTATTGATATCTAGGATTGCATTAATTGTCATCTAGTCATCCTAGATAAGCATCTAAGATTCCCTAGCTTTGTTTGCTCTTTGAATATCATCATATATTCACATAGGTCATTGTATCTCTTCATTGAGAAGTAAGACTTGTGGCTAAGATTGCTTAGGCCATAAGCAAATTGGACTAGGTTCGCTTTTATAGGTCTGCGGGTAGTAGTAGGGGGTTATAGGCCGTAAGAGGTTGAGGTCAACCTAGGCTGTAAACTCTATTACAATTAATGGATTCGAGGTCCGTGTGTGGCGCACATAATAGCCCGTGGTTTTTCCCTGTTGAGGGTTTCCACGTATATATCACGTGTTATTTAAATTTCGCACATATTACACTTGTTATATTTGAATTGACTAGATAGGGTTATTTTCGTAATCTTGACCATACACGAAAATTGGGTAAAATTGGTTAAAATCTATTCACCCCCCCCCCCCCCCCTCCTAGATTAATATTGAACACACCGTAATTAGTTTCACAACGTAAGTCGGAAACATTTGAAAAGTTCAAAGAATTCCGAGCTGAAGTTGAGAACCAATTAGGCAAAACTATCAAAGCTCTACGATCAGATCGTGGAGGTGAGTATCTTGACCAAGAGTTCAAGGACTACTTGGTGAGCATAGGATTGTATCCCAACTCACAGCTCCAGGAACACCACAACAGAATGGTGTAGTAGAGAGGAGAAATAGAACCCTGATGGAAATGGTGAGATCTATGATTAGTTTCTCATCATTACCAAATTCCTTTTGGGGATATGCACTACAAACTGCGGCCTACATATTGAATGTAGTTCCGTCCAAATCTATTCCTAAGACTCCTTTAGAGTTGTGGAATGGTCGTAAAGCTAGTTTGCGACATTTTCGCATATGAGGGTTTCCAGTACATGTACTGAATAACAAATTTGGAAAGCTGGAACCTCGTTCACAAGTATGCATGTTTGTAGGATATTCAAAAGAGACTATAGGAGGATACTTCTATAGTCCACAAGAAAACAAAATGTTTGTGTCGACAAACGCAACGTTTTTTTAGGAAAACTATATGAGTGACCATAAGCCTCGAAGTAAGATTGTATTAAATGAATTAAAAGCTGGTTCGACCAGTAAACAATCAACAAGAGTTGTTGACGATGTTGTTGTTCCATTAACGTCTGATAGTCAGACGGTTCCTAGTCAGATCACACTACCATCTAAACGTAGTGGTAGGGTTGTACGACAACCTGATCACTTTTAAATTAAGTGATCTATTTTATGTGATCACTTCGTAAAAGAGATCATTTTTCCATAAAGTGATATGTATTAAGTGATCTCTTTCACCTTTTATGTAGTAGTGATGGCTTTGAGCAAAACGTATATGAACCATGTGTTTACAAAAAGACCATTGACAATAAAGTAGTTTTTCTAGTCCTTTACGTAGATGATATCCTACTCATTGAGAATGACGTAGGAACATTATCAAGAGTAAAGGGCTAGCTTGCTAACCAATTCCAAATGAAAGATTTGGGAGAGGCGAGTTATGTTCTAGGGATCATAAGAACAAACTATTAACATTGTCTTAAGCATCGTATATTGACAAGATTCTTGTGCGATTCTCGATGAAGAACTCCAAGAAAGGTAATCTACCTTCTAGGCATGGAGTTCACTTGTCTAAGGAACAGTGTCCTAAGACATCTCAAGAAATTGAGGATATGAGACGAGTTCTATATGCGTCAACAGTAGGCAGTCTCATGTATACTATGTTATGCACGAGACCTGACATCTGCTTCACAGTGGGAGTAGCCATCATATTCCAGTCAAACCCAGGATTGGATCATTGGGTGGCTGTGAAGCTAATTCTCAAGTATCTTCAGAGAACGAGAAACTATATGTTAGTATTTCAAAACATGATATGATCCCGTTAGGATATACGGATTCTGACTTTCAGGTAAACAAGGATTCTAGAAAATCCACGTCTGGGTCAGTATTCACCCTCGGTGGTGGTGCCGTAGTGTGGAGAAGTATCAAGCAATCTTGTATTGCTAATTCCACCATGGAAGCCGAATATGTAGCAGCTTGCGAAACAACTAAAGAGGCGGTATGACTCCGTAAGT
This sequence comes from Acer saccharum, assembly GCA_030490815.1. NCBI lineage: Eukaryota > Viridiplantae > Streptophyta > Magnoliopsida > Sapindales > Sapindaceae > Acer > Acer saccharum. The sequence goes on from CM059866.1 coordinate 54,086,417, forward strand.
TCTTGATTGATATGGAAGTTGTTCCAGATTTGGATAAGCCTATGACATTTTATTGTGATAATAGTGGTACAATGGCTAATTCCAAAGAACCAAGAAGCCACAAAAGAGGAAAGCATATAAAGAGGAAGTATCATCTCATCAAAGAGATAGTGCAGAGAGGAGATGTGACCGTGACCAAGATCGCGTTGCAAGATAATCATGTTGATCCATTTACAAAGACCTTAACGGCTAAAGTTTTTAAAGGTCACCTATAGGGTCTGGGATTACGAGACATGTCTCACATGCTATAGTGCAAGTGAGAGATTGTTGGGATTTATGTCTTAAAGCTTGTAATTTGTAAATGTTATAAATTCAATAATAAAAGAAGTAGTTATTTCATTCAAATAAATTGACTCATACGTTTATATGCTTATATTATATATGCTAACATCAAAGATTGCTAGATGTAATCTTAAATTAAGTATATAAATGTCATATACAGAGGAATTCAGTTTGAGACATGCAATCTAAAGAGTCCGTAGAAAGCAAATAAAGCTGGGTACTTTATTTGTGGTTAATCTACAGCTGCGGTCCATTCTGTATTATACGGTGGTCTTATCTTGGACTACTCATATGGTGTTATGAAAATGGAGGCACCTTATATGATATGATCCTATAGGACTAGGCCACGATCTATATGAATCTATCACTAAGATCCATTAGTTTAAAAGATTCATACATATTGACAAATGATGACTATATATGGGTGATCTAAATCTTGAGTGTCTTACTGACTCCTTCAGGTTAGATCGTGGTTTTTGATTTACCATGGGTGAGATTGGAATAGCATTCTCAGTCAATATCTCCATATCTTGGAATCACAGTTTATCTTGGAATCACGGTTTGGCTTATGGCTGGGAAGGTATGTACACAATAGTGGAATCCACTCTTTCTTGCGAGAAGTAGATAAGTATTTCCCTTAAGAGTTGATTTGGGGCTTGAACAATTAAGAGCGCTCTTCTTCTTCCGTAAAGGAATGAATGATATAATCATTCAAGAGAATCAATGGTACTTAAAGGAAAAGATATAATTAGAGAGGTATAACGGATTTTATGACCTAGCTCTAATTATGAACTACTTGTGGAGGATCATACCATATATAATAGCTATATCGATGGACACTGATAATTTGGTTGTGTAAAACATCTACAGTTACGAGAGTACAACCTTGGATTTTTAGTAGAATAACTCCGAGGTTAATAATTGTGAAATGTTAATTAAAGATCAGTTTAATTAATTTTCTAAGTATTATTGGAGCTCAAAATTATGGGTTCATTAGGTCCCCTTGCTAGCCCTTTTACGATTGATAGTAACAAGATTCACGGAGAATTGGATGGTCCAATTAATTGTGTTACGAATATTTTGGGAAATAATTAAATGATGTGATTATTTAATTAATAAATTATTTAATTGATGAATTAAATAATATTAAATAATATGATTATTTAATTGACATATTAATAATTAAGAATTATTAATTGTTATATAGAGGTTTCAAGTTCGAACATTGACAAGAGGAAAAGAATAAAATAATAAGTGATTATTTTATTTACTCTAAATAGGTCAAAGGTTCAAACACTAGAGGAGACTGAATTAAAAAAGATTTAGAATCCTATTTTAACTTGGATTACTAAACCCTAGGATCCTAGTATATAAGATATACTTATATGAAAAAATAAAAAATGAAACCCTAAGAGAAAAGAGAGGTGCGGCCACAACACAAGAGGAGAGAAAGAAATTCTTTTTGTCTTAGCTTGGCCGAATTCTCAAGAGGAAGCAAGGTGTTGCCTTTCGGTTCTCTCAGGCCTTCATTCAACTACTCTCGGAATCCATGGGGTGCCCACACACACAGTTGCTAGATCGCGGGACATAGCTCGGAAAGTTTAGTGGTGAAGGATCGAAAAGAAAACGAAGGAGTGTTATTCAAAAGTATGAAAACAAATCTCTTCCTCATAGTTGTATACACAAAAAGGTCCCAATAAGACAATAAATTTTTTGAAACCTATTGTTCTTAAATCTCTTGATTTTTATCCCTATTTTCCGCTGCGCGACTTACAACCTGGTCTTTCATCTCTTGATCACAAACCATCATTATTTTGTTAATTGCTTTCTTAGTATAACTAGTAGTTTAATTTCAATCCTTCAAACAATCATCTTTTGGTTACTCTTAATTTAACTTTAATTAAAATTAGTTTTTAATCAATAATTCACTTTTCCTCATGGGAACGATCTCTACTTATTGTTGTACTTATCTCACGATTCGTGCACTAGCAAGTTAGTATTTTATAACACGATTTTACACATCATTTTGCAAGTAGTATTTAATTGGTATGGACAAATCCATCACCAATTCAAGCAGTCGGCTTGCCTTTTGAGTCATCAAAGAAATCAGTAACATTGAGATGTGTGATACCCTGGAACATGCATCTTCAATGAAATGAGTTTCAAGTTTCTTTCCTTTTTCTTTGATTGATAGTTGATACAGATCCACAAGATTTTTAGGTGTATTACATCCATTTGACATATGATTATAACAGCCACACCTAAAACAAATATCATCATTTGCATTAGGCCCATTTTGAATATCTTTTCTTTTATACTGTTTGGCCTCATAAACATTCCACTTATGTTGAGTGTTTTGATTATAACCATCTGATCCAGAATAACTACGTCATCTTTTGAAGCTACGTCCATGGCCCTGACCAGGATTATGACAATAACCATGGCCGCGATCAGAATTACGACCATACCCATGGCCACGATCACGATCACGACCATGGTATCCAACAATATTCACTTTTGGGAATGTTGTAGAACCAGTCAGTTGTGATTCGTGATTTTTTATTAGTAGCTCATTATTTATTTTTTCTGTTACTAAAAGGCATGAGATCAATTCTGAATATTTTGAGAATCCACATTATCGATATTGCTATCGCAATATTATGTTTGAGGCATGGAAAGTTGTGAATGTCTTTTCCAACATATCTTTTTCAGATACCTCTTCAACACACAATTTCAACCTTATGGTGATTCTGAACAAAGCAGAATTATATTCAGAGACTGATTTGTGGTCTTGAAACCGTAAATGCTGCCATTCATATCTAGCATTTGGTAATGTAAAACGATCTTTTAGTTCTTGTCATAGATCTTTAGGTTCTGTGATAGTGAGATATTGGGCTTTCAAATTCTCATTTAAATGAAGGCAAATTATGACCATAGATGTGGATTTATCCTATTCATTTGCCTCACTCCCATCATCAATGGTATAGTACAGGCCTTCGGATTTTATATATAATCCACCATCAATAACCTACAACATGTAATTGTCTCAAGAAACTTCCAATGCATCAAATTTCAAATTTGCAAGTTTAGGCATGATTACTGCTTCTAGTTTTCTGAAAATCCCAATATAGTATCATAATTTTGGTCTGATAAAATAAATACAAATAAATAAATAGCATACTAAATAAATTCAGAACTATATATAGAATATGTTGACACAGTCGTAGATAGTCTCTGTTGACACAGCCGTAACCAGTCTTATATATTACGTATAAATAAATAAATAAGAATATTGAAAAAGCATAATAAATAAATCTAGAACTATATATAGGTTATGTCAACACTGCCATAGCCAATCTCTGTTGACACAATCGTAGTCAGTCTTATATACTGCATATAATTAAATGTGAATATTTAAAAAGTATAATAAATAAATCAATATCTATATATAGGTTCTGTCGATACAACCGTAGCCAGTCTCTGTCGACACAGCCGTATCCAGTCTTATATATTGCATATAAATAAATAAATACGAATATTAAAATGTAGTAAATCACCCATCAGGGGATCCTTTTTACTTACATGCAATCGTGATGATAATATGTTATAAATAAATGAAATGATAAATAAATAAAAGAGATGAGAGAGATGAGAGAGATATAAGCAACAATTAACAAATGAAGTAAGAGAGATGAGAGAGAAAGAGAGAGAGAGAGAGAGAGAGAGAGAGAGAGAGAGAGAGAGAGAGAGAGAGAGGATATTAGCCGATGAAGATCTGTATTGATTTCAAGACTAATCAATAATTACAATGGAAATGACTTATTTATAGATAAGTAAACATAGGGGTCTTAATTGTAATTTCCCTATAAATGCATTGTTGTATCAAGCTCTACCTTGCCACCATTCACTTATTGGTGTCAAGTGTCCCTCAAAGTGTATGGTGGAAGCCAGTATATTCATAACAATATATATATATATATATATATATATATAAATGTTCAAGTCAGTGCGCACTGATATAACTTCATCAGTGTGTTGGATATAGACCATTAGATTTACATATTTTAACTCAAAGTGTGTGCACCTGTCAAAGCTTCTCCATAATCGGTGGTCCAAATGCAATGATATTGATATAGTTACATCAATACGCACTAATATGAACGGGACCGTATATATATATAGTGGTCTCTCTATTGAAAAACGTTCCAACTGAAAGTTCAATACAAAAATTACAATAGTTAATCTTTTCTCCCTCATCCTCATCTCTCTTTCCTTATTCATCATTTCATTTATTTACAACACATTATCAGTATAATCGTATGTAAGTAAAAAATATCTCCAGGTGAGTGATTTACTTACAGCTCGATATTCGTGTATGTAAGTAAATGGGATCTCTAGGAGAGTGATTTACTTACATTTCATTATTCATATTTATATATTTATATGCAATATACAAGATGGCTTATGCTGTCGACAAAACCTATTTATAGTTCTGGATTTATTTATTATGTTCTTTAAATATTCGTATTTATTTATATGCAATATATAAGACTGAGTATGGTTGTGTCGGCAGAGACTGGCTACGACTGTGTCAACAGAACCTATATATAGTTCTGGATTTATTTATTATGGTTTTAAAATATTATTATTTATTAATACACAATATATAAGACTGGTTACAACTGTGTCGACAGAACCTATGCTATTTAAATATTCGTATGTATTAATACGCAATATATAGGACTGGTTATGACTGTGTCGATAGAACCTATATATAGTTCTGGATTTATTTATTATTCCCTTTAAATATTCGTATTTATTTATACGCAATATATAAGACTAGATATGGCTGTGTCGACAGAGACTAGCTACGACTGTGTCGACAGAACCTATATATAGTTCTGGATTTATTTATTATGCTCCTTAAATATTCATATTTATTTATACGCAATATATGAGACTAGTTGATGCTGTGTTGATAGAACCTATATATAGTTTTGTATTTATTTATTTATTATGCTCTTTAAATATTCATATTTATTTATTTATACGCAATATATAAGACTAGATATGGCTGTGTCGACAGAGACTAGCTACGGCTGTGTCGACAGAACCTATATATAGTTCTGGATTTATTTATTATGCTCCTTAAATATTCATATTTATTTATACGCAATATATGAGACTTGTTGATGCTGTGTTGATAGAACCTATATATAGTTTTGTATTTATTTATTATGCTCTTTAAATATTCATATTTATTTATTTATACGCAATATATAAGATTAGCTAGACCGACTAACCAGAACATGAAGTTTCTGGATTTATTATTATTATATTTAAGTTGGCATGGTTTTGCAAACCGATTAGAACCTAAAGTTATAAATTTTAATTTCATTAAGAACTTGAAGTTTTGGATTCATTGTTATATATATGAATGTCATACTTTATTATTTGGAACCTGAACTTTCAAATTCGAAGTCAATACATAACTGGAAGTTATGAATTTAAATATAAAGTATTAAATTTTGAACTTGAAGTTCTAATCAAACTTGAAGATCTGAATTCAATTTAAATGGTGATATTAAAATTTAAATATCAAAGTTTATCATAGCCAGCAGTTATGAATCTGGTCAAGTTATAATTCCTTTGGAAAGTCAAATTGTGATTTCCATTCAGAATCTGAAGTTTTCTGAATTTTATAAATAAACTTGCAGTTTATATATGTTGAACTAGAAGTTCGAAAAATCAATATGATTTATGATTTTATTTTATCTCATATTTATGAAGTGATATGTTTACATGTCATTCATTTGAGAAAGAAAACTACACATCCCAGCAGGATGTTGTGAACATCATAAAAATATTTAAGATCCTAATATCATGTATAATGAGATTGGAAATTATATTTTATCCATTTTGTACTTGCTCCTGCAAAAGTAATATCAAGAGAGTAAATGTAAATATCTTTATATACATGAGATATCAAAACATAATATAGGAGTGGATGTTTGTAAATAACAAGAAAAAAGGTTTACAGAATAAACCTATTAAAAAAATTATTATCATTTCAAATGAAATATAAAATGGCATTACACATAATGCTCATAAAATTCCCAGAAGAAAAAATATATGTCTTGCCGTTCGTGGAAGATCAGAAAATTTATCTTGCAGAAAGTTAATACCAGATTAGATCTAGTGGATTTGATTAAAGACTCCAAAGAAGCCACAATCTTATTACCAAATAGTATTAAATTGTGTATTAATGATGCTTTATATTATTCAAGCAGAACAAGAAAAATCTGTTTAGTTCAAGGGCATATATATAACATTTTTAATGTTATATTGAGACTATGAATAATAAGAATGTTGAATATATGTGCATGATTTGGGCCAGAAGTGCAGTTAATGCTATCACTACACTATTTTTTTTTTAATTTGTTGTCTTTTAAATAGGAAGAATTTATCACAAACTTTATGGAAGTTATAACAAGTTATAATTTTGTTTGTTTGTTTGTTTGTTTGTTTTTTTTGAAAAATTGCATAAATTTAAGAAGAGTGCTAAATCCATTCTCTCAACACACTCTATGTTATTGTGTTGACATGTGGACAACAATAAATGTTTTACATTAAAAATCTAACATTTATAAATAGTCTACTTTTTCATTTTATTTACAATACAAACCAACAACAAATTTCCTAGATTGCCATTTTTTCTTTAACTTCAGTAGATTGTCATTTAATTCATTTTAAATAATAATAATAATAATAATAGGTACTCTGCAACTTCTTTTCTTTCTACTGAACTTGTGTTTACATATCTAAATTGAATTGCTCAGATATTTCTTTTTACCAAATTTTCATTACCAAACATCACCGGTTAACTTGATGGTTGTTGTATAGAATAAATAATTAGATTGTTGTATAGAATAAATAATTGGTAAAAAGAATTAGAATTAAATAATTTAAAAATATATTATAAAAATTTCATATAAACTGAAAGAAATTAAATAAATGGTACATCGTTCATGAACCAAAAGAAAATAATAAACCAAAAGAAAATTACAGAATATTTATCCGAAAACATCATAAAATACAAAAAGAAATTCTCCTTTTTCAATTAATAATGTATTTTTCCATTTGAGAAAATGCTTCTGACTTTTGAATACCTGCAAAACATATATAAGGAAAATTAACAAATTTTAATATGAAATGAGAAATATTTTTTATGTCACTGTTCATGTTACAAACCCAAAACAATAAAATTATTTAATATTAAAATCAATTAAAAAATTACTTGGATACAATTGTAATAATGGTGAGAAGACAACTTATGTTTGAAAATGGTGAAAAGTGAGAATTGCACAAACAAGTATTGAAAAAGAAATTCAAATAAAAGAAGTTAAATATAAAAGTTTAATCCAATACAATAAATCTAGCACACGTACTCCTCTTAGCTTGACTGGCTCAAAGGAAAATCGGCTCAAAATTCCCCATCGACAGTCCATTGACCCAGGTGGGAGGTCAAAGGCTAGAGTACGTCTTTAATAAAAAAACAATAATAATAATAATAATAATAATACCTAGATAGAGCTGTAACAATGGTGAGAAAGCAATTTTTGTTTGTAAATGTTGAGAGTTAGAGTTAACTCAGACCTGATGGAACCGTAGAAAAAAAAAAAAAAAAAAGTTGTAGAGTCGTAAAGTAACAACACAAACCACAAACCTAATATATTTTTTATTTTAATTTTCTTTAAAAAAATGATATTAAATAAAGAAGGGCAATATAGGAAATTAGTTGTTGGTTTGTATTGTAAATAAAATGAAAAAAGTAGGCTATTTATAAAGATTAAATTTTTAATGTAAAATATTTATTGTTGTCTACATGTCAACACAGAAACAGAGAGTGGATTAAGAGAGTGAATTTAGTACTCCTCCTAATTTTAAAGGAATGTTTTGATGAATTCAAAACCCATCTGTCCAAGGGAGAGTTTAATGAATTTATAACCAATCAACTCAATTTGTAATTCTCTTGTACCTAAGATTAACAAGAACTCTAATTGGGATAATCTACCATAATTTGCAATCATATTTATGGATATAATACATTTATAACATTATGATACAAAAAATATCAATCATAAAAACATCTCAACTTTATCTTATTTCTCCTTCAAAAAAAAAAGCAACTGTATCTTATTTTGGTCATTTAACAAATTCAAATCTTTATTATTAAGTTTATTGAACTTGGTTGCTGAGTGTGCTGTTGCTTTTATCCCCAACGTGCTTCTGTAAATACAGTTTCACTAGACATATGCTTTACTAGATAAAACACTGTTTTCCTTGTTCACATTTGTTAGGGCAGTGGTTGAGAGGGTAATTGAGTAGGCTGGCTTGTCTTGGAGGAGATAAATTTCTCCTCCATTAACATAAGCTGCTTAACATGCTGTCGGAAAGTGATTCCGGCGTAGAGTCTGCGTAACAGTGATAATGACTTCTCCTTGTATTTCAATACGGCAAGCAAGATTAGTCTATAAGATACTAGTAAGACCAAGAGAGCAAGCAAATCCCACCATTTCGAAAGTTCCAGTTCCATCCCAAATATTTTCTGCAGAACTTCCTCACCCATGAGCTTTGTGTCTCCTGGCATCTGGGGATCAAACTTGAGCCCTATCATGTCGTTCTTGTACTGACCCTGTGTACAGATTGACATAAGATTATATGTTGGAATGGTCTGTGCAAGAGAATTTCGAATTTCTGGATATGTTGTATGGTACATTGGTACCTGGATTGCCCATGAAGCAAAACTGATGTAGGACATGGGATAGCGCCAGAAGAACTTAGGAAGATCAGGATTAAAGATTTCAGATGCCATCATCATAAGTATCTACATATCCAGAAGCAAAAAACCCCAGAATCATGTGAATAACTAGTCCAAGAATGACATCTAAAAAAGGCTGATAAGTGTAGAATTTATCTTACAACTACACAAGTTCCAACTCCCATCCCCATCAAAACATTAGGAACCAACAAAGCAACCACCATTATGCATGTCTCCACAATGGAAATGCAGCAAAATAAGTTGATACAAAAATAGGCGTGGCGCAAGATTCCGGGATGTAATTTGACCATGTAGTAGATTATTGTTCCTGAAGATGTGGATAACACCACCAGGAATGGGAACGATGAGAGGAAATTGGATAGCACAAACACACCTCCCCCATAATGCCCACTTATTCTTTCCCTGTATGAAACCTGTTTTTGGTTTTTTGGTGGAGATTAACATTAGAAGCTTCAACAACAAAACAACACATATCTAAAAGTACTTTCTGCAATACTGAAAGCACTTTCAAACCAGTTAGAAATTGACTAAGAGATCTAATTAGTATGTTCTTCTTCACCTTAAATTCTTCAAGGAAAAATGGTAAGCCTCCAATAGACAAGCAGATCATGAAACCGTAAACAAATGCATCACATTTTGCTCTTTGTAGTATGGATTGATAGGATAATCCGATGTTGAAATAGAGATTGCCTGCACTTACTGACACTAGAATGTAAAACAGGGTCCTTAACCAGTAGTATCCCATATCTCTTGACATGTTCAGGAATGATCTACCACTCAATGTCCACAGCTGCTTCCACCACCCAGCATTGCTCTTGTTTGATACAATCTCTACTTGTTCCTGAAACACCAATTCATATGGAAAATATATCGATGTTGTATTCAATTCACATATTCAACGTTCAACTACACGGTATAACGTGCAACTTGTGAATTGAATGTAAAGTCGACATTGTTCATGCGAGCTTTGTAAACTTTAACAAGAATCCTGCACTTGTTCAAACTAATAACGTTTAATATTTGTGGTAATAAATCATCACACTCTTTCATTGATATGTTCTCATATTTATACACGATACAATATTCACAATAGGAAGGTTATTAAACCTAGATAAACAAGGAAATAAGACTATTTGATAACAAGTGAATCTCTACAGCTGTTGCTGCTATCATGCCCCCGCAAGATAGAGCTACCGTCGAGGATGCCTATCTTGGTGCGATGGTCAAGGAACTGTCGGCGCGAGAGAGGTTTTGTGAGAGAATCAGCCAATTGGTCATTTGTGTGAACATGAGAGACACGCAGCTGTTGGCGAGCTACTTGGTCCCGTACGAAAAAGAAATCAATGGCAACGTGCTTCATACGACTGTGGAAAATTGGGTTCGCACAGACATATGTCGCCCCTACATTGTCACAATATATGACTGGTGCATGTGGAACCGTTACCTGAAGCTCAAATAGGAGGTGGCCGATCCAGTTCAGCTCAGCGGCAGTCGATGCAATTGCTCGATATTCTGCTTCAGTAGTTGATCTCGCGACCGTGTGTTGCTTTTTCGAGCTCCAACTAATAGGCGTAGAGCCAAGGAAGATTACATAGGCAGTAGTTGACCGACGATCATCTGGATCACCTGCCCAATCAGCATCGGCGAAGGCATGAAGACGAAAAGGAGAGTTGCGACGAATGAATAGACCGTGGCTGAGCGTCCCTTTGAGGTACCGAAGGACGCGCTTAACTGCATTCCAGTGGAGTGATGTGGGACGATGCATGAATTGGGAAAGCTTATTAACCGCAAACGAGACATCCGGGCGAGTGAGGGATAGGTACTGCAGGGAACCCAAAATCTGTCGGTATTGAGTTGCATCCGTGGGAGCACTCCCGTCGACCAGCTTCAAGTTGTCCGTGACTGAGAGTGGTGTGGAGACGGGATTTGCTTCAAGCATATCTGTCTTGGCAAGGAGATCCCGAGTGTATTTATGTTGAGTGAGAAATAATCCACGGGAGGAGTGATGAGCCTCAACGCCCAAGAAAAAGGATAACTGTCCAAGATCCTTAAGGGAAAATCGGTGAGCAAGGACCTTGATGAACTCATGAACATGCGAATTTGAGGAGCCTGTGATGATGATGTCGTCAACATAGACCAAGAGATACAAGGTTTGTCTAGAGGATCGTTGAATAAACAGCGACGCATCACATTTGGAGTTCTGGAATCCGTTGGCCAAAAGGAAGGTGCGAAGCTCGTTGTACCAAGCGCGGGGTGCCTGACGAAGGCCATAGATTGCTTTCCGAAGTTTGCACACGTGATTTGGCATGGTAGAATGAACAAATCCAGGTGGTTGATCCATGTAAACATCGTCATTGAGAGATCCCTGCAAAAAAGCATTGTTAACATCAAGTTGGCGCAAAGGCCAACCGTTAGTGATAGCCATGGTTAGTATCAAACGGACAGTGACCGACTTTACAACAGGGCTGTAAGTCTCAGTGAAGTCAACTCCAGGTCGTTGATGAAATCCCTTAGCCACCAGACGGGCTTTATAGCGAGCCACCGTGCCATCGGGGTGGCGTTTAATGCGGAAAATCCACTTGCACCCAACCACATTCTGCGAAGAGTGAGAGGGAACCAATGCCCATGTGCCATTTGTAACAAGTGCATCGTACTCGGCACTCATAGCCTCTCGCCATTCCTGGAACTTACGGGCCTGTGTGAGATTGGTCGGTTCAGTTTGAGGAGGGGAGTGAACTGTAGTGTTGAGGTCAAAGACAGCTTTGGGTTTAAAAATATTGCTTTTGGAACGAGTTTGAATCAATCTTGGAGGGGAGGACTGGTCGGCTGACAGTGGAGGTGGCTCGGACTCGGTGTGGTCAGCGAGCGATGGAAGACTGGGCTGGGGTTCTGGTTGCGACAGCTGGTGGGTGGCGGTTGGGAATGGTGAACCGACTGGGAGTTGGTGTGTATCCTGACTAGGAGGTGGCTGACGTGAGTGTGGGGAAGGCAGTGGGACGAGTATGACGTCCGGTGGTGAGGTTTCAAGATGAGACAAGTGATCTAGAGAAGTGGAGGTGTCATCACCTAGAGGAGGAGTGTCAGCCAAGTGGTTTGAATTGAGCCATTGACCGACATCCACTGGAAGATTGGTGGACATGGAATTTGCTGCACTGTGGAACGGGAAGATGGATTCGACAAAGACGACATGACGGGATACATAGACTCGATTTGTGGAACGGTCTAAGCAAAGGTAGGCACTGTGTTCATTAGAGTATCCTACAAAGATACACGGCCTAGAACGGGGTTGTAGTTTGTGAGATGTGTATGGACGCAACCATGGATAGCACAAGCATCCAAATACACGTAGTTTACGGTAATTCGGATTCTTGTTGAAGATTTTGTGAAACGGACTTAGGTGACCCAGGACTTTGGTGGGCATGCGATTAATGAGATAGACCGCTGCTCGGAAGGCTAGTGACCAGAATTTTAATGGTAGGGAAGCATGGTGAAGGAGGGTTAGACCCGTTTCGACCACATGTCGATGCTTGCGCTCGGCAGTACCAACATGTTCAGGTGTGTGAGGTGGGGATTTCAGATGCTGAATCCCTAATTGTTGGAGGACAAGACCAAGTGACTGGGCTTCCCCACTACCATCTGAGTAAACTGTTTTGATTTGGGTGTTGAAGAAATTTTCGACTAGAGTTTTGAATCGCCTAAATACCTGCGGGACCTCAGATTTATGTTTAAGTGGATACAGCCACGTATACTTTGAAAAATAATCCACAAATATTACATAATATCTGTAATGATCAAAAGATGGCACGTGAGCAGGGCCCCAGACATCAGTGAATAAAATTTCTAAAGGTTTATTACTAGTCAATGTCGAAATACCAAACGGTAATTTGTGACTCTTATTACATAAACATGCAGGACAATGAGAAAGGGAAGATGCAGACTTGAGAACTGGAAGATTATAATTCGAGATGAGCTTCTGAAAAACTTGCAGGGAAGGATGACCCAGACGACAGTGCCATGACAGGGGAGAGACGGTAGTGGTGGATGACGCGAAAGACTGGTGAATGCTTGACGTGGGTTGACTCGGCAGAGTTGACGTTGGCCACACATAGAGATTACCTTTATTCTGGCCGCGGACCAAGGATGCCCCCGTTGTCAGATCCTTCACAAGAAAATAGTTAGGAAAAAACTCAATGGATGTATTATTATGAGAGCAAAACTTAGACACAGAGACCAGATTTTGTGAGATATGGGGAGAGCGTAAAACATGCTTAAGATGAAAAGAATTAACAGGTGTAGTTAACATAGAGGAGCCAGTGTGAGTGATAGGAATTTTTTTACCATCCCCGACCATGATATCTTCTGTGCCACCGTATTCAGAGTGGAGAGACAGGTTCTGAAGGTCTGATGTCATATGGTGAGAGGCACCGGTGTCAAGTATCCAATTGTTGTGAGGGCTTTGCTGCTCCAAGCTCATGTGGTTTGCTTGTGGCCAAGCTTGAGACCCCGTAGGTGGACGAGATCGACATACGCGGGCTGTATGACCCACTTTGTCACACAGTTGGCACACAGGCCTAGGCTGACCGTTGGAGGCAGGTGGGCGCCATTGGGAGGAGAAGTTTGATGAGCTTGATGGGCGATAAGAACTGCCACGGTTACTGGTCTGATGCCCTGCGAAGTGCTGCTGGTGTCCGTTATACTGCTGCTGTCCACCGTACTGGTTGTTGCTGAAGGATTGGTGGTGACCCACGTGAGGTGAGGTGTGTCCCTGTTGGCCGCGACCTCTTCGGTTGTATGATCGTTGATTGAACTGAGAAGTTATCTGTGGTCCACCTTTTTTCGAATCTTCACGTTTAAGAAATACTTCGTGATCCAGGAGTTTGTCATATAGCTCCTCGAATGAGATTGGGGTGTCTCGGGCTCGGATGGCGGAAGCAAGTGGTGAGTAGGCTGAACTTAATCCATTCAAGGTGTGTATCACAGTGGCACCATCATCAACGGAGTGACCAATTAGTTCAAGGTTGTCAAGAATGTTTTTAATACCTTGCATGTAGTCTGCGATTGATTTGTCTGCTAAACTGACGTTTGTGAGGGAATCAAGGAGGCCGAGTTTTCTGGTATTGGACCGGTTAGCATAGGAGGATTCAAGTTTTTCCCATGCTTGAGCGGAAGTGGTGGATCGAGTGACGATAGATTGCGCTGCACCCGTGCATGTGACCTGGATTGCATGGAGAAGAAGACGATCTTGACGAAGCCAGATGTGATGATCCGGATTCACGACTGGTTCTGGAGTGGCCGAATCTTCAGTGGTCCTTATAGGATTTGCGATGGCTCCTGGAGGACATGGTTTGGAGCCGTCCAGGTATCCCATAAGGCCATAGCCAAAGAGGAGATTCTCAAATTGAGACCTCCAGGCGGCATAATTTCCTCCTTTGGAGAGTTTGATTGGTAGTTGGGTAGAGTTAATTGCTATCAGGGATTGTGTTTGGTTGGTACTGTTTGTTCCTGTGAGGATGACTTGAGGAGAAGAGGTAGAGGAGGTCGCTGACGAAGTCATAGCAGCAGAAGTCATTGTTTGTGATAGAGAGATGACCGGTGGAAGAGAAGAAGAAGAGAAAAATTGAGAGGCTAGGGTTTTTAGTTTAGGGTTTCAGGATCTTACGGCTATTGCACAGCCTGCTCTGATACCATAATAACGTTTAATATTTGTGGTAATAAATCATCACACTCTTTCATTGATATGTTCTCATATTTATACACGATACAATATTCACAATAGGAAGGTTATTAAACCTAGATAAACAAGGAAATAAGACTATTTGATAACAAGTGAATCTCTACAGCTGTTGCTGCTATCACAAACTTATTGTGATAAAATGTACTAATTTTATTTAATTTTCTTTAATGAGTTTGGGTTGCATACACTAAGTGCTAGCTCTTGAACTCTTTTTCTTATGTTCTTTGAAATATCAGAATCCTTGTATTTCTTGCCAAGTTTTTCTTTGATCTCTTTTGTAGTTAACTTTATCTGGGAATTTGATGACGTTGGAATCACCTGTATCATTAGGAAAAACTTACGAAACTTGAACGAGAATAATTATATAACAATAATAGAATCGATCAAAGAGGAAACAAACTTCAGTTTGTGTAGATGCACTTTGTCTTTGAGATGGCAATGGACTTGCAGAAATCTTGTCGAAGTCAGAATTAATGCAACGAAGGAAGTGATCCGAAGGGTTTCTTCTTGTCGGACAAGGAAACCCTGCTTCAGCAAAGAACTGTATAAGAGAGAATATAATAAATCAGAACTACTTTCGAAGATCTCTGTTAATTTAAATGAATCTATTAGTGATTCGTTATCGTGTTACCACATGTGGATTCTTAATATTAAGAGTTTGTTGAAAACGAAAGTGTAGAAATCCTGGTACTTCACATCAAAATCACTAGCCATTTACCTTGACAGCCAATTTTGCATCTCCAAAGTAGATGGTTTCTCCATTTGAGAGGAGTAACAAATCATCAAACAAATCAAAGAGATGACTACTTGGCTGATGAACAGAGCAAACCACAATCCTCCCATCATGTGCAATACTATTGAGAACCAGAAGCACAAAGAAAGCAGAAGCACTATCCAACCCACTGGTGGGTTCATCAAGAAATAAGACTTTAGGTTGTGTTAAAATCTCAACACCAATGCTAAGCCTTCTCTTCTCTCCGGTGCTTATGCCTCTCAAATGCCAGTTTCCAATCTTGTTTTCAGCACAATCTTGCAGACCCATCTTGACTATTGTCTCTTGTACAATCTCATCAATCTTATTGTTGGTCATTTTTGATGGAAGCCTTAAATGGGCTGAGTAAGTGAGGATCTCTCTCACAGAAAGTGTTCCCAAGAAATAGTCATCTTGAGTAACATAAGACTGAAAAAATATTATCAAAGTTAATAACTACTAGACCCAAAAGATTAAACACAGACGGGTTTGACACATGGACCAAGCTTAAATACAGATGCAAATTGAACAATAAATACAGAAACATTTGCATATGGATAGATTCAAACCCCAAACTCTTGGGTCAAATCAAGCTTTGATAACATGTTATTAATCACCGGACCCAAAAGCTTAAACTTTTAGTAAAAGCTCAAACAATGATATAAAACACTATAACGGTGTAACCGATATCAAAATAGTTTTAATTTCTTGAATATATTATGTTAAACTTACAACATCTCTGGAGTCTATGGGTGCTTTCTTCCCATTAAGTAGAATATTTCCAGTCATGAGAGTATTTGTGGAGAGTCTTCCTGTTAGAAAAAGAAAACAGATAATTTATAAGCAGCAACTTAATGTGAAGAAGAGCAATGAGAGTGAGAGATAGATAGCAAATACCAGCCAGAGCATCGAGCAAGGTGGATTTGCCAGAGCCAGAAGGCCCCATAATGGCCATAATACGATCAGACTCTGCATACCCACTTAGCCCACTCACCAACTTCTTGGTTGCACCATTTTTCAAGCTCTGAGCCACAACTGTTAGATCATCCCACACCAAATATACTCCATTATCACTGGTGCCACTTTCCTTGCTCTGAAACTCCATTTTCAATGGAATAGTTTTCTTCGGGGCCACTCTCTCTGAAGCTTATATACATATTTATAGACAGTGTAGTCCCAAGGGCACTAGCTGTTTAAACTATAAAGATAGTGAAAACGAATTTTCAAGTCAACTCATTTGTAGCTAGGGGTGGACATTTTTTGGTTTGGGTTGGTTTTTGACTATACCAAAACTAAACCATTACTTTTGATCCACGAGCAATTTACAATCCAAACAAAACCAATTTATTTAATACTTAAGGTAATGAGATCATGAGGTTGGTCTGGTGGTATACTCCTCAGATCTGCATTACGAGATTACGGGTTCGAGTCATCTCCCTCCTAAAAAAAGAAAAACCTGAATTTTTTAATACTAAAAAAACACAATTATAAGGAAAAACTAAAACAATAAAAATCAGTTTGTTTTAATGGTATATGATTAATCCTAAAATAGTTTAATTTTGGAATGTTTTTTCATGTACTTTGAATTTTTCAAGTTGATCCATTACCAAAAAAAAATTATGAATTAAAATTAATATAACAAAATCGCATTATTTGTTTTTATTTGAACAAATAGAATAATATCTATATAAGTAGCTAAACCTATATATCGATATTATGAACAATAATACTATATTTAACTCAAGTGCAGACACCTAAAACTTTTAAAATAAAACTATTTCGTTCAAGCTTCCAAATGAAATAAAAGTAGCCGATTTAAATTTGCTAAAGACAAAACAAAGAAATGGTAAAAGAAAACATTAACGCTAAACAACCCAAAAAATTAGTCTAAAAACCAACTCAAATGATGTGTCTAAGTGATTTTTATTTCCCATGTCACTATATCATTCCATGATTGTATAGTAAGGACAAATCACTTGTAACAGTAAGTTATTCGGTTTGATAAAACACAACTCACAAACCAATCCAAACTAATCCAATGAGTTTATTTCATTTGACAAAACCAAACCAACTTGCTTAAATTGGGGTCGATTGGTTTAATGGGTTGGGTGCCAACTGCCCACCCTATTTGTAGCAATCTTTTATCTTGTTTATTTTTGTAAATTGTAAAATACCAATATTGCCTTTGGATTATAATCTCAGGCCCTGTTTGGCACATCGGATTGGTTTGGGATTAGACAAATTTAGTTCAAATCATGCGTTTGGTGATTGGTTTGAAACATGGGACTAGTAATCCCAACAGGAAAATAGTCCCATGATAATGGGATAAAATAAACCCACATCTCCCCTATCTCTATTAATCCCAGGATTATTTTTGCTTATAGGCCCCACTCATTTATTCATCCGACCTACCCCTACCAACCCACCATCCTTCTCTCATCACATTTCAACTTGAGTTCATTTTTACTCACCCCTCTTCAAGGGGGTAAGCATTACCCCCACTCCCAAGAAGCTTTTGACACAAAATTACCCCTCCCTGAACACATGTCAGCTTCCGGGGGGGTGGGATGCTGACCCCCTTTCAACCCCTTCTCTTCCATTAAATCTCATAATGGACTCTTTCAACCCTTTCTCTTTCGTTAAATCTCATAATGGCACCCATTAAATCTTCTCTTTCATCAATTCTCTTTCAGTAAATCTCAGAATGGCACCCATTAAATCTCGATACTCTTCTTTTTCAAAATATCTCTTTTTTGTGTATCAGCTTCATTTCAAACTCTCGATCAAACTCTCAATTGAAGTATGAATTTTTTTTTTTTTTTTTTTTATGGTGGTGGTTGTGCAGACTAGGTTGAAGAAGAACCATTTTTTTCTAGCTTTTGAAGTTGCAGAACAACAATTTTATTTAATTTACTTTTTATTTTATTTTATATCTTTATTTAAGAGAGATAATATTTTAAAAATTATTTAATTTAATTATAGTTTAAGCATATATTAAACAATTTATCAAATTATTTTTAATCCAATCCCAGGTCATTCCATACATAAAATTGGATTATTTTAGCCATATCCCATGGCCATGTTACATCAAACAATGACGGTGTTATATTTAATTCAATCCAATATGTCCAATCCTAGTTCAATCCAATCCTATAAAATAGTCAAATTCAACTCTGTACACCAAACGGGGCCTCAAAGTTCTATATCCAAATGCGCATTTCCTTTTATGTGCACACCTTCTTTTTCACCTTTATATAAATTATATGTACTAGTGGAGAATGACCGAGTAGGCAAGTATGTATATATATTTTTTTGGTACAGAGGAGGGCAAGCCCAGAAGAAAAACCAAACTAAGAAGAAGACATATTGCTTATAAAGCACTGCCTAACACAGTTGGTGCCTCTACCATCAATGTCAAAAATGTCTCTTAACGCAGCAGAGAGCTTGTCAAAAAGCCTTAACCCCATCTCCATCTTGTGCCCTATATGAGCGAGACCATCCGCAAGGAAATTTCCTTCTCTGTAAATATGTTGCACAACACACCTCCAATCACCGTTGATGATCTCTCTGCAGCTCTGAATGAGGCTGTAAAACATTTGGTTAGGACTAGTGTTAGTGTTAAGGAGCTGAACAACACTGCTGGAATCTGTTTCAGCAATAACATTCTTGAACCCATCATTCCAGGCCCTATTTAGGCCTTCAAACATACCCTATAATTCAGCTTCAAGGACATTCCCCAGCCCTATATTCATCACGAAACCTTTGATCCAACCTTTCTGATTGTTTCGCAAGACACCCCCAGCAGTTATGGCACCTGAACCACTGCTGCAGCTACCATCAGTGTTGAGTTTCACCCAATTTTCATTAGGAGGAGCCCAAGAGACTAATATAGGAGTCGTGACTCTACTGGTATCAACAAAATTAGCCTTCCACCAGTCTTTAGCATAAAGTTCAATAATCATGTTGGAGGATTGAGGTAGCACAAAATTAGGGACAAAAACCTTGTTACACCTCCATTTCCAAAGAAACCAGAGAGTTACTGTGAAAATCAGAAGAGAGGGTATATTATCCTTAGCCATTTTCATATCATACATATTACCATATAACCAATCGTCGAGGCTAACCTCAATTGCCGCTGTCAACTTGGTGTCCCTCAACACTGTCTCCCAAACTCCGACAAAGGATCTACAACCACGAAGCAAGTGCTTAGTATCTTCGATGCCAACCTCACATCTCGGACAAGACATATCAGTATCTATCCCACGCTTGACCCTCTGATGGTTAGTAAGTAACCTGTCATGAAACATGATCCAAAGAAAATGTTGGACCCTAGGTGGGATTTTCAAACTCCAAATGAATCTCCATTTCCACAAGTGACTCTTATCAGCTTCAAAGAGCCCACAATAAGCGGTCTTAACCGAGTACTCACCATTATTACTCCATCTCTAAAAAACTTTATCCTCACCACTATGCCTTCTACCAGCATTTAGACTACATATTTTGCAAACAATATTCCATGGTAAAACTGTCCTAAGCTGCTCAACCTGCCAGCAACCATTGGCCAAAAAATTGCCCACGGTCTGTTGAAGATCATCCGCAGTGATCTCCACAATGGCGTGATCCTTAAGCCTCCCCACATCTGGGACCCATAGATCAAACCAGAAGTTTACACGATCACCTATTCTAATTCTCCATTGAGTCCATTTTTCAACAAGCTATGCCCCATACTCTATACCTTTCCAGATGCTCGATGAGCCTATGCTTTTCTTCAAATCAGAGTCACAAATGGTTCGGTTCTTGAGGTACTTACATTGAAGGAGCTTGCACCGCATACCATTTTCTCCTTACAGCAGCTACTAACTCATTTTTGCAAGTAGAGCTTGGTTCATATGTTTCGTTTTCTTTAGACCCAAACCACCATTTTTTTCGATTGACAAACAGTGTCCCATTTAACGAGGTGAACCGCATTCTTGGTATCAGTGCTTCCCCAGAGAAAATCCATGTTGATACGATCCAACTCTAAACATGTTTCACTAGGTAACTTCACTGATTGCATGGTATATATAGGAAGAGCAGCAATGACAGCTTTGATAAGTGTGGCACGCCCAACAAGACTGAGAGTGTCACTTTTCCAAGCTGCCAGTCTTTTCTGAGTCTTCTCAATAAGGCCCCTGTAGGTTTTATTGTTTATTCTGCAGTGAATTAGCGGCACTCCCAGATAGTTCCCTAAATCCTTAGTGAGAGGAGAACCACACATTCTGGCAATGTCACAAGCATCATTATCTTTCATGTTCTTAGAGAAAAACACTCTAGATTTAGGGAAACTGATTTGCTGGCCAAAAATATCACAGAAAGTCTCCAAACAATCTCTCATAATCTCGGCTTAGGTATGGGTAGCTTGACCAAAAAGAATCAGATCATCAGCAAAAATAAGTGCGAAACCTCAAGTCCTCCCCTAGAGATTTTAACACATTTCCAAGTTCCTAAAGCTAATCTCTGATTAATCAGGTGAGAAAGCTTTTCCATACAGAGGACAGATAAATAAGGAGAAAGAGGGTCACCTTGTCTAAAGCCAGCTCCAGGAGTAAAAGACTCAGTGGATTCCCCATTTAGCATGATCCTGTAACTGACACTAGTAATACACCACATGATTAGGTCCAAGAGCTTGCCACCAATACCAACTTCCAAACACACATCTCTAATGAAGCTCCATTGAAGTCTGTCATAAGCTTTGGCAAGATCAATTTTCCAAGCAACATAACCTTTCTTACCTTTCATAAGTTTAAATTTATGAAGAATTTCTTAAGCAACCACAATGTTATCCTGAATCTGTCTCCTTAGAATGAAGGCAACTTGATTTGGGCTAATAAGGTCCGGAAGCAGTGGTCTCAATCTCTGGACAATTATTTTGCTAATAATCTTATAAGTGGTATTGAATAGACTGATAGGCCTGAGTTGGGTCAGATTAAGAGAACTAGGCACTTTGGGGATAAGAGCAATACTGATATAGTTTAGATCTATAGGGAAGGTACCTGTCTTAAAACTATCCCGCACATAAGTTACAAAATCCGACTTACAGGCTTCCCATTCATTTTGGTAAAAAAAGGCAGGGAGACCATCTGGACCAGGCGCTTTGAGACCACCAATACTAGACAGCGCAGTCTTCACTTCCTCCTCGTTGACATCTCTAGTAATGTTCACTAAAGTTTCAATTCCAATATCGGGAAAGCCTCTCGGTAGATTCTAAAAATAATCTAGTAATGGTTTAGTAGCAAAAATCTTCAGAAAATAGTCACTGGCGATTTTCTTCATGATTTCTCTATCACTCTGCCAGATGCCAGATGCCATCTTCATCTTTTAACCTTTCCAGCTTATTATGACGTCTTCTTATCATAGTTGCCAGATGAAAAAATTCGGTGTTCTTGTCTCCCTCTTTGAGCCATGACTCTAGATTTTTGAAGCCAAAACATCTCCTCTTGTTCAATAATTTGGCTATACTCCTCTTGAAGTTTGGTCTTAAGCTTAACAAGATTGGCCTTAAGCTTAACAAGATTGGCCTTGAACTAACACCAAGACTTCTCTGTATCCCTTGCAATCCAGCTAATAATCATCTTTTTCTCTAGAAAATACAACCAAACTTTTCCTAATTCCACTCCCTCAATTTACTAGAGAACGTCGTAATCTTATTTGTAATACAACCATTTATGGAATCCCAAAATTGTTGAGTCATGCTACTAAACTCCCTGTGTTTCAACCATATAGCTTCAAATCTGAACGGTTTAAGACCTCTTCTCGGAATGTGATGACTGTAAAGATTTAATAAAATCGGGCAATGATCAGAAGACACTCTGGGAAGATGTTTAAGGAAGCTTTCCGCAAAATTAATTCTCCATTCTTTTGAGCAGAGTGCTCTATCCAGTCTCTCCCATATACTCTCGTTAACACCCCTTTTAGCCGTCCAAGTGAATTTTTGACCGATAAACCCTAAATCCACCATCATGTTATCAATTATCCACTCCACAAACCTTGTCTTTGAGAAGCCACTCCTGCCACCGATTTTCTCATAACTTGCGGTAATTTCGTTAAAGTCCCCCATGACCACCCAAGGCCCCTTAAAACACCTTCTAATAGCACTAAGATATCCCCATAAACTTTTCCTGATGCCAGCATTTGGGTTTGCATAAACAATGGTGATGACCCAAAATTTGCTTCCCTCAGCCACAACCGCAGTGACAATGTGCTTAGAATGCACAACAACTTGAAGTTTCACATTATTATCATTCAATAACAGCCAAATACCACCCAAAAATCCAGTAGCCTCAACAATAAAGTTCCTATTGAATCCTAGTCTGTCTACAATTTTGGCAGCCTTGTTTCCACTAATTATGGGTTCCAAAACCGCAAGCACATCAAAATGGTTGAATTTCCTAAGGTCATAAACAATATTAACAAATCCCTTTTTTCCCGCACCCCTAACATTCCAGGAACAAAACATTAATAAAAAAATAATAGGAAACGATACACAAGGGCACAGTTACTCCAATGTCATCACCATTGCCTCCTTGAGACTGGAAGCAACATTATCAAAACTCACATAACCCATCACATCAACCTGTTGATCAGTGACAGTAACAGTTAAATGATTGGCTTTGGCACCTTGTTCACCAACCTTCTCTAATTCCACCAAATTCTTATGAAGGCTTTGAAGGACTGCAGAATCATCTAACTTTTCAACAATTCCTTCCAACTGCACTGCTTCAGTTTGGCGGTAATTCTTCTTGCCGCCCCTACCCTGATTCTTAGTCCCCTTTACCATGAAGTTCTCTTTGGATGATTTACTGACACTTTTGGCAATGGTTGTATCTACCAAATACTTGGTAGCACTAGTTGTCACCTGCCTTCTGCCAGTGGAGCTTTTGTTTGATATTTCAGCTAGGACCTTGGGCGAATTGTCCACAATATGTAAGTCTGAATGCCCTTGTAACTCTTCTTCCGCCTCCTCTACATCAGTGCTATCATTGAGGATTGCAAACCTAGAACCATGCGCTTTCTTGAGATTCAATCTATTATTCTTAGTGACAATTGCACTGCTCTTCACGTGTTTATCAATTCCAGCACTATCCAGTGATCTAGAGTGTTCCATTCTCTGCCTATTTTTATCCTCTCTAATGGTTTGAGTTTCATAGCTCTGTTTAGCACTACTTCCTGCCTTCTCGACATTGCCTTGATAACCATTCCTTTTCCCATCAGGTGTCCCCTGGTTGCCATACCTACTCCCTAAATTGTTTTTGTGATTTCTTCCATATGAGACCTGCATCCATGGTCCATAAGGATTGCTCTCATTACTGTCACCTCTGTTTTCCTCCTCTGCTGGTTTATCTCCCACCTCTTGTTCAACAATCCCTTCCTTACAACACTCCTTACTATGCCCTACTCTTCCACAACCAAAGCAAATTAGCCCCAGATTTTCATACTCGACTTTAATAGTTCTGTCCTCAACATTGATGTTGCTCTTTAGTGGTTGTGTTGTATCAATCTCAACACAAATCCTTGCAAATCTGCCTCTTGCCTGAGATTCTGTAATAGGATCAACTTTAAACATGGTGCCCAGCAATCCACCTATTTTCCACATCAAATTCACATCAATCCACTCCATTGGTAATTTTGACAACCTAACCCAAACTGGCTTCCTAGTGATTTCCTCTTCCCTAGGTACGAAATTGGGTCTCCATCTTTGCACAATAACATACTGGTTAGCAATCACCCAAGACCCCCCTGTCAACACAAAATTCAAATCATCAGGCATCTGAAACCTAGCCACAAAGTATCCATCCTCTAGATCAGTCAATTGCCAGTTTCCAATGAGTGGCCACTTTTGTCTCAGTTTTGATAGCATGAAGTTCAGCGTGTGAGCCCTCCCCATAACCTTCAGAATTAGAGCATTCTCCCATGGCTTACATAGTTTCAACTTCAAATCCACTAATAGCTTCATCATAGTTCCATTCGGTCCTTCAAGGTAGGAGATGTCTCCGTCTTCAATGGTCAATTGTTCCTTACCAGTACCAAATCCCTTCCAAGTGTCTAGGCTAGAAGCAATAAGCAACTTAGACTTGAAACTTTCAGTCACCATTTTCCACAAGGGAAACCTTTCTTTAACCTCTTGCGATGAGCTCTTTTCGCACTATTCGTGGAATCAGGCGGCTTCTCTTTTTCGACTTCAATCGTAGCACTCTCTGGTTGAGCAGCAAACATGAAAAAGTCTTCCATCCTTCGCAAAAAAGCAAGAAACAAAGGCGGCGCGTGAACAAAACTAATGAAACCTTAGACTTACTCTCTTTCAAACACTTAAAAACATATTTTTCTGATTGTCTACTTTCAGACGGTCTGTTGCACCATTGACATACAAGTTATGTCAAGTTTCAAGTGCAATATTTGTTTTGATTGGATCTCACTTTAATTTATTATTGACTCTAGAGCGAGTGGTTTTTTTTTTTTTTTTTTTTTTTTTTTACTTTTATCGTTGGTAGGATTTGAACTGCTAATTTGAGAGTCGTTTGCTCAAGCTGTAAGTTTGTCCATCTATCAGCTGAGCGACACCCTTGGGGGCGACTTTATTAGAGTGCGGTTGAAGAACAATCAAGTGGATATATCATCTTTTGCTGAAAATCGACTGATCTTGTCATGTTATAATTAATTAATTAATTATTATTATTATCTTTTAAATATTATAATAAATTATGACACTGCCGAGATCAACATATTGTAATAAAATCAGAAACTCAATATAATTGTAATCTAGGTGATGGCACAATGTAGCTTCTGGCTTTATAACAAGTTAGAAATTCTCTGAATCTCTTTTGAAATAAATGTTTTAATAAAAGCAATGTTGTGCAAATAAATATCGAATCCAACTGCACGTACAGACGTTGTTGATAGTTGATAGTTTTAAAGGTGATAAACATCATATAGTTGTGTATGGCTTTCGATTTGCTACAATCATGAAACCATTCTAAATGTCTCCATAGTCGATCAATTTGTGATGGTTACCCCAAGACTAGGCTTTTTTCTTAATGTGATAATGGGTCACTTTTACAAGTCCAAGACGTTTCATTTAATCTTAAATGCAATGTTGATGAGAGGCACATGCATGCATGTTACTTGGGACCTAACCAAACCGTTAAATACAACCTAACAACCAACCACAGTTCAAGGTTATTTAGATTCCGATCATGTTTTAGGTTTGAGTCGCACCATCACAACATATTTTTTTAACAAGTAAAAGCTTTAAAATTTTGAAGGTAAATAAAATATATTCCCACTTTTATATATTAAAAGTTTTTGATGTTTAACACACACCTATTAAGAAACTTTCTCTTGTAGATAGAAGTTTTGCTGGTTCTCTGAAGACTTTTTTTATTTATTTATTTTTTTTTTATTTTAGGATCTGGATAAATGAACCCATAGCCAAAAATCAATGGAAAGGTTAAATAATGAGGTGGCTAGTAGGTGAGAAGAAAGCTGTTTTACGTCTTGTTCATAAGGTTTTACGTCTTGTTCATAAGGTTGTGATAAAATTAATTAAGGATACAATGTTGAGAATAGTTAGGTTTTCCAATCTACTATGAGCATGGACGTACCTTTGTGGGGCTGAGGGTGGGCTCAAGCCCACCCTAGGCCCCCATTAAAATAAAACTAAAATAGTAAGAAAAAAAAATTAAACAATTAATTTTACTTCCTATTAAAAGTAGAAATAATATATTCTTTTCTTTTCTTTTTCTTCTTATTATAATAAAAATTATTTCTCCTCAATCTCCAAATTTGGCTCAATCTTTTTATCAACATTAATGATTAGTCTTCAAATTATATATGTATGGGAGAATATATATTATGGCTTTAAATATTTTATTTTGTTTTGAAATTTTAGGGTTATTGTTAAATATAGTTAATGAGATTTTAAGGCTAATCCAATTTTAAATTTACAAACTAATGATATTGTTAAATTAATTTCTCGTAACATTGTATTAGTATATTTCAAATGAATCAAACTAATATAATAATTTAATTAGTGTTCATATTTGCATTTTATGTTTCTCTTATAATTTATTAACTTTTTAAAAATAAAATAAAATTTAGTAACACATTTATTTAGAATATACATTTTACAGGGACATCTCACTATGTCCTCGTAACTAAGAGATGTCGATGTTCAATAAAAAATAAAAATAAATTCTAGCCCACCCTGGTCTTCAATCCTAATTACGTCCCTGACTATGAGTACGAGTGTGATCGACACCTCGATCAGACTTAATTATTTTGGAGCAACCTTTGGGATAAGGATTCAATTTAATAATGTAACATGGAGATGGACCTTGGAGTAGTTACTGTTTAGAGCTGATCTTCCTAGTCACCTAGTGCAATGTTTGAGATGTCAAAAAAAATTAAGATATTATTTCGTATTTTAGGATACCGATATTGATATGGTGGTATAATATCTTTTTTGCTAAATATCCAGGTAATTTTCGGAAATATGTTTGATATTTTTGTAAAATATCGATATCGGTGAACATATTACGTATTTTTACATAAGATCGTGGAAATTTCCGCAAAATATCGAGGACATTTCTGTGGAATATTAGGGATATTTTTGTTAATGTAAAATGAGAAATCGATGATATTTCCTAATATTTTTAATTACTTTTTTGTTTACTATTTTCACGAATTTTTAATTTGATGTAATTTATTATATGGCTTGTATGATGTAACTAATAGAAAATGAAGTTTTAATGGACTATTCTTAATTTTATATGGTGTGTATCTAACTATCTATATGCATTATATTCATATGAGCAAATTGCAACCAACCTCCCTGAGGTTTGCTCATAGACAACTAGAAACAACTTTTTCATTTATTGACAATCGTCACCCTTCCAGTTAGTCAACATCAGTTAACTCCAAACTTAACCATGTCAAATTTGTAAAATGACTCAATTACCCCTAAATCAGTTATCACTTGTCAGCACCTACTTTAATTTATGGAATAAGAAAAAAAAATTATAAAAATCGACTTTGACGTAGGTGGGTGTGTCTGGATGTGGATGATTGAACGAATTTTATTTTATTTATTTTTATTTTTTTTTTTAATGGATAAAAATATCCTTCAAGTTTTAATAAATTCCAATTGAAGAGAATTTATTAAAAGTTTCAATTGACCGTTTAGGACTGCCTATAAAATTGTATTCGCCAATAGAATAATGGATAAGAAATACTCTTTTTTTTTTTTTTTTTAATTTCAAAAATTATTATTTTATTAGATGTAATTATATCATGTATTAAATCTAAACCGTTGATGTGATGTGTACAATCAACTAAGATTGGTGCTATTGGTACACCTCCATTCATCTAATAATGACCCTATTTTTGAATATATTTAATATTACGTTTATAACCTTCTATCAATATTACTTAATTAAAGAAACATATCATTTTAATATATTTTTTTTTCCAAATTGAACCCGCATCCATTAATTATTTTATTGCTAGAAAAAAGTTATTCTAACATTGTAAACCCTAAATTGTTTATTTTTATTGTATTTTAATTTAATTTTAATTTTTTTTTGAAAAAAAAAAAGAGAACTAAATCAAAACTCAAGAAACATGCATAGTCTGGAAAATCAGCCAAGACTCAAGTGCACACTCTGCACCACAAACCAAGCAGATTCACCAAGGAACGTTTTTTTTTTTTTTTTTTTGAAATAACCAACAAAAGTTTCTTATGCATATATATATATATATATATATATATATATGGGAAGAAACTGATATTCTTCTATATAGTATTATTATAATTGAAAAAAATGAGATATGAATGCTAGCGAGGTTGAGGAAAAAAAAAGATGCATAGAAAATTCAATTGTTAATATAATTTGGGAAATAAATTTGTGTGAACAACAAGGGCAATTTAGGAAATAAATTGATATACTATAAAAAAACCATTTACTTTTTAAAACCGGAGCATTATTAGTTAAATGAAGGAGTGTCTATAGCACCACTTGTCCACTAATCATATTTATTTATGAAAGTACCGAAATGCCCTTAAACTAACGGTCAATGTTTGAAATTAACGGATATTAACTAACTGGAAGAGAGACGATTGTCAATAAATGAAAAAAGTTGTTTATGGTTGTCTAAAAGCAAACCTCATGGAGGTTGGTTGCGATTTGCTCTTTTTAGAATGTTTAACCCCACTAGATCCAGAAGATTATTGAATATATTTTGCGTAGGTTTTGTACCACACGGTTTTTCCTTGCAAATTAAAATACAAATGGTGGAATCCAAGGGGAATGTTATGAATAATATAAGAGAAACACTTTGTACCGTTGGTGTCGCGGCACCGCTGCGGCCCCGTAGTGTATAACAAGAGAAAAACCATACGGGTCCCATGTATTTATTACACTATGTCCCAAGTATTTTAATTTGTTTTTCCACTACGGGACCGCAACGGATGCTGCGACCCCGGTGGTACATAGCAAGATTCATAATATAATGGCTTCCACCCTACACTTTGAGGGACACTTGTCACCAATAAGTGAGACGGTGGCAACTTGTAAAGTAAGGCGGTAATAGTTTGTGACTGAGGTAGAGCTTGAAACAACAATGCATTCATTGGGAAATTACAATCAAGACCCTTATGTTTACTTATCTTTAAATAAGTCATTTCCATTGTAATTGTTGATCAGTCTTGAAAACAATACAGATCTTCAGCAGATCTTCATCAGTTAATATCCTCTCTCTCTCTCTCTCTCTCTCTCTCTACCCCGTCCCTCTTACTTCATTTGTTAATCGTCAGTTCGTCACTGATATCTCTCTCATCTCTTTTATGTATTTATCATTTCATTTATTTATAATATATAGTCTTCAAATTTAGTCCCACTTGCATCATTAACTTAAAGCTCTATCAAGTGGACATAGTCAAGCTGTGGAAATCCACAATATTTATAACATACATATATATATATATATATATATATATATATATATATATATATGTAATTTCAAAGAATTATTAGTCATGACCTATATACTTAATTATCTTTGTAAATTTATTGTGGCTTTGTTACAACCGCAAAAAGATGTGTTCAAAGAAAATTTTAGTATAATTATGATACTTTATTTTGGAATCTATAGGATTTTAGAAATCCAGGATGTATTGGATTCATATTTGTAAAGAATCAATCAAGGTTTGGGGGTATTCAATCCATACTTTGAAAGATTCTAAATAAATCCAATGAATTCCATGTGTATTTAATTCAGACTTTTAACAAATCCAAACAAAACTGGATGTATTCAAGAGTCATGGATTTGAATGGATTTTAGAATGGAAAATATAAATAGAAAGGGCCTTCAATTTGAAAATATAAATAGAAATCCAAACAATTCAGACTTTGTATTTTTTTTTTTTCTTTAATTGAACAACTATGTTGAAGGTTTCATGAAACAAAAACGTGAAACCTTATATTTTTCTCAGAAAACGTGAAACCTTACACTTTTTCCTAAAAAATGTTTCTTAGCTCAAAAAACGTGAAACCTTATACTTTTCCCAGAAAACGTGAAACCGCTAGAAAAAAATATGGAAAATGTGAAACAATACTGTGATATCCAGAAAACGTGAAATGACCTGGAAATTTAATTATTTTTCTTTCCATAAATAAATCATTTAATTTTAATTTGAAGGACCGGTTTCAACTTTTTTACATAAAAATGTGCAAAAATTGAAGGTTTCACGTTTTTTTTTATGTCTTCCCTGAAGGTTTCACGTTTTTAATGTTTCTAATGAAGGTTTCATGTTTTCAAGCCAAGTTTCACGATTTCAAAGTTTACGACCAATGTTTCACGTTTTCAAGGTTTAATACCGAGATTTCACTTTTTTTTTTTTTTTTCAAATTTTCTTTCATATGAACAACTCATCTCACGTTTCATCAATTTCTAATCTTAAAATCATCCACAAATCAATTCAACCAACCCAAACAACACAAATTATAACTATGTTTCATCAATTGATAATCCCTAACCAACATTATAACATCAAATCACATATAAAAAAATGGAATCATTTACAAAAATCAAACAACCAAATTTCTGTTTTTTATTAATTTGAAATCAAAGTTCTCCGACAAAAAATGGGCTTCGACGGACTCTTATCGACAGGGGTTCCCTCTCTGGCGTCGTCTCCACCGCATGCACCGTCTCCTCTCCTCTTCACGGTGGTCTCTCTCCTCGTCGACGGCGGTGGTCGTTTGTGAGCTCTGTCTCTCTTCTCATTTCTGGTCGAACAAGAGAGACTGCTGAGTTTTTTTTTCTTTTTCTTTTTATATAGGGGCATTATAGTAATAGCATAAAAATAAGGTTATAAACAGTTAAAATTTCAAACATGGTTAAAAACAATTCCCTAATGTTTTCTTATGGCTAGAAATGATTTTTCTCTAATTTTAAAGTAATAAAGTATTTAGGTTTTATTTTTTAAAGCAATTTTAAATGGTTAGAGTACCTCTATTAAAATTCAAAATTATGATTAAACTATTAAAAAAAAAAAAAAAAAATTGTACATATTGTATCTGCTAAAAATTTATATAAGCAAATAAAATGTAAAAATAGTTAATTATCTCCATAAAATTATAAATTACATATTTATCATTGACATTTAATCCTGTTAAATGGATTAGCGAGTTAGTTAATGGATTTAACGTGTTGACCTGTTAGTAACCTGAACCCAATTAGATCTGACTCAAACCCGTAAATATTGTGTCGTGTCAGCAGTTGCGACCACTAATTTGAATTGAGAGCTTTGAGATTATAATCCAAAGGTAATATTGATATTTAATAATTTACAAAAATAAATAACATAAAAGATTGCTATAAATAAGAGTGGGCACCCAAACCATTAAATCGACCCCAATTTAAGCATGTTGGTTTGGTTTTGACTAGGGGTGGGCATGGTTCGATTCGGTTCGGTTTTAACTAAAACCGTATTGAACTGACATATATTTGGTTTTTAAAAATGTAAATCGGTTTGAACCATTTGAATTTGAAAACCGAATTGAACCAAACACCTTTATCTCGGTTCAATTCAATTCAGTTTTAGGCCTATTGGGCTATGAAGGTTTTTATATGTTTTTTAATTTTTTGGGCTTTTAAGTTTCATTTTTGACATTTAGGCTTAAACTTTTTTAAGAAAACATAATATATAAAAATAATTTAAACAAAATACAACCCAATTTTCAATCCAAATATAAAATTTCAATCATATTCAATCTATATACTCAATTAAAATATTAAATCTTCATAACTTCTATAAAATAGAAGTCAAAAAATGTAGTACATAACGTAGTCCAAAATAAAACATCATCAACAAATACTCCATAATAAATTGAACCTTACAAAATAATTAATTAAGACAATTCGGTTTATTCGGTTCGGTTAGGTTTTGTATGTCCAAAACCAAAACCGAACCGAATTCAATTCGGTTTTTCAAATTTTAAATCGGTTTGAACCAAATAGAAGCTATGAACCGAACCAAACACCCTTTTTCGGTTCGGTTTGGTTCGGTTTAATTCGGTTTCAGTTTTTGTGCCCACCCCTAGTTTTGACAAAAAAAATATAACCTATTGGGTTAGTTTGTAGGTAATGTTTTATCAAATTGAATAACTTAACCCAAACTATCACATAATTTTTCATTTTCTTTTATCATTTCTTAGTTTCAACTTTAGCAAATTTAAATTTAAATTTAAATTAGTTATTTTTATTTCATTTGGAAGCTTCAACGAAATAGTTTTATTTTATAAGTTTTAGGTGTCTACACTTGAGTCAAATACTTAAATGTAGTATTATTGTTTATAATATTGATATATAGGTTTAGCTACTTATATGGATATTATTCTCTCTCTTTTTTCAAATTAAAACTAATAATGCAATTATGTAAAATTTTAATTGGGAATTTTTTTTGGCAATGGAATAACTTGAAAATTCAAAGTACATGAAAAAACATTTCAAAATTAAACTTATTTTAGAATTAATCATATACTGTTAAACCAAACCGATTTTTATAGGTTTGGTTTTACCTTATAATTGGTTTTGTTTTGATCGTAAATTACTAAACCAATTAAAAACAGATAGAAATATGAGGGAAAATAGGTGTCAATCCCACAAAAGATGTTGAAAAGAGTGCCAAAATTTTAAATAACCCAAACCAGCCTATACCCACCGCCAGCTACAAATGAATCGACTTGAAAATTCATTTTCACCATCTTTAAAGTTTATACTTGTGCCCGTGGGACTACACTATAATTATATATACAAGCTTCAGAGGGTGGTTCTGAATAAAACCGATCCATTGAAATGGAGTTTCTTCAGAGCAAGGAAAGTGGCACCAGTGATAGGAGCAAGTACAAGTCAAATGGTGCAGAAAATAATAATGGAGCATATTTGGTGTGGGAAGATCTTACAGTTGTGGCTCAGAGCTTGAAAAATGGTACAACCAAGAAGTTGGTGAGTGGGCTAAGTGGGTATGCAGAGCCTGATCGTATTATGGCCATCATGGGTCCTTCTGGCTCTGGCAAATCCACCTTACTCGATGCTTTGGCTGGTATTTGCCATCTATATCTCACTCTCTTTGCTCTTCTTCACATTAAGTTGCTCCTTATAAATTATCTGTTTTCTTTTTGTAACAGGAAGACTCTCCAGAAATACTCTCATGACTGGAAATATTCTACTTAATGGGAAGAAAGCACCCATAGACTCCAGAGATGTTGTAAGTTTAACATAATATATTCAACAACAATTTAAAACTGTTTTGATATTGGTTACACTGTTTGATTGTTTTACATCATTGTTTGAGCTCTTACTAAAAGCTTAAGCTTTTGGGTCCGGTGATTAATAACATATTATCAAAACTTGATTTGACCCAAGAATTCGGGGTTTGAATCTTTCCATATACATATGTTTCTGTATATATTATTCAATCTGCATCTGTATTTAAGCTTGGTCCATATTTCAAACCCATCCATGTTTAATCTTTTGGGTCCAGTTGTTATTAACTTTGATAATATTTTTTCAGTCTTATGTTACTCAAGATGACTATTTCTTGGGAACACTTTCTGTGAGAGAGATCCTCACTTACTCATCCCATTTAAGGCTTCCATCAAAAATGACCAACAATGAGATTGATGAGATTGTACAAGAGACAATAGTCAAGATGGGTCTGCAAGATTGTGCTGAAAACAAGATTGGAAACTGGCATTTGAGAGGCATAAGCACCGGAGAGAAGAGAAGGCTTAGCATTGGTGTTGAGATTTTAACACAACCTAAAGTATTGTTTCTTGATGAACCCACTAGTGGATTGGATAGTGCTTCTGCTTTCTTTGTGCTTCTGGTTCTCAATAGTATTGCACATGATGGGAGGATTGTGGTATGCTCTGTTCATCAGCCAAGTGGTCATCTCTTTGATTTGTTTGATGATTTGTTACTCCTCTCAAATGGTGAAACCATCTACTTTGGAGATGCAAAATTGGCTGTCAAGGTAAATGGCTAGTCATTTTCATGTGAGGTATTATGGATTTCTACACTTTTGTTTTCAACAAACTTTTAATCATGGATGGCAATGGATCGGATCGGGGATGGATACCCAAATATCCATCCCCGTATCCGTTTGAGATATGTATCTCCACCCCCGCATCCATCCCATTTCTTAGTAAGCATGACGGATTCCGATAATCCCCAAATTAAGGTAGAGATATTCATCCCCGCTCTGTCTATATCCATATCCGATGAAAAAAATGCAAATTTTTACGGTTTACAAGAAAAAAATGTAATTAACATGTGTAATAGTACATTTTATCCTATTTAAAGGAAGAAGAAACAAATGCATCCAATAAAATTCAAGTAAAAATAATAATAATAACTTATATAATTAGAATTCAGAATTACATAATAATTTTTATATTTTTAAAATATTAAAATTTATAGGATGACATCCATCTCCGCTTCGTTCCTGAAATAATAGTATCCATCCCCATTTTTAATGGGCGGATTCTTACAGATATTTGTATCCGTGGATAATTTTGCCACCCCTCCTCTTAATATTAAGAATCCACATGTGGTAACACGATAACGAATCAGTAACAGATTCATTTAAAATTAACAGAGATCTTCGAAACTAGTTCTGATTTATTCTATTCTCTCTTATACAGTTCTTTGCTGAAGCGGGGTTTCCTTGTCCGACAAGAAGAAACCCTTCGGATCACTTCCTTCGTTGCATTAATTCTGACTTCGACAAGATTTCTACTAGTCCATTGCCATCTCAAAGACAAAGTGTATCTACACAAACCGGAGTTTGTTTCCTCTTTGATCGATTCTATTATTATTATATAATTATTCTCGTTCAAGTTTCATAAGTTTTTCCTAATGATACAGGTGATTCCAACGTCATCAAATTCCCAGATAAAGTTAACTACAGATGAGATCAAAGCAAAACTTGTTGAGAAATACAAGGACTCTGATATTTCAAAGAACATGAGAAAAAGAGTTCAAGAGCTAGCACTTAGTGTATGCAACCCAAACTCATTAAAGAAAATTAAATAAAATTAGTATATTTTATCACAATAAGTTTGATAAAGTGCAGGATTCTTGTTAAAGTATACAAAACTCGCAAGAACAATGTCGACTTTACATTCAATTCACAAGTTGCACGTTATACTGTGTAGTTGAACGTTGAATATGTGAATTGAATACAACATCGATACATTTTCCATATGAATTGGTTGAAACTTGTATTGTTTCAGGAACAAGTAGAGATTGTATCAAACAAGAGCAATGCTGGGTGGTGGAAGCAGCTGTGGACATTGAGTGGTAGATCATTCCTGAACATGTCAAGAGATATGGGATACTATTGGTTAAGGACCCTGTTTTACATTCTAGTGTCAGTAAGTGCAGGCAATCTCTATTTCAACATCGGATTATCCTATCAATCCATAGTACAAAGAGCAAAATGTGATGCATTTGTTTACGGTTTCATGATCTGCTTGTCTATTGGAGGCTTACCATTTTTCCTTGAAGAATTTAAGGTGAAGAAGATCATACTAATTAGATCTCTTAGTCAATTTCTAACTGGTTTGAAAGTGCTTTTAGATATGTGTTGTTTTGTTGTTGAAGCTTCTAATGTTAATCTCCACCAAAAAAACAAAAACAGGTTTCATACAGGGAAAGAATAAGTGGGCATTATGGGGAGGGTGTGTTTGTGCTATCCAATTTCCTCTCATCGTTCCCATTCCTGGTGATGTTATCCACATCTTCAGGAACAATAATCTACTACATGGTCAAATTCCATCCCGGAATCTCACCCCACGCCTATTTCTGTATCAACCTCTTTTGCTGCATTTCCATTGTGGAGACATGCATGATGGTGGTTGCTTCGTTGGTTCCTAATGTTTTGATGGGAATTGGAGTTGGAACTTGTGTAGTTGTAAGATAAATTCTACACTTATCAGCTTTTTTTAGATGTGTTTTCTTGGACTTGTACTATTTATTCACACTATTCTGGGGTTTCTGTTTCTGGATATGTAGATGCTTATGATGATGGCATCTGAAATCTTTAAACTACTTCCTGATCTTCCTAAGTTCTTCTGGCGCTATCCCATGTCCTACATCAGTTTCGCTTCGTGGGCAATCCAGGTACTATACAACATATCCAGAAATTCGAAATTCTCTTCCACAGACCATTCCAACATATAATCTTATGTCAATCTGTATACAGGGTCAGTACAAGAACGACATGATAGGTCTCGATTTTGATCCCCAGAATCCCGGTGACACAGAGGTCAAGGGCGAGGAAGTTCTGCAGAAAATATTTGGGGTGGAACTGGATCATTCAAAATGGTGCGATTTGCTAGCTCTCTTGGTCTTACTAGTATCTTACAGACTAATCTTGCTTGCGGCATTGAAATACAAGGAGAAATCATTATCACTATTACGCAGACTCTATGCTAGTCACTTCCGACAGCCTGTAAAGCAACTTATGTTAATGAAGGAGAAATTTATCTCCTCCAAGACAAACCAACCTACTCCATAATCTTCTCAACCACTGCCTTAACAAATGTGAATAATGAATGCAGTGTTCTATCAAGTAAAGTATATACGGATAAGCTTCTGTTGTAAAACTGTATTTACAAAAGCACTTAGGGGTCGTTTGTTTTTTAATCTGAATACTGAACAGTCCTGAATTTTTATAAAGACTGAAACTGAAATTGAATGGCATGTTTGTTTTTTATTTTTCTCATATCGGAATATAATGTCAACTTGTTTTTAAAAATAAAATTGTTTGAAAACAAATAATTTGACATTTAAACCCTTATTATTATTAATTGTTATGTATCTTTATTTGATATGATATAAACAATTAAAAAAAAAAAATTAATAAATACTAAACCATTTTTATGTAAATATTGATAAGATATTATTCAATGTTTTGATTTTTCAATGGAGTTGAAAGTGACACTGTGATTAAGGTTTTTCTTTTTTCTTTTTCATTTTTTAATTTTACTTATAGTTATTTATCATTAATAATATGTCAAAAGAAAGAAATTTATATAATATAAAATCATGGTAATATTGGAAATAATTATCTTTGGAAGGATAATATTGGAAGGAAATATTTTAAATGCAATGCAGTGATTTTGAATTAAGTTAAAAGTCATGATTTGTTACCTTTTATTTTAAATTGTTTTGCGGCATTTTTAAAAAAATAAAAAATATAAAAAATATAAAACTTAATAGGTTCACTTCTGACCCACTAGAAAAACCAAACGACCCCTTAATGAACAAAAGCAACAACACACTCATCCACCAAGTTCAATAAACTTAATAATAAAGATTTGAATTTGTTAAATAAACGAAATAAGATAAAGTCAAAGATGTTTTTATGATGGTCGATTGATAATTTTTTGTAACAAATATGATTGCAAATTATGATCGATTATCCAAATTAGAGTTATGGTTAATCTTAGGTATAAGAGAATTACAAATGGTTTTGAGTGGTTATTATTAGGCAATAGTCAACTTTCCCTTGTTCACTTATGTCTATTATGGTTATTGCATTCTAATTATTATGTTATTACTGCTTAGATTCTTACCTTTCCTTGCAATATTTGTACAGCACCCTATGAAATTTTGTATACAAATTATGCAAAACTATTTAACAAAGAAACAAATTTGTCCCCATAAAAATTCCCAACAGTCAAGGATTCTAATTTGACAAGAAACATAATATTATTTACTTTGTTGAACACACTGAATATGTAAATCAACTTCCTTACCTGAACTCCACCAAATGTGCAGGCTAATGGAAATACAAGATTGGAGAAGGAGATCAATCAGGATCCGTAACAATACATTTGGCAACTCTGCATGTATATTCTACAGTGTAGCTTATCAATTAAGCAGTTTGCAAAGAACAAAATTGAATGACAATACGATGGCTTTGAGCATAGAAGTAATTAAAGTACTCTCATTTATTCTCTTCAATGAATTCTCTGTACTCTTTTTTCATTTTGACCCCTGGTACAGTCCTGCAGAACAAGAAACACAACAGTTGGCAGCGGCCAAGAATCGTCAAAATATCATTTGATGTAACAAGTTTACATGCATTGCATGGAGGCAAAGAAATAAGTATGAAGAAACAAAATTTAGCTGACCTGAGCATTTCCTTGTTCTTGAAGAATTGCACGCATGGTGTGCCCATAATTCCAGCTGCTTCTGCTATCTCTGGATCTTCCTCAATATCGATTTCAACAAAATGTACATCCTGATCGAATTCTTCTATCACCTGTTGTAATTAAAGTTCAGCAAAACTTTAGCAAATCACTTGTTAGCAGTGCAAAAGATATAACAGTATGACATGACTATCCAACTTACCTTGCTAAGAATTGGCTTCAAAGTCCTACACGGACCACAAGTTGGGGAAGTATGTAGTACACAGATAAGCCTTGGACTTTCATGGTACAATTTTCGTAGAGCATACTGAGGAAGGCAAACAAAAGAGAAAAAGGGAAACTTTTTTAAGTTATAAGCTTTATTAAACTAAGGCTGCATAAACATTGAAATAGGAATATCTCACTTCTTGTGAAGTGAATTACAATCCTACTAAAGCTAGTATATTGAGGAATGAATGTGCACCTGGCCCCTGTGCTTAGTACGTGTGATGTCAAAACCTTCTTGAACATCCCTGTCTGTGAGATCCTTCTTAGGCTCTTCGGTTTGAGGCTGTCAAATACAAAAAGATGAAGAGATTTAAAATTGGTTGAACTACAATACAGATCCAAATTATTAAATATAGCAATGGAATTACATAAAATCCCATGATTGGTTCCCCAAATGCAGACATGACCAAGGTTTTAACAGGTGAAAGGCAAGGCGAGGAGGCGGCCATCTCAAATCGAAAGTGATCAAAAAAAAAAAAAATACTAAAGTAGAAATAATCCATTACATTTAATAAAGTGGTTTGCAGCATACTCTATCCTCCGTATGCCCACCCTATACAAACAGAAACTCTAATTTTTAAACACTGGACATGACTATCTCAAGACAAAATTAGAAAACTTTGAAAACTTAATTCTTTCTGTTGTTTTTCCAGTTCAACTTTCAAGGATTGACTTCCATATTTAATCCTACATAGGGTCAAAATCTAAGGCTTTACTCTAAAAAGGGGTGTTAGAAAGACTGGGTTTTGAAAAGTGTAACATTCCTGCATGTATCATGCAACTGAAGGTTTGTCTAACCTCCGAAAGGCAACTCAAGAAGATATGAAATAGGTATATGATCCCTAAGCTACTTGCAACTTAATGTGAGGAAATTTTCATGTAAAATTACTAGTTTGACAATATTCCTCCATGCACCTTACCTTCTACTATATTTCTATACTACTAAAACTGTTGGCAAGCTTTTTGATGTGTTACTTGACAGTTTTTTAAGGTTTTGTCAGTCAACAGATGTTCCTACTTCCTATTACATCAGGATTTTCATGTAGCATTACTTTGAAAGAGCACTGAAGATAAAACCCCGGAAGTTATATTTGTTTCAAAAAATTTCCAGTACCACTGCCAACTTATTGCAGTGACCACAAAAATATTAAATTTAAGCATCAAGTTGATAAGCTCCAGAAAATTAGACTATTCAGATGTATCTATATGTCCAATCCTCATTTGTTGTCATCATTAATCATAAGTGCTATGTTTAGCTTTTCAATCTGTCATCATACGTCCTTCCATATGACCACATAAGCAGTTAAACAGTACTGGATCTCAAAATAAGGAACTCACAAAGAATCAGTTATTTGGAGAAAAACAAAATCATATGATATAGTATAAGATAATATATTACCACTGAGAAGTAGGATTGATTAAACATGAAAATTATCAGAAAGTTGAGTACCTGGTGAAACTCAACAAGAAGATTATTGTGGACAAGGTATCTCTCAACAGACAAAGCAGCAACGCATCCTGATCCAGCAGCAGTTACTGCTTGTCTCCATTCGTGGTCCTATTCAGAAAACAGAAAACTGAGTTACGAATCAGTCTTACAATAGTCATGTGCGCCCCAAAACATAGGACCCAAGCAGATGCAGAAGCACTATAAAGCATGCAGCAAGATAACCACTTTTTTCACAGAACTCCCTTGAAGGGTTCACTTAATATACAAACTTGAACAGTAGGACGTACCACCCAACTCTTTTATATTAATCGCTCAAAAGCATGAGAAGAGATTTTCCCCATAGTCATGGTTCATGGTGTCCACTACATATATCTTAGGAGTTAGGCGCTGAAAACTAGACCTTAAATTTCATACTATGTAAATCCACTTTAGATGGGGCATGCCCAGAAAATCATATAAACCAAGAAGTGCTGAAACCTAAGCCTTAAAATTTACACTATGTAAATCCACCTCAGATGGGACATGCCCAGAAAATTATATACATCGAGAAAGATATATGTGATGATTGAAGAGAGATTAATTCTCTATGTTTGAAATGATCTAATCAATGTGGGCAAATTAAAAAATTAGGAAGAATTTAAAACATGCCAGAGTTTTTTGTTAAGCATCATCACTCAATTACATCATATATAATTCAGATTTATAAGAATAACGAATCATCCAAATACGCAAATCATTTCTTAGTTACATGATAAATTAGTGAACAGCATGCTAATTTCTACTTCTTTTTACAAGCATCTTTTTTACCCAAACTTATATAGGAAACTTTCTTAAATTAAATGCAAGCATTTCCTTAAATGAATTACAAGTTTCACATCTTCTTCTTCTTCTTTTCCTTTTTTATAAGAAACAAGACCTTCATTCAGAGAAAGGTGCTAATTGCTCCCAAAATCTATAATTCCAAAACACCATATCAATTCATTTCTGAATTTCAATTATGAGTTTATAACCACCAGTAGAATCATGTCAATGACAGGATCGTACTGAGTAATAGCATTACAGACCCCTAAAGACAACCAAATGGCATTCAGAATATATGCATTTTAAGAGGATTACCTGCACATCTCCAGCTGCAAATACACCTCGAACAGAAGTTTTTGCAGTACCCTCCTCAACTATCACATAACCTGATCTGTCAAGTTCAACTTGGCCTTCCAACAACTGGCTATTCGGTGAATGACCGATCCCATAGAATAAGCCTTTTGCCTCGAGCACAGATTCCTCACCAGTATCAAGTTTTCTGACTAAAATGCCGGACATTTGGCCCTTTGTATTGCTAACAACGTCAACAGTCTCTGTATTGAAGTGCACGGTGATATTTGAATTGTTGAACACTCTGAAACATTCGTGATAATCAACCTGTTAAACAAACATTCAGGGAGTTGAAAACTCAACATACAAACATTTTCATTAGTATATAATTCATCATCATCAAGGCAGGCACAAGAAACAAGGAGAAAATAAACACCAGGATGCAAGCAGAAAAACAATTAAAATCAACATCATAACAGATGAATAAATAAGTGCAAAGCATCATGAAGCTTCAGATATAGCTAAGCATTGACATAGTGGTCTAAAAGTGTAAAACTAAAATCAGCTGTCAAGAAAAAAGATCATGGCAAGATTTTGGAGCCAAGATCTAAAACAATGACTTGAATAAGAAAATTTCATTGTTAAGATGATTTGTCAGCAAAAGGGATAAAGATTTCACCACAACTAAACATACCATAGCCATACAGTTCCATGTCCCAACAGATGTAAATATAAACACAGTCCAAAATATGCCTATATCTGAAATTAAATATTTAAGGGGTAAATATGACTGAAAAGAATCAAGGAATTTAAACAGATGTCTCACATATAGGAAATGGTATTGCTAAATTCTTGTGCTATCCACTTTTACAAACATACAAGTATATACAACGATAAATGCACAATGGCATTACTAAAGATAATCCATAACAACTTCAAACTAAAAAACATGAGCTAGAAAAGAAAAGGTTTCACCAGGACTCACCTATCTTGCATTGCTTTAGATGCTCTTAGTTGATCTCTCCGTACAAGTAAATGAACATGACGAGCATATTTTGTTAAGTATATTGCTTCCTCTGTAGCTGTATCACCTCCTCCAACCACAGCAAGAACTTGTCCCTTAAACAATGGTGATGCTCCATCACATATTGCACAAGCACTGATTCCCCTACTCCAAAATTCATCCTCACGAGGTAATCTGAGCCTTTGTGCAGTAGCTCCAGTTGCATAAACAATGCTGTGGCACTTAACCTGAAAGTAAACGTAAGCAAAAAATTTCATAAAACCATAATCAGCTGGAGTTTTCCAAGGAC
Organism: Acer saccharum; assembly: GCA_030490815.1. Taxonomy (NCBI): domain Eukaryota; kingdom Viridiplantae; phylum Streptophyta; class Magnoliopsida; order Sapindales; family Sapindaceae; genus Acer; species Acer saccharum. The sequence goes on from CM059866.1 coordinate 54,128,944, forward strand.
CGATAAACAATAAATCTACAGATTATTAATCAACATATACAACCCGAGCAGCAATGTCATGTCAGGCAGACACGGAGAGAATATGACCATGGTGTATCCAATCCAACAGAATAAACTTAACACAGGCACAAACAAATGCTCATCAAGATCTTAATTCTAATACAAATAAGAATAAAGTCAATGACATAATGTCTGTGAAGTTGGGATTCAGCCTGTAATCCAAACAAGAAAAATAATGATGGTTATCCATCACAAGTTCATGCATTCAATGGTAAGTAGGCTCCAATTCCCATCCATCGTCTGGCACGTGGAGTGCACTGTTGGAAGGGTTCACTTTCATACATGAACCAATTAATGACAGAGTTTCGCAAGTCACAAGCATGTCCTTAAAATAAAAGAAAGAATATAAGATGTTAACAAGGCATCATATAACTCAGGTAATTCATATCATGAAAAAGACAAAAGTATTGTTCAGTTCAAATTTGGTGTCAGAAAAAATAGTCGGCAACCTGGCATCATATTCATCTAGCAAATCAAACCAATTTTAGCATCATAAAGCATTAATACAGGGCGAGAGCAACAGTTCGTGCCAAATTATAAATAATCATGCATCCAGAGCTTTAATACATAGTTTTTACAATCACTTCAACATATACAAAGCATGCAACATAAGTAAAGATGGTGCAAAACAATATATCACCTTACGTTCACTACTTTTCACAGTAAAAGGACTGTTTTTAACATCAACATACTCAACATCTTCTTGGAACAGTTCTGCACCCCACCGTTCAGCTTGTCGTCGCATCCTAAGCAGCAAACAAAGTTAATATGCTATTCCACAAATAGGGTTCTAGGTAGCTACAAATAGAATTTACATCCAAGAACACAATGGATTTTTTGTCACATTACCTATCCATCAAATCTGGACCAGTTATTCCTTCAGGAAAGCCTGGAAAGTTCTCCACTTCAGTGGTAGTCATCAACTGCCCTCCTGGAACACCGCCTACTTGATATCCCTCAAACACTACCGGCTTTAAATTGGCACGAGCAGCATATATCGCTGCTGTGTATCCAGCGGGACCAGAACCTATGATCACCACATTCTCAACACCCTTATCTGCAAGAACAAAGACCAAATAAACACACATTTTCAAGAATTAACATTATTTTACTGGCCATACTATCTCAATCGATTAAAGTAAGAATGATTTATTTTTTTTCTGTCATAGACTTAATTGCATAACTATTCACCCAAAAAATTAAACTTAAAAGAAAAAACTGACTAACAAAATTCATCACTTCTCATACTTGTTTCAATTACACATGCATATATACTTCCTAGTTCTAGCAAAAAAATAAAATAAATTTAACAACTTCAACAAAGTTCAAGAACACCTACATTACTCAACCAAGAACACACAGTCTTCAACTTCAAGAAAAATACACAATGTAATGAAATTAACACATCGTCAGTCTCTAAACTTTCTCAGAACAAAAACAAATACAAATATATACGTATGTGGAAGTTGCGAGGTTAATTGTAGAGTGACCTGAAGAGGTTTGGGCGTCGACGGCCGAAGCTCTGAGTCGGAGAGTGAAAGGCTGAGCTGAGGCCGGCGAGTTGAGTCGGAGAGAGCGCCGGCCAGCGAAGAAGTTGTTAAAGAGGAAGAGAGAATGAGGAGGATGGAGCAGAGAGAAAGTTGACATGTTGACTCGGTGGTGAGTCGACACGCTCCCGATTCCGATTCCTATCTTTGTAGACGCAGCCATTCTGTTTAAGACCATACAATTATCTGCTGCTTCTTGTCGCTGTGCCTTTCTGTTTTTTATTATTATTATTATGTCAAATTTTACAATATCCCCAAGGTTATACATAATTTCACGTATATGGCACATTTGGTCATAATTACATGGACATGCCCTACAGGCTACAATTAGATTTGGACCGTTAACTTCTAACGGTGGATAGTCGAAGGTGCGAAAAGTCTGAAATACTCATCCACAATACAAACAATAAAAACACAATAAAAATCCCACGATCATCAAACATCATTCAACCATCTTTAGCAACTTTAGTCAAAATACATCATTTTAGTCGTTCTATTATTTAACTGTTAGTCAAAATTAACGGTACTAGAGGTATTTTCGACTTAAATCATTACACTTAAAAATGTGTCACATAATCTACACACTAATATATTGAATCCAAAATTTAGGCTTTTTTTAGGTTTTGTACGCGTCTTGTGCGTGGGTTCAGTAGTAAGGCTTCAAGGTCACGCGCCTCGCCTGAGATCATTCTCTTGCCTCCTATGGCAGCCGCCTTCCTGTTTTCTACTCAACCAGACCTAAGGAACAATGAGGAACTCAAAGAAAAACCGCCTGATACCACAACCAGTACCAAGCGTGCCCGATCAGATGATTCTGGAGAAAGTGATAAACTACGAACAACAGCGGGAGAGAGTTTTAAATAAAAACTTTTAAGTGCGCCCAACCCCAACCAATGGCATGGATTTGGATCTGGGAAGGAGAAATTGAAGATTGCAGATGGGGATATCACAATTACAGAGGGTCTGTTTGGCCTTGCCATGAAACTTTCGACAGAATTAAAGCAACAATTGTGCAAGCAATAGAAAAAAGCTATAATTCTGAAAATTATGGGTAGGAACCACACTCTGAATATCATGCATGCAAAGCTCAGGCAAAAATGGCAACTCAGTGGTAACAGGCAACTCACTGACCGAAGGATGGCTATTTTGTGGTGAGATTTCAGATGTTGGATGATCTGGAATATGTGTTGACTGGAAGACCCTAGGTAATCGCCAATCAATACCTTGTTGTTCAGAAGTGGAGACTGAACTTTGTACCTGGAGAAGATGAGATACAGAAGATGTCAGTTTGGGTTAGACTTTCTAAATTACCTATGGAATGGATTGAAGTAGAACTATTGAGGCATATTGGTGGAATGTTGGGTACTACTTTCAAAGTTAACCCAATCACCGAAACACAAGCTAGGGGGAGGTTTGCTAGAATTTGCATTGAAATTGATATCACAAAGCCTCTTAAGAGCTCTTTAACTGTAGAAGATCGAGAGGTTAAGGTTGAATATGAAAGCTTAAGGCTGATTTGTTTTAAATGTGGGAGAGTGGGGCATAACAAGGAAGAATGTAGAGAGGGTATAGTGGAACAAAATGAGGAAGAGAGGAATACTAAGCAAGGGACGTCTTCTGGCAACGGTGATAAGGATCAGTTTGGTCCATGGATGCAGGTCTCCTATGGGAGAAGTGGTAGGAATGTTGGTACTGGTCCTACAGGGAAAATTCCTACTAATCAGAGTAACGTTGGCAGAGCAGGGACCGGTAAGAATCATGGCAATGAATCTCCTTTTGTTGTAGCTGGAACTTCTGGAAATGGTAAGGTTTTAGGCAACACATCGGCGGATCTCTTGAAGAAGATAAAAGATAATGCTAAGATTGGGAATAACAGTAAGATGAATTTCAACCTGGTGAATAGGTATAGGTTTGCAGTTTTGAGTGGGGAGTCAATTGAGGAAGCAATGTGATGACTACCCAAAATTGTGTTAGTAAGTGGGACAAAACTCACTCAAAAAAGGGTCTTACTGAAATCTCCAACAGGATACCTGGTAAGAATCAACAAAACACTGCTACTAATAAATATCTGGCTAGAATTCCCATAGAGCAGCCAACCTTTAACAAACCCTTTAAGGAAAATAAAAGTGTGATGTCTGTTAGTAATGGACAAGGTCGTAAAAAGGACAAGTAGTATACAGTTAATGAAACAACTTTAGTCATGGAGGAGGAAATTGAAGATGTTGAGGTCCTCCAATCCCTACATAAGGATATTTTGCAGCAAGGAAATATTTCTGGCAGTATTTGTACTAATAGTGATGTTATTCATTTGGCCCCTATGCAAGTGAATGTGGTTGATGCTACTGATTTTGAAGTGGTTGCCTCTAATCTTAAAGAGGCAATGCAGATAGTTTTGGTATAGTGTTGCTCCGCTGTGTCCCCTTTTCACTTTATAGTTTTGATGATTTGTTCGTGGAATGTCAGGGGAGCCGGTAAGAAGTGATTTAGTAGAATTATTACTAACCTTAGAAAACTATATCATTTTGATGTGCTTACGATTTTAGAGCCTAGAATCAGTGGATCTAGAGCCTCCAAAGTGATTGATAGATTGGGTTTTCCTAATAATTTTATTGTTGAAGCTTCAGGGTTCTCAGGAGGTATTTGGCTTCTATGGGATGAAACTTAAGTAAAGCTTCGTGTGGTGGCCAATAATAAATATGCTATTACTGTTATTGTTGCTGATGAGAATAAATTCTGAGTACTAACTGTTGTGTTTGCCAATCCTAATGCTATGTTACGGAGACAGCTGTGGAGCTATCTTAATGCTGTTAGGAGTTGTGTTTAGAGGCCCCTGGATGGTTCTCAATGACTTTATTGAGATCACAAACAATTCTAAGAAAAGAGAAGGTCATAATTGTTTTTCCAAGTCGGGTTTTGTGGAATGGATTAATGACAACAAATTGGTTGATTTAGGGTTTGTTGGTCAGAAATTTACATGGATGACGAGGATAGGATTTAGAGAGAATATTTGGGAAAGGCTTGACAGAGCCCTTTGCTCAATAGAATGGAGAATTATGTTTGAGGAGGGTCACCTTGGACACTTACCTAGAGTTTCTTCGAATCATTGTCCCATTTTTCTGAATCTTCGTAGCTTACATATTCCTCGTAATCACCTCAAACCCTTTTGGTTCCAAGTTATGTGGTTGAAGCATGTGGATTTTGGTAAGCTGGTGAAACATATCTGGGAGACTCAGGATGCGACTCAGGATGCAGCTCTGGTATTGAAACTATTGAGCATCTTCTTTGTGGATGCAAAGAGTCTATTGGCGTTTGGGAAAAAGTCTCCAAAGGAAGCATTGCTGCTGTTGATTTCCAAGGTGATTTAGATAGGTGGATTGCTGGTAATCTCCAAAGTGGTAAGATGTTTGTTGATGATATCCCTATCTATCTGCAGTTTTCTTGTGTGCTGTGGTATTTGTGGAAATGGAGATGTTGTAAGGTGTTTGACCCTAATTTTTCTATTCCTCAAGCTCCTAATATGATTATTAACCTGTTTGCCAAGGAGTGGTTGAATGCAAATTACTCTGCTGCTAGCAAAGATGTGACCTTGCTTCCGGTTAAGTGGCTGGAACCGATTGTAAACTAGGTTAAAATTAACATTGATGGGAGTAGGAACCTTATTTCAGGGAGCATTTCTGCTAGTGGTGTTATGCGCAACCATTTGAAAGCCTGGGTGAGGGGTTTTGTGATGAACATAGGTAGTGGTAGTGTGATTGAAGCTAAGTTGTGGAGCTTATATGAAGGTCTTAAGATGGCATGGAATTCTAGGTTTAAGAAAGTTATGGTTGAGTCTGACTCTCTCGCTAGAGTTCAGATGAGGTACAAGGTTACCAACCAAAATCATCCGCTTTTCAGTATCATACAGAGCTGTAAGAACCTTCTGCTAGATGATTGGAACTGCAATATTAAGCATATTTACAGAGAAGGTAACAACCTTGCTGATGGCCTGGCTCGAATGGGTCATAGCATGACTAATGGCATTGTCTTCTTCGACAATCCTCCCCCTGAGATCATTCCAATCTTTGAAGATGATTACAGAGGATTAACCTGTTTTAGATAGGCCTCTACCCTCTCATTTTCTTAGGTTTTTTTTTTCTGCTTTTCTAGGCTTGGCCCTCCATTGTACCAAAAAAAAAAAAAAAAAGTGTCACATACTCGCATGTCAATAGTTTGATAATTGTAAATAAGCCCAGCCCAACTTTTAAGTGAATGTTCCCCTCATTGAATTATAAAAAAAATGATAAATTCAATAAAATTTGAAAAATAATAAAAATTAAAAGAAAATGAAAAAAAAAAAAAAAAAACTTAATTATAACATGTATAATTTAAATTTTTAATCAATATATGTTAAAATTGTAAAAGATCTTTAAAAAAAAATTCATGATAAAAAAAGTTTTTCTTAAGAACAAAAAATAAAAACCGGAGGAGGCTATTGGCTTCTCTATCACGGAGTTAGTAGTAGCTTCCTCCCCCTCAAAAACCATGGGTAGAGGTCATGCCTCATTCCTTACACCATGGGAGGAGGTGTCTCCTCTCGTGCACCTCTTCCCTTAAACTCAAGGAGGCATGTGTCTCCTCATGAATTGTTAGTGGAAGCTTCAATTTTTCAATAACTTTATTTTTATTTTGTTAAAGAGATTTAATATTTAATTTATTTTTAAAAAATATTTCATCATTAAGATAGTTTTGATTTTCAAAAAATAGTTTAATTATAATTAATTTGTTTGAATATAGTTTGGAACGACGCTACATATTTTAAATATTTTAATAAATGTGTAAAATCTTAGAAATGTTTAGGGTATTTTGGATAATCCATGAAGGTAAAATTGTCCTTCTAACTTAATTAAATGATAACAATGGCAAAATTATACTTTAATAGGTTCAGTCATTGTTGGCTATAATTTGTTTAAAGAGACAAAAGTAATGTTAAAGTGTGTAAAATCTTATGAGAAAGAAGGGACTTATGAACTACCGAACAATGTGACTTGTTGCCTTGTTGGTACTCAATTCATCGATCGAATGTATTACAAAATCACTGCAATGCATGTGGTACCTAGAGCTAAAAAAAAAAAAAAAACACATGAAATGTTCTCTAAATATTATTTGGGCCTGATTGTTTCTAAATGGGCTAGAATTATTGAGGTTGGCCAGACAAAATCTACTACTTCAAGTTGAAATTAACGAGCCTACTAATCACCAAATTTGCCCATACCCAATATACCAAAAACGTATCCATTCATGCCAACAGCCAGCCCTCAAGCTGTGAGAGAAGATAAATTCTTTCTTGGACGATGCATCATTTTATTGGTGCATCCGCTACTCATAGCATATTATGTGATATATATACACATATACAGATAGTCTATTGCGTGACATGGATAGTCGAATAGAAAGCACTATCTAATCTAATATAGTAATCATGATACATGTGATGTTATTAGTAGGTCGGACACATATACTTGTCATACAAAATTTTCACTATAAGTGCACAGACTGACTGGGAAATAGCATACCACCTATGATATAGACAAATTGTGATTGAATGGACACAAGCATTCATACCATGTAACATATATATATATATATATATATATATATATATATATATATATATATATATATATATATATAGTCCCGATCTGGTTAGGACGTCCTGATATAACTTTATCAAGACATTGAATATGAGTCACTCATTATGAGGAAGCTTTGACAACTTGACAAGCATATACACACTTGAGTTAAAGCATGTAAAACTAATAGTTCACATTCAATATCCTTATAAAGTTATATCATAATGCATTGACTTGAAAATTTATATATATATATATATATATATATTATGAGTAGACGGACACGCTCTACATCTCTACTCTCTACCAAATTTATCCGGGAGTGAAAAAGGCCGGAAGCAAATGGGAACGCAAAAGGTGTGGTTGGTGAAGGAGTGTAGAGTAGAGAGACAAGAAACATCAAACAATTAGAAGAAAGAAGAAAAAAGAAAAAAAAAAGGGAATTATTAAAAAAAGGAGTCAAGAAAGCTCAGCTCACCAAAATGAGAACCTTCTAATCAGTCCAAATAGGCTGTATTTCTTTTTCCCACATTAGAACCCTCTCTTCCACCCAATTACTGAAGCGCGTGACTTTCACTCTCCCATTGCATTGCTTAGGTCCCACTTTGAAAACTTGTCTAATTTTGTGAAGTTTGGTGAACAATTGATTTGGATGGACTTGTTTATTCAAGTATATTTCTTCCAATCAACAGAAACGTAACTCAGCTGGTAAATGAACGAACTTAGGGTTTGAATAAATGACTCATAAGTCAGTGGCTCGAATTCTATCAATGACGAAAGCTTTTTAAAAAATAACCAGTCTCGGATTAATGGATATTGTCAAAAAAAAAAAAAAAAAAAGTATATTCCTTCCCTTAAATCAATTTCATCTTATATGTATGTCTCTTTTTTTCTTTATAGAATAAAAAAAAAAAAACATTAGAATGGTAAAGGTTTCTTATATATGCATAATATTTTTCTCAATTTCATCTTGGTTGACAAATTATTTTCTAAAACCACATTTGTTTATAATTTATTTGTTCTAATATCAACGGTTTAGAATATTAAGATTAAGAAAATAAATAAATAAATCATCTCAATTTCAAAGCAATAGTAAAATGTGAAACACATCATATGATATTTCATCTCTGACAAGACAACGTGATAAGACTATAAGAGTTATTTATTTGAATATATTAAAGTTCAAATAAGAAATGTCGGATATATTTTTTTAGTTAAATACGTAATGTATGTTTAATATTGATAAGTCTCGATAGATTTTAATTCAATTGGTGTTGGATTTTATTTTAAAAAGTTATATTATGTAATATGTAGAGTTGGCATGAAGATTAAAGTAGGAGTGTTTAAAGTTTAAACACATAGCATATGTTTACATAAATGTAAGATATGGTTAATAACCAATGAAAACACTTGATCATATTATTCATATCATTGAAGCGCGTGCTAGACAATCGCATTAGAAATGACAGCAGGAAGCAATCGGTAGAGAAAGTCAAAGAAAGTCACTTCTCCCAATTCTTCCCTTGAAAAACTCCAAAGCTTGAGATCATCATTTAAGAGGAAAATCCTATAATATTATTCAAATTTATTAATTATTAACACAGAATTTGGATAGAGGAATTCCAAGACAAAAAATACAGAATTATGTGGGAAAATATTTACATACCTAAAGCTATTAAACTAGTATTATTTTAATTACAAATAACATAATCCCACTAATACAAAACTTATTCAATCATTTATCTCCTTCCTCATTTACATCATCAATCCATTACAAGTTATAATTTTACTTCATCATATATAATAAATTCGAACGTTGGAAAGAGACATCATTCGAATCCGTAACCACATCTTATAGCTGTGACTTGTGAGCGAATGTCTAGCATTGTTAAAATTGTTTTATATTATTTTTTTCTTAATAACATTAAAATAATGAGTAATGCTACTTTGTCCAAATTTGGTATCCAAATCTGGTGCCAAATGACGTGGCAATACTCTCATCCATTCATTTAGATTGTATTAGATTTGTTTGATTTAAATAAATGGATGAGAGTGTTGCCACGTCATTTGGGCACCAGATTTGGACACCAAATTTGAGCAAAGTAGCATTTCTCTAAAATAATATAAATCAAACTCTCATCACTCTTAATTAATCTAACCTAGTTTATATATATATATATATATAAATAAAAATAAAAATAAAAAAAAGCTATAACTAATGTAGTTGATATCCAAATAGTTTATGTTGGATTATAGCACAAGAATCCAATTATATAAAATTCCAATTTCATGTTATAAAAAAAAATGATAATTCCAAACAGGACAAGGTCACGAACATGCATTAATTATATATATTTATATGATACATGTAATTGATAGACGGGTCAAACTAACTAGCCATCCAAGAGGTAACAAAAAGTTAATCACAGAAATCAAACGGTGGAAATTCGATGTGATCCTAATTACCCAAACGTGGGCCGACATGCATGGATATACTATTTCCTTGGCTTCGTATAATATAATATATATATACATGCAAGCCAAATTGCCAATATGCCATGCCTTTTTCTCACTATATATAATATTAATATAAATATAAGAATAAGAAGCGAAAGAAAGTTGTAGATTGAGAGAACTTATCAGATACGTTTGAAACTTTTGAACCATTAATTCCATCAATTGCTTCTAACTTTTGTAATTTGTATAGAGAGAGTATTTGAAGAGAGAAAAAGGAAAAAAGAGAGTTGCAAATTTCTCATGAACTGTAGAGTCGTCTTGGGTTTCTATTGCTGGGGTTGGGAGTTCTTAACTGCCCTTCTTCTCTTCTCATCTAGCTCTCTTCTTGTTCTTCTTCATTAAATTTATCTTCTTTTTTTTCTTTTTTTTATTAGTTTCTTCTTCAAATATTTTGTTTTCTTGTTTTTAGTGTTTTTTTAAATTGAAATATAATTAAATTTGATATATATGGAGGCTTCAATGACCTGTAGTACTGATAAAAAGGGTTTGTTGGAGTATGTTAGAAAATCAACACCACCACCATTTCTATTGAAGACTTATATGCTAATCGAGGATCCGGCCACTGACGACGTGGTGTCGTGGAACAGAGACGGAACAGCCTTTGTGGTTTGGCAGACGGCGGAGTTTGCTCGGGATCTTCTACCGACACTCTTCAAACACAGCAACTTCTCTAGCTTTGTCCGTCAACTCAACACTTATGTATGTCATCTTATTCTTTTTACTTCTGGTTTTTTTTTTTTTTTTTTTCTGCTATAAAATTAAGGTGAATTTATTTATTTATTTATTTATTTATTTATTAGAGAAATAAAATTAAGGTGAATTAGTCCTGTCTTAACCTAACTTTGTTTTTTTTAAAAAAAAATTATAGAAAGGGTTTAGGTTTTTATTTTTATTTTTATTTTTTAACCTTCACATCGGTGGTCAATGGTGAGGGTTTGATTCCCATCAAAAGAGTGATATAAGAGTAGTAATTTCCCGTTAGGACAGTTTGACCCCAACCCGACTTGATCGGTACGGTTTCGGAATTTAATATAGAAAGGGGTTTTTGTGACATATTTACAAGTTAAATAAGTGAGAAGATTCATGTTTAATATTAGTCCTTATTAATTAATATAAATTAAGAAAGAATAAAGTAAAGACTTAAAAAGTCAGCAGTCGTATGGGCTTTAAAATGAAGACTTGTTAAATGTAGTTCAGGTATGAAAGTATGATATGGACTAATTAGCATATTAAAGGATAAGTGCGACAAAATTTCCCTATTAAATATCATAACGTGTTTGAACTTTGAACTGAAAAATTATTATTTCAATTTAATTGCTCCTTCAATATCGCATTGTAAGTTAGACGACTATAGGTTAATTATATATTTTTAATATCTAAACGTTTCAAAGTTCAATGCATTCATATTAATGAATAATGAGAGAGGTTTGGTATAACTAATGTATACACATTTCTCCAATACAATGTTATCATGTGTATATAAATATATTTTTGAATACATTCATTTAACAATTCTAAAATATTAGTATTTTTTATTTGAAATATTTAATAAATAAATAAATAAATAAAAATAAAATAAAATAAAATAAACTCAAAATCATAAATTTTAATTCAGTTTTGTGATTTATTATTCACATGAAAGTTCAAATTAAAGGTCCCAAAAAACAATAAGATAATAAAAAATATGTGATAACTAACTAGTTAAATATAAAGATATATACCATCTTCTGTAGCTACTTATATAAAAGGTCTTGAAATCAAATCTTAAGAATGATGTATATTTATTGCCCGTTCAATGTGGTTTGGTGGTAAATGACATTCATTCAGCCTGTTAATTGTTCTAGATAGGTTGGAGTCATCACCGTATGTGGTATGTATATTAATGGTCGGGGGTTTGAGTTTCATCATGCGCCGCATGAGTTTTCTGTCCAGTGTTTTGTTAATAGATATCCGGACTACACGTACATGTAATGTTTAATCATGACAAGTTCCGACAGACTCATGCCCCGATCGTTTGGTGTTAGAACTTATTGTAATACTTTAAAAATAAAAAAATAAAAAAAGTCTAGTTTTCCTTCAAAATTACAATTTTATTTCTTCATTAACTAATGATTTTTTATATCTTAGATGCATTTGATGACTGAAATACTAATATTCTGATTTTATGAAAATAAAAACATACTGATTATAGTATATGATCAAATGCATGTAGGGTTTTCGCAAAGTTGCAACGAGCCGGTGGGAGTTTTGCAACGATATGTTTCGAAAGGGAGAGAGGGAACTACTCTGCAACATACGTAGAAGAAAAGCATGGTCGAACAAGCAACAACCTGCGGTGGCAGCTGGTGGACAAGAGTCTGATGAAGATCAACGGTCGTCATCGACGTCATCTTCATCTGGGTACACTATTTTAGTGGATGAAAACAAACGTCTGAAGAAGGAGAATGGAGACTTGAGCTCGGAGCTAACAAGCATGAAAAGGAAGTGTAAGGAGCTTCTGGATTTGGTGGCCAAGTATGCGAATTCGGAGAAACAAGAAGACGATAATGATGAGAGGCCAAAGCTGTTTGGAGTGAGGTTAGATGTTGGAGGAGATCAGAAGGAGAGGAAGAGGAAGAGAACTATTGAGATTAGTGAAAGAGCAAGCATTTTACTATCTCAATCATGCAAATAGCTAGTTTATTAATATAATTATTATTATCAATTACACTTTTATTTAGAATAATGATGGTGATTAAGGAAGTGATTAGCTACTTGAAATGGAGTATATAGCTGATCACAGAGAGAGAGAGAGAGAGAATATGTACATTTTAAGTGTGATGTAGTGTTGATGAAAGTTGGCAAGGCTAAAGCCTAGTCAAAGAATCATGGGAAGATGTGAAATGAACGTTGTTCATTTTGTTGAAAATTCCAAATTATATTTAAGGCTAATTATATAAGATCATATATAATTTACTGCTATGGATGTCCAAATTTTGACTAGTAATTCTTTAGACTTTTTTTCTTTTGAAGAGAAAACTTTATTAAAAGACCAAAGAGCAAAACAGTTGAAAATCTTCCCGAATACCAACTTCCACACAAGGTGGGAAAGTCTCCACCCAAAACCTATCATAATCGATTTCCAAACCCCTTTTGGCGAGAGAGTGAGCGACAGTATTCGCTTTCCTTGGAACAAATTAAACCCCCAAAACCAAGCCATCTTGAATACGATTAACAATATCTTTACAAACCAAGCCTATTTCTGCTGAATTTGGGCTACCAGAATTAATAAGATTCACTACACCCAAAGCATCCGATTCCACAACAACCGGCAAAGTGCCCAAATCAACCGTGAACTCAATCCCACGCAAGATGGCAACTGCCTCAGCAAGAAAAGGCGTGTAATTCTTTAAACTTATTGAATTATTGAAAGAGAAGGATATATATATATATATATATATAATTCTTTAAACTTATTGAATTATTGAAAGAGAAGGATATATATATATATATCATTCATAAAAAGAAATTATATAGTCATTTATGTAGCTAGTTACATTTATCAACAATACTTTATATTCTACAAAATTCCAACCATATATAGTGGTGAATATTTATATATGTTTGTGACTTGAGAGTGTGTAACAATGTAGTGGGGCTTTAAGTTCAATTAATAATAATGTGATTAAACAGAATCTAGTTCATTATATGCTAGAGACATTCTTCAATGGTACCTAGCAATTTTCTTTTTGATTATGCTTATTCGATTAGTCAGATCTTTTTATTTTATTTTTTTTTGGTAGTGTTAAATTTGTCCAATCCATAGATCGAATTTGAATGGATTAGAATGGACGACTCGTGAATCATCTAATTATTCACTATCAAATCTTTTCTATCTTCACCCAATTCATCTATTTCTCGCAATCTAAATAATGGAATTTGGTTTTAATTTTTTTTTTTTTTTAAGTTCTGTCACTCTTTCATTAATAATCTTACCCTACTTTCACATTCATTTATATGAATTTAAAATTTTAGCTCACCTACGATATCTTATATTTTTTATTAATAAAAAAATATACATATACAATATGATTTTATTGGATGATCAACCTATGAATAAAGCCTTATTGTAGCTAGCAGGTTATATGTATTATAATGTCCATAGCTATTCAATTCCAATTAACTAATTAAGTACTCTATTCAAAAGAATTAATCACCATCATCATCATCATCATCATCATCATCATCATCTCTCAGCAAGTACCGCATGGAACTTGTGGATTTATTATAACAAAAGAAGTAAATCAGAAGTCAATAGTTCCCAGAAGGAACGTATAAAACAAAGCATGAATCTTGTTTAAAGTTAAAACATCTTTATAGGAGGAGTCTATTTCTATTCTATTATATAAATTTTCTTAAGACTTTTGAATTGACATGTCCAATATCCTAGAACATGAAGGTGTGACTTAACTCTACTATATACTATATAGTATATATCATGATGTGGAAATAATTGATGGTTGAATTGTTTGCCACAACTGTAGAAGTAAAACAATCTTCATTTGACCAAACACCAAGAGATACATACCCTTTGGCCTTTTCTAGTGTGTTTTGTTTTTTCCCAAATATCATGCTTTCTTTGGTTGGTGAACACCCCAAATTTGGAAGAATTTCAACATTTTTGGATTCCTTCGACATCCTTATTTTGAAAAACTGCTTTGCAAATGAACATGAGGGTTTCAATTTTGCAGTTTTCCAAGCGAACACGTTTCTTAGAACACACTATGATACTATTTTTCTGAGAACAACAGGGGGAAAAAGAGAGAAAAAGACCCGCATATTATGGAATAAGTATCCTACAAAAAGTAAGAAGAATTTTTTTATTAGATTAAATTGTGTTAGATTTACAGAATTTAAATAAATTGATTATAGTGATCAACATCATTTGGACACCATATTTGGACATCAAATTATACGTTTTATAAAATTGTTCTTTCATCTTTTGATGGTTTCTAACTGTAGTTCTTATATACCATTTATGGTGCGGTGACTCGAAACTGGATATTCAGACCGAATGAATATCCTTTACCCCATTGTACGTTGGACGGTATAAATGATGCTATTCACTTTTTAATTTAACTTGTATCTAGGTATTTTAAGCAGTGTTCGAAAATACCCGCCTAGACGCTAGGCGGCCGCCGACCATCCCGATTAGGACAAAATTGCCTGTATTAGGCGGCAAGTAAAAAAACGGACGATTTGGTCAATTTGTCAGCCGATTTTGTCAATTAATCGTTTAGGCGAAGTCAAAATCGTTTTTATATCCTCGTTATACTGTTTAAAATTTGAATATTGAATTTTTTTTTTTCTGAAGAGATTGAATATTGGTTTTGTATGTAGGAAAAATAATTAAAAAATAAAATCAATTCCTAGCCGTCTAGGTGCCACCCGACTAGCACTTAGCGTTTACTAGAACATTGATTTTAAGCTTAGTTAATTATATACTGACCTAAATATTTGTATTATTATTATTATTTTTAAAATAATGTTTTATTAGTAAAAGGGTAGATTTAGGTATATCAAAGTTGTTGGTTAGTCTCAGTTGGAGCAGTTGGTTTCTTGCTTTCCAACAGTGACTATAATTTCACTTTGATTGAGCGGATTTCATGGGAAAATCAGAACCCATTCCATCATCATAAGAGCTTGATTTGTATATTTGTCATTCTTCCCTATGTTGCTCATCAAGATTGGAAAACTCCTGACCAATTTTTGACCTTTATTAGGAATACAATTAATGTTTGAAATAGATTTGTTTTTGGTAAACAAGGAAGAAAAAACATAAACAAACAATTAGTTTGACAAGAAATTCATATTTTTTTTCATGCTTTCAATCAAAACCCTTCTTCAGACATTACTCATTGGTTATTTATTTATTTAGATTTCACTAATATTAGACCATCGCCAATAGAGAGCTATATGCTCATTTTAATTCTTAAAATCATCCCTAATAGAGAGTTAAAATAAGTTGAGAGTTATTTGATTGAGTTATATTTAATAAAGGTAAGAGTGAGAGTTATATGGTGGGACCCAGGTGGTGGGATCTATATGTTAGATGAATAAAATAGTGATATTTTTGGTTTTTTATGGGACCCATACCATAATTAAGATAGATGAATGTGTGGGACCCGGTTGTATTTATTGACCGTTGGAGATGGATGGATCAGATTTGTTGACCGTTAGAGATTGACAGATCAGATTTGCTGACAGTTGGAGATAAACGGTCTATAATTTTTCAGACATTAAAATTTGAAATAAATTTATTTTTATCCAAAAAATACTAGAAAGTCAACAAAAATCCAAAAAAATAAAAAATTATAGAAAAATTTATTTGTGATTTACATTTATGTTTGTACTTTCAATTATGCATGTAAATTTTCTTTATGTATATGTTTATATTAAGTGTATTCTAATCTATGAAATTTAAATTTTACGACGTTTCCTTATTTAAAAATTAAAATTTTCAATATTATCAAATTTGGTACTAATTTAAAAATATTAAAAAATATTAAATATTAATATCATTTTAAAGATTTCATTGATAAATTTACAATGGTATTATTTTTAGGGCAAATTGCACTGAGCCCCTTGATGTTTGGACAAGTTACACTTAGCTAGAAATGTTTTGTTATTATACACTAACACCCCCAAAACTTAAATTTGACTTTAAAAATACCTAAAATGCCCCTAGTTATATTATTTTATACTTTTTTTTTTTTTTACCTTTTAACCAAAAACTTTATTAACTTTAATAAAATAAAAAAATGAAATAAAAGATATGATTAATTAAATAAATTAATAGTATACAAAAATTAAATAAATAAATATATTTTTTTATAAAAAATATTTTAAAATAAATAATTTTAAAATAAATAAATAAATAAATAGTTTTGAAAAATCAAATAAATAAATAGTTTTAAAAAATTAAATAAATAAAGGGTTAAAAAAATAAATAAATGAATGAAAAAAATTAAAAACATTAATTTTTTTAAGGATATCCATTAATATGGACAAAAAAAATTCTAAATATCTAAACTTTTACGGTAAAGATGATGGTGAGAGAAGGTTCAAGGTTCCCAACACAGGGAGTCTTCTTGCCTTCTTCAACCACTTCCTTCAGTGTTGGGAACCTTGAAACTTCTCTCACCATCATCCTTACTGTAAAAGTTTGGATATTTAGAGTTTTTCTTGTCCCTATTAATGGATATCCTTAAAAAAAAATTAATATTTTTAATTTTTTCATTTATTTACTTATTATTTATTTAAACTATTTATTTATTTGATTTTTTAAAACTATTTATTTATTTTAAAATATTTATTTATTTAATGAATCATATCTTTTATTTATTTATTTTTATTTTATTAAAGTTTATAAAGTTTTTGGTTAAAAGGTAAAAAAAAAAAAAAAAAAAGTATAAAATAATATAACTAGGGGCATTTTAGGCATTTAAAAAATCAAATTTAAGGATTGGGGGTGTTAGTGTATAATAACAAAAGTTTTCCAGCTAAGTTTAACTTGCCCAAACCTCATGGGGTTCAGTGCAATTTTCCCTTATTTTTATCAACATTAAAGTTTATAAATTACAATTTATTGACCACATATTATAAATTAGGCATAATTAAATTTGTTAAAAAAAAATCACTCTTATATATCACTCTCAGCACTATTAGAGCAAAAATACATATAAACATCACTCTCAACACTATTTGAGACCAGGATATAACTATAACTATAACTCTCACTCTCACTCTCACTCTCACTCTCTATTGGAGATGGCCTTTCTGTGCATTTAATTTTAATTTTGCATTTCTTGTTAGGCATTAGCTGTTTCATATCCAAAGATCAAATTTCATACCGTCACTTAAAGAGCATCAAGAGTTTTCTATTAAATGGAACTATAGCCGAGTCATTTTTCTTCGGTGAAATACAATACATGAATACGAAAACCAATGCTTTACTAAATACTTAATTTTATTTTATTTTTTATGCTAGAAAATATTACAGGTATCAACTGATTCAACAATTGGATCATTGGAGTTATCATATTATTAGTCTAGGATTTATCTTTTTAACTATAGGTATTCTTTCACGCACAGTATGGGCTAACGAGGCATGGGGATCATATTGGAATTGGTATCGGGATTTATTTCCATACACAAAACAAAAGACACATTTGAGATTAGTCTACGATTGTTAGTTCGAGACCTTCATCCAACAGTCAAATTTATAACAATTTTTTTTAAGAAAAAAACATTTATACCAGCTCACTCAAACAAAACGACATTTGGAGAAAAATTTAACAGTGATAATATAGAAAATTGTCAATACACTGCTGAGTCGTACATCCAACCATTAAAAGATTGAACATGTAGCTGCCATATGTGTTACCGCATCAGATTTTTACATCACATATCTAATCTTCAATGGCCGGTACACCACTCAACAATGCACTATGTGCACAGAAGATTTTCTTGTGATAATGAGATAAATGAGAAACAATAGACGGTATGATTAAAATATTGTAATTTCTATACCATTTACAATTTTAATACTTTTGACAAATTCAAGTTTGTAAATTTCCGGTTTCTAATAATTACAGATGGCCTAAAACATTTTGTTAATCATTTGATGAGCTGATTAGAGAAAATTTGCCAATATCACTCGGACATCGGCTTCAATACTCGACATCTCACCGTATTAAAGGAATCAACCGAATCAAATGAGAACCAAAATATGACTCAACTTGACACTATTTGTAAGATATGTATGGTTCTTTAACTTTCTGCTGATGAATGGAACTCCTTAGCGTATGCACAAAACTGTCACCCCGAGATATCCATCCATTGGCCCTTGCCCCCTCAAGGGTCAGCAAATGTTTTTAAGTAAGAAAAAGCTGATGGTATGTTACGCGTTTGCTGCAAAATGATTAAATATGGTTTCCAGAGTCGACTGGCTGATACTGTATTCGGCTATTCCCAGTCTATTTCTGACAGAATAATGTTCAAAATATCGGTCAACTTCATAATAAGCCCAATTGAGAAGAAAAAGGAAGAATTAAAAAGGTATCACAATGTTCTCTCACCTGTTCTGTTCTAGGTGTCCGAAAACATCTGCTAGTGAGAGATCTTCTCCAAATGGCAACTGCAGTGAAATTCAGGATCATTTACTATTTGAATTGTAGAAGACACTCCTTAAAACATCTTTTTCCATTACATAAAGTAATTTCGAAGTCAAAATTATACCTTAAATGTCCTAAAAAATCAGGTGAGTAAACTTCTAAGGTTTCGTGTCATTATTTTGGTTTTAGAATATGCCTATTAAAACATCTTTTTCCATTACATAAAGTAATTTCGAAGTCAAAATTATACCTTAAATGTCCTAAAAAATCAAGTGAGTAAACTTCTAAAGGTTCGGGCCATTATTTTGGTTTTAGAATATGCCCAAATAGGTATGGCCTGGAGAGCAAATTTGTGCCTAACATTGAATCATCTGATTAATAAAAGTTCTTGGATATCTTATTGGCTTTTAAGCCTAAGGTTACTTTCTTGGATATTAGACCTACATCTACCTACACTGGTATCACTATTCACTATCAGAGCCTTAGCCAACAACCCACTTCATTGATGGTGGTTGTGGTAAAGAGGATCTCTAGAGCATATAAGCTCCCAAATCTCCAATGTGGAAACAAATGGATGCTGTGTGACATACAAACAGGCCTTTTTACTGCTCTCACCCACTTCGTATCTATTTATAAGTTATAACAGACCTTACACCAAAAGTGTGACTTTAATTTTAATCCGGATTTACTATGTTCCTTATGGCTATAACATCCATCAAGCGCCACTCTTATTCTTCAAAACATTTGTAATATGCTTCTTCTTATTGCTAACAATATAGACAGAGGGGTGCAATAATTAATGAAACAAAATACTTCAATATCAAGGCAGTCATTTTCTGGATTTTCTGTTCTATTTTAATTTTTCTAATTTCCAGCATATCTAAAAGAGCAATATGAAAGTTTATTAGGCAGCAAAATTATTTGTGTCATGTATCATAGCCAGAAATTATGGACTTTACCTGATATTTGACGCTTAACCCATTGCAACCCTGGAATGTTGAGCCAGGAAAAGATGACAGGATAAAAGAATCAATCACCGAAAAATTTTCTTTAGCTAACCACCACTCGGAAAATACTGGCAATGGTATACCACCTTCAGAAACGCAAAATATTAAGTCAAATACATTTCAAAGAAGATAAATAAATGACAGTGTGAAGATAATTATCAATTTTGACACCAAACATGCACAAAATATATTATTACAGTTAACAAGAAGCATAAATAATTCTCCTAGGCATACTTGAAAAGAAAACTGAAAACAAATATGTCAAAGATGACTGGCAAACAGTTCAGGAAAATTGTTGTTTGAAGTTCATTAGCACTCGGGTCTTGCAATCAATCCCTCTAACCAAGACTGGAAGAAGATTCACATTAAATTGTGCTGGTACATTAGGGTGTACGGTAATAAAAACTCCAGAACTATTTTTATATCAGCATGCTCATGCAGATGACAATAGGAATAAGGCATATATAGTTAGCATAGTGAGATCTTGTTAATTTTTTATATGCAAAAGTCGGTACATAAATGACAAACAGACTGCTTGAAATATCAAGACACCCTCAAAATATATTAACAAAAAAAATTGAATAAAATCATGTTGATAATTAGTGTAATGCAATAGAATACTTAAACTGAAGTTATGAATGTCATAGTCATAACATGGTCACCAAGGGCGTTTATGCATGGGAATGGCCTAATGAATTATTATGACTCAAGCTCCTGAACCAATAATTTAGACTCCGGTGCTGTCTAGTATACTTATTTACTGTTTTAAGCTTTCCAAAGTTTTTACTCTTTGTTTCATATTTCGACTCTTGTACCCTTTTGTTTTTCAGTAAGAAACTTCCATACAAAGCAATAATCCTTTTCTCCGATTCTAGACAAAAGAGAGAAAGAAAAGGTGAAAATTTTAATAATGTGAAAAGACTGTTGGGGAAATGAAAACCTCTTAAGTTTGTAAATGCATTCACATCTTCAGTATAAGCAAAAATATCGGAAGCAACTAAGGAAATGAATCAAAATGTAAAAGGATCACTTATACCATCTCGAACTAACTGCTCCGCTAACTGTTCACCAAAAACCCCATCAGGATCAGATGTAGAAGATACAAGTGTCTTTATTCTTTCTTCATTTCCAAGCCACTGTCCGATTTTTACTATCATTTCTTGAGACAAGCTTATCTCTGCCACTGATGCACTTTCTGATGTAATGATGTCAATACCACCAATGCAAACTTCAAGATCATTTAGTAAGCTTCTTGGATGAGAAGGAATATCAAAAAGTCTTTCATGAATGAATCGGCACAGGTTTTCCAAATCCACAGAGTTGACTTCAGCAGGTTTAATCTGAGGACAGGGAAACAGAATAAGAAATCTGATCAGGCCCTATAATTTTAAATTGCATGTCATGTATCTGCAAAAGTGTAATTTAGAAATTTAATTTTAAATGTATCACAAAAACTAAGTTTAATATATCATGAGTACCTCTAGCTCAAGATAATTTCCGAATCGAGTTTTTAAATGCTGAGGGCTCCCTATGCATCTTAATCGGCCTCCAACCTAATAAGATAGACAACAGTACTGTGAAGGTCATTAACAAGCATCTCAACTCCAAATCTTGTATGCCAAGAAGTCAGTTTATACCATTATCCCAATTCGGGTGCACAATGCCTGAGCTTCATTCATACTATGGGTTGTTAGAATCACTGCTGTCTTCCCTTGTCTAGTTGATAAACGGGATATCACTTCCCACATGAATCTCTTAGCAATGGGATCCATGCCTGAAATAATCAATTATCAGTAACTGGCCTATAAATGGAACTGACGGAAACCAAACAATGCCAACAATGCCTTCACCAAAAATGCTTAAATGACATGTATTTTTTTTTCAAGTTACAAAAGTGAATGTTGAAAAAAACAAATATCATTAGGCATAGTACACATGAGTGCTCCTACTTGAGATGCTACAACTTGACAAGTGTTGAGATGTTCAAATGAGGTTAGTTGCAATAAATGGTGTACGAAGATTGTGGGGTGTGTGTGTGTAATATAGTAGTTGGAGATATCGTATGCAATCAATCGTCTTCTGCAACCCTGTCCTCTCTCTCTCACCTAAATTCTAACAAGAATGTAAAGAGGTAGTGACCATGGTTGTGAAACTGCATTTACAAGGATCAAGGTACAAGACCATTCTTTCGGTTGGTAATTAAAGTTTACTTCCCAAAATTAACAAAATCCCTTGTCATGGGATAGAAGAAAAAATAAATATAACATTATCTTGGCACAATTAAAAAATTTCTTCCACAATAATATATTAACAGCTACAAACAATGCTAAAAATGCAAAACATAAAACGCATAAATTAAAACTATATGCTAACCACGTAACATGTATCTTCAATAAGTTATTTCAGGTAATTTTGAGCGAATGCTAACCTCAGAAGCAGACCTTGTCCACTAATGAATAATTTATAGAACTGTCAACTAATTAATAACTTAAAGAAGATTTGACTACAGAACATTGAGGAAGTATCAATGGAACCCTTCTAAGAAGAGTTAATATGAAAATGGATGAGAAGTTTATACCTGTAGATGGCTCGTCAAGAATGACTATTGGCGGATCTCCGATCATGGCAATTGCAACCGATAATTTGCGCTTGTTCCCCCCACTTAGAGTAAAGGATGGTTTAGTAGCATGCTTCAATAAGTCAAACTCAGCTAACTTTTCCATCACAACCTGCGCATGTGGTTAAGAAGTATTAGGGGTCCACAATGCAATTCTCACTATGTATATAAAACACTTAATACAATTGTTCAACCACGAATGTGTAAGCTAAAGGTGCTTAATTGTGCAAATATGAAACTCAAGAATGAATCATCAATACCCTCACAAACTGAACCAAATTTTGCAACTATTGAGCCTACAGAAGTTATAAGCAAACCGATGTAGGGTATCAAAACGCAGTAGCAATCATTAAACTTTGAGGTGATATACATACTTCATTTAACATGTACTCTGCCACTCCTTTTATCCTTGCATAAAGCTCAAGATGCTCTTGGACTGTCAAATATTCCAAGAGAGCATCAAATTGGGGGCAATACCCAATCTGTTAATATTTGTCAGAAAACAGGTTAGTCAATTGACAGCATATTTAGCAATGGGCATTGTATATACAATCATAAAAAAAAATAAAGGAAAACATACAAGTCTACGGGCAGCCTTGGGATTTGAACATATATCTTTGCCAAAAACAAAGGCAGTTCCATCAGTTGGATATTCTTCTCCTGCATAAGTAATATATAATTAAAAATGGGAATAAAATATATTTCATAGACTTCATTCAATAAATCAAAATATACGTACACATTTAAACATGAGCACTAAACAACACATTCCAACTCCAGTACAAGAAATGTTGGTATAGGAATATTAACATGATTATACAAAAGTTAAAACATTATCACTGTCTAACGGTGATATATTGTGTGGGTGAGGTTTATAAGCACCGAAAAAATGAGAAAAAAAAAAAAGAAGGATAAACACTGTTAAATAAAATAATAAATCATAAAGGAAAAATAATCAAGTCTTATGAAATGAAATCTTACAATAGCTTAAACAAGATAAACAATCAAGTTTGTTTTTTTTTTTTTTTTTTTTTTAAGGAAGATAAACAATCAAGTTATAAACCATTTTTGGTCTGTATAAAATTTGAATGTTAAATGTTTTACATATAGACTACTGTATTTTGGCAAAGAATTAATGTATACCAGATAACATTGACAGAGTAGTCGTCTTCCCAGCCCCATTTGTTCCTAAGAAACCAAAACACTCTCCTGCTTGAACTGAGAAAGTTAATGACTGTACAGCTACTTTCGAATCACAGTGCTTCCCCCCAGGATAAACCTGAAAATATTGACAGTTGCAATCATATTATGACAACTTATAGCAGTATCACCAATATAAAAACAAAAAAAAAACAAAAAAAAAAGATGAAAAATACCTTTCTAAGATTACGCAAGTAGATGATGGCATTATCAACGGAACCTGAAAGTACCCTATTTCTTTCCATCTGCACGTCTATGTCTTCATCAAGGTCAAGAGCAACAGTTCCTGAGGAAGACTTCAGAAGGGGCTGCAAGAAACTAGGAGTATCATGCTGGAGATTTCTACAACTCTTCCACCACTCCTTAATGGTCACTAAAGTCCACTTGTGAGAAGGCAAGACTTCAAGTCCAAGTGTTAAAAGGAAATAACAAATGCTCTGTCATAGGTAAAAAAATAAAAATAAATAAATAAATAAATAAATAAAATCAGACCTCAATATATATGCCAATCTATCTGTTGCATAACTGTTCAAAAGGGAAACAAGAAAAACACTATGCCTATGATTTTACGAGGTTACTGCTCCAACATTATACAGACAGAAGCATATTGAACTGCTATTTAAATGTCCGTTTATAGAAGCATGGGTATGCATGCATAAGGTGTGCACCTTTGAATTCTTTCTAACTCTCTTTTTTCCCTATAATCTTTTCTTTATACATGAATAGCTATGCATAGATGTTGAAGAATCTGGTGTGCACCTATGAATGAACACTGCTTTCTTTCCAGGTTTTTTCATACCCTATAATCTTTTGTCTTTTAAATCGGGACAATTATTTTGCCCGCAATACATGAATAATGGATAGTCTGTGTCTATGATGGGTAGAGGAAAAAACAATTAAGGTCAGCTGAAAGTGTATCCCAATAAAAAATAGAGGGAACATTTATTATAGGAAATTGCTTACACAAATAACTACTATAAGAAACTAATAATGCTCTCATCAGCATCTTTAACTATGAACTCCTGTTATCTAAACCTACCACAATAAAGATGTACTGTCATAACACAAGGATGATAGAAGATGAATTTTATGTAGAGAGCCTGAATCATAAAATTTACCTCACAACCAAGGTAAATAATGGAGGCACCAGTAACATTCCAATCCAAAACTCCATTACTAGATTTTTCTTTCATCCCTTGCCGCAGAAAGGCCAAAGAAGCTAGTCCATCAGCAAAGCAAAATCCAGGTGATAATCTAAAGAAGTTCTGGAAAAGTATAATACAAATGTCAGGAAAAAAAAGAAAAACAGTCTTCATCATCAACATGGACAGTTGCAGTATATGCAAGTGAAACTGTTTAGCAAGAAGCAAGCTATAAATATTGTAGCTCTTAAGTGACTAATAGCTCCCAAACTATAAAGACAGAGCCAATAGAGTAAGTTTAAATATAACATCAGAAAATTTGTATATATTACAATACATTCAGAAAACAATCAAATTCTCATGTAGACAAAAGAAAGAATTGAAAACAGTTTCACTTGTGTACAGAAATCAGCAGCATTAACTGAAAATTAAGGCGATTAAACGAACTTTCACTTATTGATTTCATCTCAAACAATTGCTATCTGAAATTGAAGACAGTGTGTACAGAAATCAGCAGCATTAACTGAAAATTAAGGCAATTAAACTAACTTTCCCTCATTGATTTCATCTCAAACAATTGCTATCTGAAATTGAAGACAGTGTGTACCCTTCAGTTAAAATATCCCATCTAGGATATTCTCCTAATATACTATAAATTTTAAATTATTAAAAAGAATGTTCTGATAAACAAATTTTCTCCCACTCGATCTCTTTAGTTAGAGCCTTCTGCAACATGAACACTATAACAATAGTTAAAAATATATATATATATAAAAAAAAAAAAAAAAAAAAAGGATAGACAAGCTAGGACATAACATTTTGGTTGGTGGCTTACACTTAAGGTAGAGTTCAAGACCATTTTCCTCCAACCACATAAAATTAGGTACAATTTAAATTCTGATTCGTGTGCTAAGGTCAACTAAGAGAGTGACATAATGTACAATGAGGTTGTAATAGCACCTTTTCAGAATATAGCAGAGTAACATGCAACTCCAATGTTAAACCCACATGGGGAGACATTAGTAGAAGTATCAGTAAGTACAGTTTGATATATCTTGTGGAAAGATCTAGGCTGATTTCAAGCAATTAGTCGCGAAAGAATTTTAGGAGTTATCTATAATTAGATAGATTACTTTTCATAAATTTTGAACTAAGTAATTCCTATGTTATAGGAATTATGATCTGTGCATATATCTTTCCATAGAATCTGTTGTTAATTCCTATATATAGCCATGTCATCAATGTTTTAAAAAGCGGTTTAAGGCGGCTGCCCCGAGGCGGCTTCGCCCGCCTCTTGGCGAAACCGCACCAGTGCGGCCGCACCTGATGCTTTTGTTCAAACTCCCACCTCCGCCGCACGAGGCAGCCACATATACACTGCACAGCCGTCGCTCGCCCGCTTCTCCTTTCACTCGGCCGCATTTTTTTTTTATGGAGATCTACTTTTCGAACATAGATCTACGTTGATAGAGATAGATCTCGAGGTCGGCGATGAAGGGAAAGTTTCTGGTCGCGGCGTCTGATTCTGATGGTTCCATCAGTGGCGACCACGTGCAGTTTCCGGCGGCGGCGAAGGCTGCTTCCGATTGTTATTCTGTTTTCCCATTTTTTTTTTAATGTTTTAACTTCTGTTTAAAAAAAAAAAAATTAAAAAAAAAAACAGTTTTAACTTTAAAAAAATAAATAAATAAATAAACAAATTTTGATTTTTAAAAATAATATGCCAAAAATGTTTTATTCTAAAATCATATTTTTGAATAGAAAAAGAGTTTAGAAAGAGTAATAATATGCAACTTATGTTGAATTGTTTCGACCCCCAAATGCGTCCGCATAGCGCAACTAAACAAATCCAATCTATATTTGTATTGTTGAATATGACTTATTTATTAAATATTATGGAATATTTTCTACTTTATTAATTTTTTTATTTTATTTTTTATTTTTTCCATTTTTCAGCTGAGGTGGCCGCCTCGATCACCTCAAGGCACCCGCCTCACCTCACGGAAGCCTTCCCGCCTCGCACTGCCTTCCGAGTTTTAAAACTTATGATGCAACCTAATGTATTAAAATACTATAAATGAGAATTCTATTCTCTCACCTCTGTGTTCATATCTTAATTTGATTACATTAAATCCACTATAGGAAAGAATTTAAAATTGATTCCATTCCAACCTCAATTCCATTCAACCAATTTTAATCCTAAGGAAAAATGAAAATATTCAAAACCAATCACAACCTAAGCCACAACCTTTCACCCATTCCTGCCTCTCATTAATTTTCAGCATCCACAAAGCCATAGCAGTTAAAAGTACGAAATCTGAGCAAGCTCAGACAGTTATGCCAAAGTAAGAAGAATGTAATGAAGAAAATGAGACACAACAAGAGCATGACTAGAGACAGGCATATCCCCACGAGGCCCCATGGGGGTTTGGGGGAAAATTTCAGCCCCAAATGGGGGATGGGGGTGGGGAAACCTCCCCGCACCCCATTTCCCCTATTTCCCCCAAATATTAAATTTTTTTTTTTTTTCAAATACAAACATTTACTTGTAGTTATTTTGGATTAAATTAAACCAATTATTTATTTTGGATTGGCTATTTAGATTATTATTTAATTTATTTATATGATTATTTTCAATTTTAACTCAAATGAGGTCAAATGGGGAAAGTGGGGTGATACATGGTTAAACGGGAGATTGGGGATTGCCGAATTCCTGATTGAAGATAGGGGATTGGGGAAATGGGGGAAATGGGTGGGGGTGGGGAAGGGGTAGGGGAATGGGGGAGGTGGTGGGGGGATCTCCCCCTACCACCATTTCCCCCATGCCCTCCCTAAGCATGAGTGCATGACTCTCTAGAGACAGCATCTAAGGTTCTTGAAACAAAGTAATTTAAGACGTACAAATTTCTGATCTAGTAGAAATTCTACTATTTTTGCATCTTTTATGTGGATATCTTTCCAAGACTAGATTTGTTCAAAATAAGGTCATCATCAATGACATCAGTTCTTAACTTGACAAATTATTAAGGATGTAACGGAATCCAACCTTGAGAAAAGAATTCACACTTGCAGTTGATGAGAAATGCTCCATAATAAATGAGATAACCATCAGAATGAGTCCAGTGAAAAAGTGGACCAAGAGAACCACATTCTGCATGTACAATAAAACAATCAACATTCCTTAGAGAGTATTCTTGTGGGTTTGAAAATAAAATTACTGAAACATAAAGAATCACCATCCTACCTGAGCCATTGTGTGATCAGAAAAGAAGAATGTAAGGCAATATGTCGATGATGCAATTGCTAGCCCATACTCCAAAAACATAAGGACTGTTGGCAGCAAAACATCCTTTCCAATAAACTGCTCAAGACCTACAGATCCAAATTATATTTTAAGTAAAACTTGTAGAAATTAGAAAATTGAAATTAAGAGTGAACAACACTGTAAGAAACACAGTGGACCAATGATGATCTGATGGCAAAGAAGATAGGTTGATTCTTTTATAAAGGCAAGAACTAATCAAATGCACGGGCTCAAATTATTCATTTCCTATTCATCAGAAAAAAAAAAAAAAAATCTTACACAAAATACCTACTTAGATAATTTAACATTATAGACCTTTAATACATCAGATTATATATCAGTATATCAGTATTCAGCAGCAATACTGAGCAATAAATTATAAGGCACCTTAGAATAACATTGAAATATTTGAGTTGTGACACCTTACTTCAAATATCCAAAAATACCTTTAGCATTTAAACTATTAACATGGCAACTAACATTTGATTCTGTCTAGAGAATTCTTTCTTTCTTTTTATTGGAAAAATTCCATCAATCAAATCTAGAAATGTATTCAACAGAAGTTTAAGCTAAAAGTAAAATTAAAAACCAAATTTTGTGACAATTATACAGCCACTTAAGGAGGCCAGAAACATACCAAAAATGTAAAAGATAATTATTGCAAAACTTGAAGGAAATAAGAAGCTGATGAAGTCCCATATATACGTAGAAGTCCAATATGAAAGTACAGAAACCTGAGCAAAAAAATTATCATAAGAAAGATGATAACGAGTTCTAGTGTAACAATTCTTACAAAGTTCTAAGAAGAAAACCATACCCCACTAATTAACTGTTGATGCTTAGCTTTCACTTCTCGTTCCTGCATCATATAAGATAGTATGATACATTTCCATGGAAAAACAATAGTTGAAAATAATGGTGTCATGAACCAAAAAAGATGCTCTAAGACTTTTAATGTAAATATATTTGCCGCGACAAAGATAAAACAATACATTGACAAAGTGAACTGGATAGTTCATCAAAAAGCATATTAATGATGTTAATGAAAAAGACAGTGGCACTTATGAGGTAAAGCCAATAAATATATATTAAATTAGTAAATAACAAGGTGGCTAAATTTTGAATAAACTCATTCAAAAACACATACACTCCGTTTACAATAATACAACTGATACAAAGATGAAATGGAGGGTAGAGTAACCTTGAAAGTGGAATAAGCATACAATTTACACCACATGGTGCCTATTAGCCTCTATCTGGTATCAGATAAGGATTAGAACGATCCTTTAATAGACTATCATGTAAATATATAGTTAAGTAATCGCTAGATTAAAAAT
The DNA here is from genome assembly GCA_030490815.1 of Acer saccharum. Taxonomy (NCBI): domain Eukaryota; kingdom Viridiplantae; phylum Streptophyta; class Magnoliopsida; order Sapindales; family Sapindaceae; genus Acer; species Acer saccharum. The sequence goes on from CM059866.1 coordinate 54,158,439, forward strand.
TAAAAAGGTTGAGCTGATAGGTAAAGGCCCAAACAATAGTATTTAAGCTCTCCAACACACTCCCTCACATGCAAGACCAAATTCAAGTGCAGAACAAATACAACCATGAGTGGGCACTCATATCTAAACCTAGTAAAACTGGCTCTAATACCACGTTGAGTAACTACTAGACCTAAAACCTTAAGTTAAGAGGAAAAGGGCCCAAACAATTGTATTTAAGTACTCAATCCTATATAAACACTATGTTCATGTCAAAGATTTTGAAAACCGAGAATTAAGGACTCTTGAAGATATAGGGACTATTATAACTATGGGAGAAAGGATTAGCCTTAATGAATCATTCTATCTAACAAACTCTATTCAAAGGTTGGCTTTTAGTTGTAATGGTCTCTAATTCTCCCAAGCTCTACTTCAATTTTTAGCTATGTTTAGCTTAATAGCTCTTTAAAGTTTTGATGGTTGATTTTCCTTGTTTTGTGACATTTGTTGGTTGATTTGCCTGCTCAAGAATAGTACTAAATGCAAGGTTGCATGTGAGTGATATAATTTCTGTATATACTCATGACATTTGAAAGAGGAGAGAATTTTCCTCATACCATCAAGGGTCCGCCAAAAAATAAAATAAAATATATAAATAACTGAAAGACAGATCTTTGTACCCCATATGGTGGGTCAAAGTGATATATGTAGTTTAGTTGGTAAACATTGGTGCCTCAATCAGAGAAAGGAAATGCTTGGCCTAAATACAACTAGAGTATATAGTCAACATAACGCAGAACCTTAAGTTTGGATAAACCTACAACTGACATCTATTCCTTGAAATCTAAGAGACATAACAGAAAATGAGAATACATAGATATGGCTAGCATCTGGTAAGGTTATGATTATTTTTATATAAAATGAAAGAATAAGAGAATTGAGCAACAAAGGAGGCAGGTTTAGAGACCCTGTTACAGTCTTACAGGTGATATTTCACATATGTTGTTCTTCCTATCATATCTTCATTTGGGTTTCTTAATTAATACATATTATCTATAAAACATTCAATTCAAAACTGGAGAGGGTGGCTGCAACTACACAGAATTTGTTTTGATAAACATGAACTGAGTATCAACATATTAATAATATCAAGGTTGCACAAAATATAAACTCTGCAACTTTAATTGATAGATTATGAAATCGACTTAAGGTTTTCATGAAATTAATCTTTTTACTATCATCACACACACAACAACTCGCATTTTTTAACATGTGAATTCAATATGATATTGTTTATAATTCCCGGAAAAAGGCATAAATAATTTGGAAGAAACTAAGGACAACATTATAGTTCTTTTTATTAAGTTGATACGAACCAAATCTTGTGCTCTAGTTTGGATAAAAACAAGTATAAGTGAATGGGACATGTGAACAGTTTTCATTCAAACATTTATAGCTTCGTCATGAAAAAATGGAAACCATTTATATACCTCTTAATAAAACTGCTTCTTTTTGCAACTATCATTCAAGGACCTCTTAACATGACAGTAAATTTGACTGTGTAACAAAATTCGTAAAAACTATTTTAGACTAGTTTAAGAGTTTACCTTTACAATGGAAACAGCAAACGAGGCAGGAATAAATGAAAAGGCAATACTAACAATCACTGCAGCAGAGAAGGCATCCAGATCCTACAAAATTATAAAACTCACAAGATCATCCAAGCTGCATATTGCAATTTAAAAATGTTAAAAGAGTGTAACAATTAAAGAGATGAAAGAAAGGTTTTAATATTGATAATACCTCTGAATAGTACAAGATTATATAGGATACAAAACTTGGAAAGAAAGTAAAATAGAATCATAAAATAAAAGGATAATCAAAGTACAACTAATTGCTAGCTGTAGATTCCTAAAATAACTTCAACAAAAAATATAGGTAAAATTTTATTTGGTAAAGCAGAAAATTCTTATATAAGTGTTGCAAATTTGCTACATTAAGAGTTCAATAAATCTGTCTTTTTTTTCAGCCCTTCTGGTTCTCCTCGGTGTAAATTTGTATTCATCATGAGGGTTCCAATGAAACGAATATTCCAATAAAAATGTTAAAACAAGAGAATTAACTCATCAGTGTAACAGAAGACATATCAAAAACACTATTGCTTCTAGCATAACCTCTTATGCAATTAAACAAACATAATGTAAAAGAAGCATACATGACGTTGTAAGTGCTGGCTTTTCGTCATAGGCAGCGGGTGGTTGCGTGTTTGAATTGTCATATTTCTATCATGAGTAGCAAGCCTAAGAATTGCAGAGTTCATAACATTGATAAAAGTTGGGGCAGCATGCTGACAAGAACTGTTATGGAGTACGGTGAATCCTAAACTTCCATCATCATTTTGATCATCCATCACAATTGCTCCATACCTAGATATGAACAGACATTAGATTGAGGCAGCAAACACAAAATCATGCTCACAAGCACAACAGCAACAAAAGTTCCAGAGACTTGACTGCAGGAAACAAACTCTAGAAATCTACCTCAACAAGTGGAAGTACTTTCTCTATATGAGATAATAATTAATATATTGAGATAAATACAGCGAGAACAAGGAATGGGTAATTGAACTGTGTGTGTTTCATTAGTCAAGTGCTATCACCAATTATAAACAAATTAACAATTCTGGAAAATACAAGTGTGTTAAATATGAGTCATATCGTTTCATTTGTTTTCATTACTTTCCTATTTAGATTAGGACCCATCTCTATATTGATGTCCCATTTGTAATGTTCTGTACCAAACAAGCTGCTACCTATATTGCTAGCAATCCAGTATTTCACAAATGAACTAAACACATTTAGGTGGATTGCCACTTTATTAGAGAGATTATCATGGCAGGGGAATGTTGCTCCCTATATCAAATCTGAATATCAAATTGCAGATATTTTCACTAAGAAATGCACAATGGGTTGTTTCTTCATCTATGTTCCAAGCCGGGGATTGAGAATATTTAAGCTCCAGCTTGAGGGCAGTGTCATATATATAAGTTGTATTTTTTAACTTTCCTATTTACATTAGGATTCAACTCTATATATTACTATACTTCCAAGAGAATCAATATACTGAGGTTTATTCATGTTTTACAACATGAAGACTAAAGATGATAATACTACTCAATTTGAACTGCCCTCTCTCCCTATCCTCCTGCTGATCCCCATCTTTTCCTCCTCCCTACATGATCTCTCACCTCCCCACCAAAATAAAAATAGGGGGCAACAGAAAGTGGATGTAGAGGTAGCAGTTGAGATAGTGAAAGCAGAAAGCTTGATTTAATTGATGTAACCACTTGCCATAAGTACCACGTCAACAAAAAATTGTTATCCCAGCAAACGAGTTCACATGTAAATAGACAAATAGGACACTAGTTTTGGTCCATTAAACTAAACTGATCCAATTAAAAGGATATTTAAGAAACAAATGGGACCAACTGAAACTTGAAAGACTAAATTGAGACCTCAGTGAAACCTACAGAACCAAAGCTATATTGGTTGATGGCTCTCGCACAATATTCAATTTCTATAAATTACAGAAAGAAGTCCAAGCAGAAAGAGTTTTTCCAAATTCTTAGAACAAATAAACACTTCAACATCAAATTCCATGTGGGGATTGCATATCGACAAGACATCTTAAGACCATTTACAAAACAAAACAAAACAAAACAAAAAAATGTTGAGATTTAAGCAGGTCAAAGTAAATAGGGAATTTAACTTGACACACCTTGACTGATAGGATTCATTATAGCTTGACATCAGAAATTTACTCATCGAAAGTAAAGTTGGTCCCAGTGTTGGCCCTGCTGCCTTAATTGCATCAGCTAATGCCTTTTCCGAATCAGGGAACTCATATGCACTCTGTTTAAAACTTTGAATCCACCCTCCTTTAATATATTTTGCAACCTGCAACAAGAACAGCTACTTGAGGAACATTTCAGGATTTTAAAGAGCATAACACCGCCTACCAAAAAATCAGAAAGCAAGAGAACACTAATAAATGATTAAGGACTAACAAACCTCATTTGCAATAGGCCTTGATAGATTAAAAGGAATTGGACCACCACCACCACCACCACTTAACAGAGGATTAAAATATGTAGTTGTGAAAGTCAAAGACTGTTGATCAGGATGTGGTTTAAGCTTCATAAAAAGAAGACCAAAAAGCAAAAAAAACGGCTGGAATCAAAAGCTGAAACACAATTGTTTTGCGGTCCCTACGAGCCGATACTGCCCTCTTTATCAATAGTGCTTTACAATGTAACCAAAACATTGACCTTGAAATGATACAACAAGAACAGCACAGCATACTTAAGAAGTTCAGGAAACTGAGAAGAGTAGCACCAATCAAACCACAAGTTCTCTGCAAGATTGTGAAAATGATTCCAATGCCCCTCTTATAATTTCCAATCACTTTAGAATGGGGAATTATTTTTGAAGCTTGTCCAGGAGAGGCAGCTTGAGTTGCCACAAAATGAGGTGCAACATAATTATTTTCCTGGTTAATACAATCAGATTCATCAAAGTCACATCCTGCAACCCTTAGGAACACCTCCTCCAGAGTGGTGACAGATATACCATAACTTTCAATGCCAAGATAATTTGCATCTTCACTACCCCTTTTTTCGTCATTAAACACTGATCTCTTCATGCAAGTTTCTATTTCCCTAAACATACTTCCAAAAGACGATGAGGATGCCAAGGGAAGCTTGAAGGTAATCTCAGTTCCAACCTGTAAACAGTCAATAAATAAGTAATGCCAAAGGGCATAGATGTGGGTTATTCAGGTAGATAAGCTTTCACAGGTCTCTATATATCATAACATAGTTCCAACATTTCGCTGATTGCTACTACCAGGGCAAAACCTTTAATCTGGAACCACAGTACAATAAGAGCAAATCAAAAATTCCTTTAATTTCTTCAATTATTGACCCTTCTTGGATTGAAAAGATGATTTCCACACTTAATATATTAGTCATTTGAGGCAAAAAGTAGCTATAATTTAAATACTTAAGTTCATGACATATTGCATGTAAAGTTCTTAGAGCAGTAAATATAACCCATAATCTGGAATAGCTACTACCATGGCAACCTTTAATCTGTAATTGAGGCTTTAACCACAGTACAAATAGAGCAAACCAAAAATCCTCTCATTTCTTCGATTAATGAGATGATTTCCACAATTAATATATTAATCATTTGAGGAAAAAATTAGCTATAGTTTAAATGCTTAAGTTCATGACATATTGCATGTAAAGTTCTTAGAGCAGTAAATATAACCTGTAAGGAAGCATATTTTTGTTAACCAAATTCTGCGAAAAGTGTTATCAGTTATCACATTCCAAAATATACATTAACAAAAGCTTGAAAATAGTAAACCTCAAACTATCCAAAATATTCAGATAAATATTTCCTTAAGTAAGAATCATAACAGCATGGATTGGAAAAATTGCAGTTATGCAACAGAGACGCTGAAATATGGAAAACTGCATTGACTAAATACTACATTGAGAGTATGTAATTTTGTAAGCAAAAGCCAATTCAGGTGGAATTAATACCTCACTCACACAGGTTGCGGATGGAATATGACGATAGACAATATCAGCAGCTGCAGAGGCAGCAGGTGCAGACTGAAAAAAGGAAATAGAAGGGGGTAACATAATAAGCACTGAAAATTGAGGAAAGATAGCAAAGCAAGAGGTTGTACATATGAATGAAAAGTAATGGGAGCAAACCTTTACTAAAGTAAGGGTATAACCAACCCCATACTGATGCTTCAAGAAAAGAGAACTGTTAAAAAATAAGCATTTCAGACTTTTTTGGTTGATCCAGGAAATCATGTTCATTAAAACAAACAGAAATATTGGGTGGAAGTTAGGGAAGCCAAAATTTGTTGAAGAGAAATAACCTTCCGCAGCACTTCAAGGAACCATTACCCATGATAGCTATCCGATCCCCTAGTTCTTCAGCTTCATCCATCGAGTGTGTCGTTAGTAAAATAATCCTTCCTTTCTTCTTCTTTTTTATTAACTGCCATGTTAAGCGCATTGAGTATGGATCCATGCCACTAGTAGGTTCATCAAGAATTACAACCTGTGACAGAAAACATAAAATTAAACAATTTCAATAAGTTCCCACATAGAAAAATAACAATGTGCTCTCAAGTTTCTCTGCACTACCTTGCTATCTCCTATGAGTGCAATTCCAAGAGACAACTTCCTCTTCATGCCCCCAGAAAGAGCTCTGACAACAGTATTGATTTTATCAGCCAAACCCACCTGTAAAAATAGTAGTATTAATTAAAATGTAGCATCCTAACTTGATCAGTCACAAAGAAGTAAAGATAAAATAAAACAATTATGCCATGTCAAAGCTAGAACAATAAGCAAAGTAGCATGTTAGATTCTAAAATTTCTAAAATGGATAAAACAGAAATTTTAATGCTGGCAATCGGAAAACCAAATCTCTTTCAGCAAGCAAGAGGGCAAAGCAGAATAGTATTTGCAACACTTCTATATTGTTTGTCAAATCAGAAGACATAAAATCTAACCATTTCCTATAACTGTTGCCTATTTCACACACAGGGCATCAAGTTTAGAGATCTTCCTTGCTGTCTTCATTAGATAACAAGAGAAGGCAAACTTTAGGAGATCATAAGCTAGAGGTTATAAAGTTAGCAAACCAAATGAACACATAAATAGCATATGATAGCTCAAGAATTTGTATATAGATCTATGATGCATGCATAATTTATAATTCAGAAAAATCAATGTGAGTGCATCATGGAAGAATACATATATATATATATATAGATAGAACTCACTTCATCAACCATATCAGCCACAACATTCTCCACAAGATCTTTCTTCACGCCCTTCAATATTGCAAACATCTCCAAATGCTCTCTCACCTGAAAAGAGAAATTGACAGAGCTGTATTCTCCGAGATAAACCAGCATGATATTTTAAATAAACAACCAACAATAAAAAAAAGTCCTTGATCCGTTGTACTTTTTCTTTATTTTGATTTTGTGAGCATAGGATGGACTACTACTGGTCCTCCTTTGTTTTTTTATACTTCTTTAATTTTAACTAAATTTATATTTCTTATAGAAAAAATACATATAAAGATATTCACGAAACGAACTACGAAATTCAAAGCTAGAATATTAGCAAAAAATCCATAACCATCCCAGAAAATATGTTTTTAGAGAAGAAGAAGAATTGAGATTGATTACATTCATCTAAGAGATTAATAGCTATAAAATTTATTTGGTATAAGATTGTATCATAATTTCAAGGATGATATTATTAATTAAAACTTTTGAGCTCTATTCTCATGGTATTTCATTCACTTCCGGAGCAACCAATAATTTCTCAAAAAGAAAATAGTAATTAGCTCCAAGAAAGAAACCATGCGGTGATTGTAAGATAATAAAAAGAGGATTTTATTATATGGGAGTATTACATAAGAGGCTATTTATATGATAACATAAGATATGGAAAAATTAAATGGTAATAGATCAAATATAATAAAATAAGAATGAAAGGATAAAATATGCATAATAAAGTCAAGATTCTTTAAGATCCCCCCTCAAACTCAAGATGGGGAGATGATACAGGAGTTTGCAAAGTTCTAATGAGATGGTAATGAGTCCATTCAACGATTGACGGGCTGGCTCGATAGAGATGCCAACCAAACGATTTAACAGAGGTGCCGACAAAATGGTTTCACAAACTCGTAGTGTCGACTAGCTTGACAAAGATGCCGATAAAACATCTTAACAGAGAGGCCAATGAAAAGGATAGACTGGAAGAGATCCAGCATGCTAATTATACTAATTAATATGGTAATCAGGCAAATCAGCCGATGGAGAGAATTTGGGTGTCGCCGCCATTTACAGTGGCAAACGGCGACACAAATGATATATTTCTACTGTTGTGTTTATCAGAAAAATCATTGCTCTAATACCATGTAAAATAATAAAAAGAGGATTCTATTATATTGGGGCATATTACAAATACATAAGGACCTATCTATAGGCTTAAGGATAGATAAATACAGTGGCATGAGATATGAAAATTTTAAATGGTAATTGATAAAACGTAACAAAATAAGAATGTAAGCGTACAATATGCATAATATCTTTGAGATTCTTCAACAGTGATTATATATTGGCAATCATATTCTTGAGAATTTGATCCTTTTCTATAAATTATGAAAAAGAATGACAGAAGTAACACTTATCATGTATAACCATCAGAGCCACTAAATCTGCAAAAAACACTCGGGATTTTAAAAGAAGCAATGCATAAAGAATAAAATGGTAAAACATGAAGAATCAACACCATATTTTTTGAAAATTTTGTTTTTATTATTTTTATTATTGTCTTTTACATCTGAAATATAACCCAAACCTACCCAAGCCTAATGTGAGTGGGATTCGATCCCAAGACCACTTATATAACTATCAGATATTACACTCACTAAGTTAGCTAATACCCGCAGATCAATGCTTTATTTCCTTATTATAGTTTAGTGCAACTGATTAAATACATTGAATACAAAAACAATAAATCATGAATACAATCAAAGAGATGCATTGAAAAAAATAAAACATGATTCATACTTACAGTCAATTCTGGAAAAAGAATATCATGTTGTGGACACACACCCAATCCTTTCCGTATCTCATCCTACAAAACATAGTCATTTTGATCACCTGTTATCATTCCAACTCTACACCAAAAAGGAGGGGAAAGAAATAACAGTACAAAGCATTAGCCTATGAGATAGATAAAAGCAGATTTTCAGGTAAATATTCAAACTTCTTAATTTTTAACATGGCTCCAGGCCAAACAGATTCAAATGAAACAATAGCAGATAAGAGCTTCACTGTCCGCATCTTTGCCCAACACCACACCGCTCCCCACCATAGAAGAAAAAGTATCTTAATTCACCATATTCTTTATCAGAACAGACTTATATATCTTAAAAAGAAGCTCAATGAGGTAAAACTTTTTCATCACTACACATTTCTGTGTACCCCGATGTGCATGTGACAATATGACAGTATAATCCAATGTAAAGTCCAACAAATCTATAAGAGATTAATTATTTTCCATATGATTATACAAGCATGAACAAAAGAAACGAATTACATGAACAACTGTGCACCATTCTTGTACAGTTCAATAGTAATCAGGACAATGGTGAGAGGACAGAATTATACCAAACCGCTTTACCACATTTTGACTCATCAAAGAAATCCTAATGTCTCAAATTTTGTTAATTATACCATCTCAGACAACTAAACTGAATGACTGAACGATGACTATAAGCCATCAATCACCAAGTTAAGATCCCACTACCCCACTCGCAAGGATCTTATTAACAGATTTGGCAAGGGGGTTCAGAGTGGTCTTATTTAACAGCAAATCAACCACACAGCAAGAAAACCATATCTATTCCACTCAAAATCTTCAAAATGGAACAATATAAAAGTCATTCAAAGAAGTGAAAACAAAACATAATTTACCATATCTGTTATAATATTCTTTCCAAACACCAAAGCATCTCCAGATGTAGGAGGAAGAAGGCCAATAAGCATGGATATTGTTGTGCTTTTACCAGCTCCATTGTGTCCTTCAAGATCATAATACAAAATCAATGAATCAGAAGAAAATTATCCACCAAGGGCCAACAATTGTTTTTATAGTTTTTTTATTATTATTTAATAAGAAATGAAAAATATTATCTATCTCAAGATAATTATCCCAAACTAATTAATTTTCCCTCAACAGCATTGATCTTTAGATAGCGAAAAATATTAGAAGACCAACTCAATCGAACAAAGTCCTAAGAGAGTGGGGTGAGGGCATAAAGAGCTCTGTGCAACAATAAACCAAACATGCAATAAACTTTGTGAAGCTTCAATTGACTCAGTCAAGTCTAGAAGCTTAATCCACAACTAACTCGTTCAAGTCCAAGAGCTCTTAGGTAACAAATATTAAGTCCAAACTCTCCTAAATTTGTTTAAAATGCATAAAGAAACAGTTTTAACATCAAATTGTAGAATTATAACACATTAAACAAGTTGTATTCTTGTATAGTTTTTTATTAGGACAAGCATGCCTCTAGAAAGTAGAAACTAAAAACATTGACTCGAAAAATTCTTAGATTAAACAAAAAATAAAATGAAAAAGAGCGGGCACTTGGTACTTTACTCTAGAATTAAAACATTGTTCAGTATTCTATAGGCAAGGTGACGTTTTAAGATGTTCAGATTCAGAAATCCCAGCTCCTGGTAGGCATTATATATAGCTATTGGCATGAAATGTATATTACAAAGTGAAAGCGTAAGTGAGAACCGTGGAAAAGAAAATGGCTATACGACAATAAAATACTCTGGCAAAAACTTAAAATAGAGAAGTACAATGAACAACACATTATTGAAGTTTATCATATTATGATACAGGACATGATATGCCAAACTAAAGGTGAATAAAACTAATCAGTCAGCTCCATAACAAATGGTCAACAATACATCACCTAGCAGAATATTGCATCTGCCATAATCAGGTAATTGTGATATCACCTACATTATTTCTCTAAAGCGGCAATTGATATGTATTAAAGAAAAAAGAAATACAAAGTGAACAAGTTTTCCACCAACAGAATGACTCCTAGAACAAATCAAAACCTATACCAGGTTAACTGAGCAAGAAGATTTTCTATCAAGGGTACATTTCTCCCTACAAGGAAGCAATTGATACTTCTTAATGAAGATGAGCTAACTGAACTATAAAGCTAAATTTAAAACAGTTACAGCACGCTTATTACATAAAATATGATCACACACAGAGAGAACGTTATTTAAACCAATCCAGCTACGCATCAACTGAAGTGCAGGAATTAGGCATGAAGATAGATATAAATAAAGGTAGGGGACACACACCAAGAAGTGCAAGTATTTGATTTTCATATAAGGTGAGTTGTAATGAGTTAACAGCACAACAATTCCCCTTCTTTGTAGCATACACCTTATGCAGGTTCCTCATTTGGATGCATCTGTGTGGAAAATGTAAAATGTGAGGGAAAAACCAAAACAGATGTTTGACCAGTTGAACATCTAAATACATAATTCTTACCTTCCATCAAGCTCTTGCTGCTTCATGTCCAAGCTTATCATCTCCATATGACAAGAATCTTTTCCAAGAAGACTCGCATTTTCTTTGGAAAGATTATCATTAATTTTAACTTCTGCTCTGGAAACATGATGTTTAATAGTAGTTTCCTTTCTCCAGAAACATTTTTGGAATATGAAGTTCCACCGATAGCGCACTCCATTTTCCCTGGGAAGAACCTTACCAGATTTTTTTTTTCCCAATAGGAAACAGAAATGAATTGTATTAAAAAATAAAAAATAAAAAACAAAACCAAAAAAAAAACAAAAACAAAAAATACAGGGGTGAACAAGCTTCCCATACAAGTAGACTTCCTAGGAAGAAGACAGGGAAATGTATAAAAGCATACTGAGCTGTCAGGACTAGCTTCTGTTTTATCCTACACAAATTAAAAAATGTCCCCTGGGAAACATACGACCATACGTAACTTATATAGACAAGTTACAGACATTTAAAAGTACACATTTTATCTCTATTTCTTATTATCTAGTTGTCGAAAGGGAAAATGGATAGAGGGAGGACAAAGGGAGAAAAACCTAAATATGATTTGGAACTTGACGTCTTCACCTGAGCTAGCCTGAGAATTGGTAACCAATTATGATCATAATATTATACAAATTGGATACTAGATCCCCGGATCTTTACTATTAGAATGGTTAAATACTATTGCTGGGTCATTTCCTACTAGTTTTAACCTTCTGGGTTGAGTGGTTACTAATATGGTATCAGCGCCAATTTACCAAGAAAGCCTAGGTTTGAGTCCCCGCACATGATCATTTTTTAATTTGTTATTTCTTATTTGAATTTGTTATATGCTTGAGTTTAAGCTAGAGCCATGTGGCAAACTCATTGTCTTGCACATACATGGGGGTGTGTCAGAATGTTTAAATATTATTGTTAGGTTATTTCCTAATATCTTAAGCTTTTAGATTGAGTGGTTATTAACATCTACATTATGATAATGTTACATCAAAGATGACAAGGACAAGAAACATAATTATTGTTCATCTTTTCTAGAAATTCTAAACCTTCAAAACCTTAAAAGAGTTGATCATATTGCTCTACTTTTTCTTTGGTGTTTCTCTATAAATTTCTATAAGAATATTTTGACCAAAGCGAACACCATGACTCTACGAGTGAAAAAACGTGATCATTATTACTATAAGCAAAAATTTAAACTAAAAAGCAGGTAGACCACACTAGACAGATAAACTCTACCAATGTCAAATTCTTTATGGAAAAATGAGCACTTTTCTGTTTGAAGGAGCTTAAGAGTAGTATCTCACAGCAATTATATACCTTCCTTAACAAGAGCTCTAAGATAATCTGACATGATTTCACAAACATTGAAAGGAAGGGCAGAGTTTTAAAGTTATACCTTATCCAAGTAAAGACCAATTACACAATACAGCAGGGCATCGAACAGCATCATAAGGAGACAGACCAAAAAATTCACTCCAGATGATTCCTACACCAATCATAGTTTAAAGCTTAAGAAACAAAAGCAGGGGAACTCAAAGTAATTGAAGGCGGGAAGATCTCTGAATACAGATCATACCCGCCATATGTTGCTCCAACGAAGTCCAACATGAGCACGCTCATAATCTGCAAAGTTAACTGATCCTAGAGCAAATGCCGTGGGTGAGAGTAAAGAAGCAGCAACCTTCACTATCCTATAAATAAAAAATGTTGAATCAATTCCATCAGTGAGGAGAATATGAATATCTTTAAGCATAAACTTTTCTTCACTTAAGACAGCATAGCATGAGTACTCACATAGAAACAGCCTCATCATTGACGGTGTAATATGGAAAGAAGGCCCCAAGAAAAGAGAGGGTTCCAACAGCAATAGCTGTTTTTGCCCGTGTGAATAATGTAGAGATCAGAAATGACAGTGTAATTGCACTGAGTCCAAAAGAAAAGAAATATGAAAACACCACCGTCTTATCACTATACTTGAAAAGGCTACCCATGGTACAAACTGTAATGATGACAGATGAAACTGCAAACTGTAAAAGAAATTGATTAACATTCATGTTAATCGTTTCAAACACCACATCCCTGTAGATCCACACAAACAATATTCATAGATTTCTAATTGAAAAAATTGAATTGATAGAAAGTTTGAAATAGAAATAATGCATTCACCATCCAAGATCTGTACAAATGCAAAGGTGTACATGCAATAATTATTGATCAGTCACTGTATCTTTTGTCATCTGTGCAGTATAGGAGGGTATAGTTTTTTGCTTATTTTTGTTGTGGACCCCCAGTTCACTTATTTTGGTTTCTTGCATTCTTCTTTATAAGCAATAAAGTTTTGTTTCTGATAAAAAAAATAATAATGATGATCAACCAACAGGCAAAAGGAGAAACTTACTTGCAAAGCATATGCAATAAACCAGGAGAGATGGAATATCCCATCTTTCAATCCCATCATGTAGAGACCTTCTCTTATCTTCTGTTCCTGAAATAAGAAAGCAAGAAATGTTTACAACTTGAGGAAGTATACTTTCCATTATGGAATGGTCAAACCAAACTAGAAAAGACACGAGCAGAAACAACAAATTGTACTGTACACTATGAAGTTTAAATCAAGTATGTCAGCAAACCTTCTCAAACACAGAGTAGCTGATAAGGCGAGAAATTGGGTACAAAAAACCTAATAGATACCTGCTCATCCCAGATCCAAGTCAAAAAAAAAAAAAAAAAAAAAAAAAAAAAAACATTTATCAAATTCTATTTGAATAAGTTTCATTCTTATACACTAAGAATAATAGGGATAGCAGATCAACATATAATCTCATAAATACGTACAGTATTCCCATGACTTCCTTGACAATTGATTGGAACTCATCATCAGTGTAACTACGAGTTGGAAAGGGAACTATTCTTATCTTTGAAGGGCTAAATTGGGTCCAAGGCAGCTTGAGAGACAATGGTGTGCTGAAAGAGGGTGATGATGGAGGTTCTGAGTTTTTGGTAGTAATGTTAGTTTCAGTTTGCTGAGCAGCAAAAATTATGAAAGAGTCCAACACCTGCTGAAGCTGCAGAAAATACAAAATCATTGGTAACCACAAAAACACTTTTTTCACAGATTAAAAAATTAAAGCAGTCATGGTTTCAGCAAAAAATCAGAAAGAAATATCAGATAGCAAGGAAAAATTAGAGAATTTGCTCAAATCAATCACAAAATTTTAATTCCAGTAAGGCAAAGGAATGAAGATGATACAGAGAGAGAGAGAGAGAGAGAGACAGGGAGACACAAAATTCATATCATTATTAATTGAACATATGGCCAGAATAGTAATACTTCTCATATGAAGCCAAAAATGAGGAAATTATTTCACGAAAAAGCATCTATACCATTTAACTCACTTACTTACAGTTGCATATAGATGACCAGTTAAAACTTTTTTCTATTACAAATGGAAAGATATCTAACCACCCCTATACCCTAGAATACATGGATAAACATAAAATTGAAAAGACAGCAACATGAGAGAAAACTATAATACTTTTAAAAACATATAACTTAGTTACCATAAAATCATCACACTGCTATATCCATTAACAGCACAGACATATTAGATAACCTATAATTATAAGTACTACGGGACGGACCAAAAGAAAGGAAAAATGAAACCATATATGTAGCATAATGAGAACTACACTGCCATACAGTCAAAAATCCACTGAAGCTGTATTGCATGGTAGGTACAGGATTAACACCCAATTCCAAGTCATTCAGATAAGGGCCATTTGTGTCCATGATGGATTTAACATTAGGAAATCCAGAGAGAGCCCACGTATGGTTGAGGCGTATGCTATAATCAAACAAGTGAGGACCTTGACCATGAAATACCACCGCTCCTTTAATTTTTGGATTCGAACAACTCCTAAGAAAAATGAAAGGACAATAAGTTTAATAATGTCACGACTTTAAATCAGTAATATGACTAATTACAAACTTGAACAGGCTCTGTAAGTACT
Organism: Acer saccharum; assembly: GCA_030490815.1. Lineage (NCBI taxonomy): Eukaryota > Viridiplantae > Streptophyta > Magnoliopsida > Sapindales > Sapindaceae > Acer > Acer saccharum. Next base: position 54,173,647 of record CM059866.1, read on the forward strand.
AGAACTGATTTGAAAACTTTTAGAAAGCTAATAGCTTTTAATTTTATAAGGAAACAGATTGCATCCAATATAGGCAAACAAAAGCAGAACAGGAAAAGTAAATAAAAACAGAAGCAAATTTAATGAATACTGATATGTCAAACTAAGACAAAACAGAAATATAATGCATAACTACATAGGATGTAGTACTGATCCGATCCTCCTAGAATTACCTTTTCATTTTCCTCTATATTGTAATAAGTTTCTAGTTCTTATATAATAACTAAATCAAAAAAAAAAAAAAAAGGAGAAGAAGAGGAAGGTAACTTCAATTTTAATAGCATGAATTAAGACCAAAAGCAAAGGTCTAGAAATTTGGCAAGAATTGATGTATTGTAGAGGGACAAAGTTGAAACCGAAACAGGTTTCATTTTGATTACAATACATTTAAAATTTTAAGTTAAAGTTTAATTTATTTTACATTAGTTAACTAGTTACTATCACATGAGAGCTATTAAATTAAATCATGTTATTATTTCTTTCAAAATTGCTTGATATCATCATAAAGGAACATAAAAAGCAGTCAGCACAGTTAAATTACAGAACATTGCCTGCATAACAGTTCAGCAATATGAGGGTAAGACTTACTTGTCATGACTGCAGGTGCCATAGAGATCTGATCGTATGTAAGTTTCCAGCTCGAGCTCATCCTTGTAAATTCTACTAGCTAGCTGTAACAATGATAGAAAAGTCATTTAGCTTAAATCAAGAAATTCCTAGGAATACAAGAAAAAATCAATACCTTGTAATACAAGAAAAGTTTAGTGTGGATAGGTCTTTACTAGCATGCAAACATTAAAACTATAATAGACGAGGAATTCTGCAATAAAACGGATAAACAAAAAATAACAAAAGATATTAACAAGCACGGTAGTCAACAAAATGGGAGGAGGAAGGACAAATACATCGAAGCTTTGTGACCACTTTTTTTTAATTTTCAAATCCTAATTGATAATTAAGACCGAACTTATTCCCACCCGTACATTGGCCACCTGAGCTGAAGTCCACAATTGGCCGTTCAAAAACACTACAAGGAAGAGGCACTCCTTTGGCAGATAGCCAACAGATAAGGGTGTCCATATATATATTGGAACAAAATTCAAAAGTAAATCACAAGTTTCGATAGGCCATATGAATCAAAAGGCACAAGTTGAGCACGCAAGCACATGCACACGTGTAAACAAAAACACATACAGATATAGACTTACAACAATTGTTTACACATGAAGAGACACATCAGGAACATAAAATTTAGAAAAAGAGAAATAGAAAGGAAATTGAAAATAGAAAAAGATCAAAAGACAAATGACGAGTACCTTCAATATGGGGAATTTTATCGACATTAAGTTGATCATAGTCCTTGTTTCTTCTGTATCGGGTGCAAAAGCCAAACACTCTCCCGTGGCCAACACTAATTCCAAAATTTGGTTGAAATTGGGGGATATGCCTTTACCTATTTCAACAAACGTATCTTTTTGTATGTTCCTGCACCAGTTAAACAAAACCATAATGCCATTATTTCTAACAAATCATGAAAGCTAGAGGGGCATCAGATTGTCTATCAACAATGTAGTTTGTAGCACTGAATTATAGTTTTCGAATTGGAATAGAGTGGAAATGAAGACACCAATCTCCAGTTTCACTCAATTAACTAATAGAGAGTATGAGCAATTTAAAACTATTGACTACAACAACTAAGTGGTGGTATCTTTAGAAAAACAGAACAATGTAAACTAAATGCACAGAGACTTTATTTCTTTAGAAAGAAGCAAGATTGAAAACGCCAAAAGGAAGCATAAACTTAAAACATAGCTAACTAAGATTGCTGATGACTTACGGTTGGGCAGGGTGTATCTGCGTATCGACTCGTGTCCTTATCGCTATTAACAACATCATCACAACCGTAGGGAGCAAAATCTGCCAAAAAAAAATAAGAAAATCGCTTTAAATTTGATTATCACTGGAATTTATCATCTCCGATCAGTCATCAAAAAAACAAAAACCAAATATTTCAAATCGGCGATTATAACAAATACAAAGTCATCAAACAAGAAGAAATACAACAGTTAACGACCTGAAAATTGAAGAAAAAATATGAAGAATGCGCAGAAACAGAGTGTGTGTGTAAGTGAGAGAGAGAGAGAGAGAGACCTCGGATGCAGTGAGAAAAGGATGACGAATTTTGAGAAGCCAATTCTTGCGAAGCATGGCTTTCAACTGCCTCTTTGCGGTTCCCATATTTCAAGCTTTTTTCTCTGCTTCAGCTGCTCGCATAAACCCTAGATTTAGAGAGGGAAATCCAGTTTACTTGTGTGTGTGAAGAAGAAGAAGAACAGGAAAGGCAGAGGAGGAGGTGGCAAAGCAATGAAGCTTCTGTCACGACATTTGGAAAAGGTATATGCGAAATGCTAATTCTATGCACTGTACTACCACTTTTTTTATAATAATAATAATAATAATAATAAAATAACAATAATTCTAATGTGTTTTTTTTTAAGTAACAGTATAAAAAAATTGAAAAATCAGGAATAATAATAAAATTTAAAAAGAAAAAGGGGAAAATCAGAGGAAAATAATGGCCCCAAATTCATCACACCCACGGTCCCACACCCAAATTTTCTCAGGCTTTATTTTCAGTGGCGGCCGACTAGACGTCACGATCAGTTTATCGTTAAAGGTAACGCCTGGGTTGGGTTGGGGTTAATTAATGTTAGCACGAGATTTTAGAATTGTGAGAGCGAGATGATATGAAATACGAATTAAGAGAGTTGTTAGAATACTATCAGTCTATCACAAACAAAATGGCAGTTTTTATTTTTTTAATATTACTATAATTCGGAGTTTTATGAGGACAGGGAGAGACTCGTACCCACAGCCTAGCAATGTGGGTGTAAGGGATTTTACTACTGAATTAAACTCATCTCGTCCGAAACAAAATGGCAATTGGTACACCAATATTTTGTCTTTGCCTTGGTAGCCCTCCTTTACTTTACATGGGCATCATTGGAATATGTAAAAAGTTTTATATTGTTGTGAAAATAAATATATGAATTGTGTATGTTATGTTTAATCTGTATAGATTTCGATAAACTCCTAACTCGTTAATGTAAAATTTTTAAATTAATTAAAAAAAAACACATGTAATTCCATATAAAAATTTATTTTTTATGTCTAAGAAAACAAACTTAAATTGAATAATGTACAAAGTAATGACATTTATCGATATTTGTGGCCAATGGAAGTTAAGGAACTAAATATATGAGTATAGTTTTTTATCAATATATGTGCGATAACTTGAATCTGAAACATGATTCGAACCTGGAACAAGAGACATTATTATAACATTGAATGAATGTCATTTATCATCAAGTTACATTGGACGATGATACGAAGATGGTTTATTAGATAGATTCATAAAATACACTTATACTAAGACCATCTCCATTGCATATGTCAATATCAATACCAAATTTGGTACAAAATATAGTAAAATGTTATATTTGGCACATCATTTTATCAATGTACTCCAATGTAAAATTCTATTTGATATGCTATTTTTATTTTTTAATTATTTAAAATTATAAAAGTCAACAAATATAACCAATGCATTCAATGAATGCATTGAATATTTTGTTATAATTGTTTCATTCTCAATTTTCCCTACCAAATTTGTTAAATTTTTATTATTTAAAATTAAAAAGTCAACAAATACGGCTGCATTTATTGCTGTGCCAAATTTGGCATATGCTATCCACTATGCCAAATTTGGCACAGTTTATAGCATATGCCAAATTTGATACAGCTTTTAGCATTACATTGGAGCATACTTTTTTTACTTTGTGCTAAATTATAGCAATTGCACAATAATTTAACATTGCATTTGAGATGCTCTAAACATCATTTTGTATAGTTACTGACATTTAATTCAACTTGTATAAAGTAAAAAACATACATAATAATTTGAATTTGGTCCATAATTGTAATCTATAATTGTGTGTAAACAATACACACACGAATTTCATTCAATCTGGAATCTAAAATTAAACGTTAATAAATAAAAGAAAAAAAAAATAGGCCTAATGGTTTTTTAGATTTAAACAATATTATCCTAAATTAATTAATAAAAAAAAAATAAAAAACTTCATGGGTTTGGTATCGTCATCATCGCACTAAGAACTTATCAATATTTATATTCTATAAAGCAAAGTGTATCAGTTGTCTTGTTCATTGGTTGAGACTTGAGAGAGTTATTAAACAGAGATTAAAACGATATTTAAACGAAACGACAAGAAGCAACGGGAAATTTGAAACGAAACATTGTCGTTTGTCGTCCACACATGGACGTGTAAATCAACCATTGGTTAGGCCTACAGATTGTGAGACCCGTTATGTTACTTTGGTGGGGTCATCTTAGAGTAACATAGTGGATAACGTCATTTCCGCCAACAACAACAAAAAAAAAAAATTATAATCCACAAATTTATTTATTTCTAAAAATAAAAAAATAAAAAAAACAACAACGGTATATTTTATGTAATTATGTCCTATTCAGGATTGATAGTGTGATTTATGATGGATTTTCAGTGAAACTAATAAGAAATATTTGATTATTTTCATAAAATATGAAAGGAACGGACACCATGTTGAAGAAATATGTCAACAAAATTAAAGGTTTATTATATTAATGTGATATACGCATATATTGAAAAATTCAAAATTCTTTTTTATATATATACTTTGTTGAATTTGTCGAATAATCAAACTTTGAAAAATGAAAACTTCTCAAAACTCATTGTGTATCTTTCATCTTAATCTTTTTTATTATTATTATTTATAAATATTTACTATTATATAAATTCAGAGTTTTTTTTTTTTTAGTAAATGACTCGAATCTACAATATCGTGGTATAGATGTGAGAGATTTACCACCGAATCAACCTCATCTTATCTTATTTATTTTATATATATATATATATATATAATTTGATGGTATGATAATTTTATTTACAATAATGTTAAACGATCCAAAAATCAACTAAATGACATTGGTAAGTGATTTGTCACGACTATATCATTTACCACATCAATCATTGTGTCATGATTTATATTGTAATAAGTAATAACAATTCACTTAACCATAATTTGAGTTATTTTTGGGGTTATATAATATTACTCTTTTATTAATAGAAGAAAATAAAAAGACTCGTTATTCTTAATCTAAGTTAATCGACTATGACATCATCTCATAGTTCACCTCCCTTTTCCATATTGGTGGTGAGGGGTTTAAGTCCTGACATGTGTATTTTACAAGTATGTTTGGGGAGTTTTCTCTCGATTTGTGGAAGTAGATATCCGGACTGCATATGTTTTATTTATAAAATGATATTAATAAGAGTTCAATATATTAAAGTTTATATTGAAAACTTATAGCAATTGAAATGTTAGTTGTTTCAATTAGAGAATATGAAAGAACGAAAAAAGTATATTACACTCTATCATAGTATCATGCACCTAATAAAACCACCATTATTCTTTAAAAAGAAGAAAGAAAAAAAAAAAAAAAAAAACTATTATAGCACCAAAAAGTGATGGTGCCTAATCATGCAACCATTAAGAAGTAACTTTGAGACAAAGCATTGCACCTTTCTTAACTTATTGGTTAGTTTAAGTAAGAATATATGTAGTAAAAATTGAAGACAGAAGCAAATGGGACAGGCCAATTATATTGTGACCACTTCTCAATTTAAGTATAAATAACTCATTTTGGGTTAGTATCTATAAAAAATAGTAATAATAATTAAAAAAAATAAAAATGAATAGGTATATTTTTATTAAATCACCGTCCAATATTTTTTTTTTTACTTTTAAAGGGTTAAAACAATTATCGAATTGACACTTAAATACTTTTAATTAATTTACAACTTTTCAATCTATATATATATATATATATATATGGACATATTACAATAATTTAGGTTTTTTAGAAGGGAGTACAAACTCCAACCTACAACCTCATAGTGTAGGTACGAGGGGCAAACCATCAGTCCAACCTCATCTCATTTTATCTTTTCAATAGTTATATTAAAAGTAAATATATTTTTAATTTTAAAATCATAAATTTAAGTTAATATAATTTTTATACATAATTGGGCATGATTGGCACATGTACCTGCTAGATTGTATTGTACTATATTGGATGGTACTATATCAAATTTAGTACTGTACATGATTTGGTTCTGAATAATAAATACTCTTACGATTGACTAATTATAATTTAGGGAAAATTGCACTAATATCCCCTAACTTTAGGTGAAATTGGATCAATAAACAAAAGATCATTTTATTGCACAAACCTCCCTTGGATTTCATTGACCAAACGGTTGACTAGCTGAAAGCTAACAGTGAAAAGGGCAAAATGGACTTTTTAAAGTGTGACATTAAATAAATTAAATCAAAATTGACTTTAGGCCAATCAACACCAGACATATCACCTATCCACAATTTAAAATTAATTTAACAAATAAATTTTAAAAAAAAGCTTAAACAAATATTAATTTACAAGAAACAAAAGTTAAAAAATAATAAAATAAAATAATTGATGGAGATCAGTGGAAAAGATAGATGGTAGAGATCTTCTCCACCAATCAACATCTTCTTTTTCCTCTCCACCATCATCTCCCAACACCCAAGCCCTAGCCGCCACCACACATACACCAAATCCTTGCAGCCACCCTAACCCACCAAAATCATTCCAACCACCAACTCCATGAACGTCGATTGTCATCCGGACGAGGAGAACAACGCTCGATCTCCTTCCAAACGATGAGATTGGCGTTCGATCCATCTCATCTTACCGCCAATCATCTTTTCTTTCTTTTTCTTCTTCTATTCTCCATATTCTTTCTTTTGACAGAGGTTTGGATGTTATTTGGTTGCGGTTTGGGTTGTGGGATGGTGTTTTTGGATTTTGGTGGTTTGGGTGGTCGCCGGTGAGAGATCGATGCTCGATCTCCTTTCAAACGATGAGATCGGCGTTCGATCGATCTCCTCTCACCGCCGGTCGTCTTTTCTTTCTTTTTCTTCTTCTCTTCTCCATATTCTTTCTTTTGACAGAGGTTTGGGTTGTGGGATGGTGTTTTTGGATTTTAATTGTTTGGGTGGGTCGCCGGCGAGATTGTGGGATTGTGGTGGTTCTGGATTTTGGTGGTTTGGGTTGTTGAATCTGAAGGTGGCTATGGTGGATGGTTTTGGGATTGGTTATGAATATGTTGGTGAATATCTGGGTGTTATTTATTTTTATTTTTTTTGAAATGGTGTGTTTCTAGGTTTTAAACTTGATGAACTGGTGAACTCTTGTTTGGTTGTGAATTCTGGAATTTGGTGAATTTTCTGATGATGATGACGATGTATAAACACTGGCGATGATGATGACGATGATGGTTGATGAACCGGTGAACTTGATTTATTTTTAAGTTTTTCTTTAATTTTCTATTTTCTTTAATATGATTTTTCAGATTAAAGACAAGGGTAAATGTGACTTTTCAGGGGTCAAAGCTGGTCAACAGTTAGTCCTAACTGTGGTCAACGTTTGGTCAACGAAATTCAAGGGAGGTTTATGCAATAAAATGATTTTCTATCTATTGGTCCAATTTCACCTAAATTTAGGGGATGTTAGTGCAATTTTCCCTATAATTTATTATTTAAACGAAATATTTATAAATATATTTAAATATTAAATTATACTATAATTAAAAAAAAATTTAAAAAAATAAATCCAAATTACCTAGCCAATTCTATAAAAATCTATTTCCTAGATCACGGTATATTGTAGATTAGAGAATTGGTATGGCAAATGAGAAGGTATTGACCTACTCCACGAAGGATAAGGTCGCGCCTCCTCTTTTGTTCATGAAGGCAGGCAGGCAGCCACACATCCTTTACACTTGAGGAGTCGTAGGCCTTGTGGCCTCCTTTAAAAGTAATTGTCGATGGTATACTCGTCGATAGTGTCCACAAATTAGGAGGCTCATTTCCTTTTCAATGGAAGAGGTGTTGTGCCTATTTTTTAGGGAGGTCACCGACCTCTGTTCATAAGGGAGACTAGTTGGCTTCCTCAATGGTGGTCATCAACATCCTCCTTGAAGGCAAGAGGTCAACTAGCCTACATAATGGAGGTTGACTGGCTTGAAGCGTTTTTGTTATAACATTATTTTTTAAAATTTTATTAAGTCAAATACAGTTGAGGAAATACATTTACTCTTTTTTTTTTTTTTTTAAAGTGTTATACTATTACATAAATTCAGAATTTTTCGGGAAGAGGGGAGAACTCAAACCCGTAACCTCGCGATGCATCTGTAAGGTGTTTACCACTGGACCAATCACATCTCGTCAACCGTACAACTTAATATGGTTAAGGGCCAGTTTGATATTGCTTATGAACAGTTAAAATCGACTTATTTTATAATTTTGACATAAAATGATGTTTAATAAAATTTACAAAAATGATTAATTAATAATCTAACAAGTTTTGATAGTAATTTTAAGAAGTAGGTGGGGTTTACTTTTTGAAAGTGATTATGAAATAATCTATTTCAATATTTTTAATGAACCTTTAAAAATATTATTATCATCCTTATAAAATCAAATTAAAACCATTTTTATATCCTATTTCATTATAAAATTAAATTTTCTACTTAAATATTGATTTGATTTATAAAATATTTTTATAGTTCTTATGGAATTTTTGTTTCTAATTTAAATATTATACTTAGATACTGATTTAATGTATATAATTAATGAAAAAAAAAAAAACAAGGTTATAAAATCATGTCTATTTTATGGATAGTTTGGTATTGCTGTAACTTTTATAATAATCACCGTTAGTTGTGCTGAAGGAATAATTATATGTGAAGTTAATTGGTAGATATTTGGTTAACTATACTCTTAAAACTACTGTATAGTTCAAAAGCACTATATATATGTTTGGTAATTTTATTTCAAAAGTGCTGAAATTAGTTACAATGACTAACGATTTTAGAACCTTGTTTCACTTTTTTTTTTTTCATCAATTATATATATTAAATCAATATTTAAGTAAAATATTTAAATTAGAAAAAAAAAATTATAAGAACAATAAATTTTTTTTAAAAGATTTTATAAATCAAATCAATATTTAATTAGAATCTTTAATTTTAAGATGAGATAAAGTATAGTAAGCGTTAGGCGCTGGTCGGGCGGAGACCCAGCACCTAACGCCTAGGCCGATTAGTCGACGATTAATCGGTTGGCGAATTTAAACCTTTTTTTTTTTTTTCCTACGTAAAAATCCAATCACAAACAAATTCCAATTATAAATCCAAACAAAATTCTTTTCAAGTATTTATAAAGTTGGTAAATTAGGGGTATAAGTGTAATTATTGAAGGAAGACTGAAGCTATTGTGATTTTATAAGAGATCATGGGGTGTTTCGTAAGTTTCCATGCAAATCAGAGCTCACCACATCAGTAGTGAAACGTTGCGTTTCAATTTATTGGGGCAACCAGGCGAGGCCCAAACGTTGGCCCAACTGACTCAAGTGAGGCCTGTGTACACCCTATCCCGCTGCTACACGCACCCCACCTTCCTCACTTCATCTTCAACCTCACGCTTGCCTCCATTGTCGACCAAACCCTAGCTGGTCCAGTAGTCAAAAACGGCGATCCCGCGCCTTATTCCAGCTGATTTCCGGTGCAGAAGAACGGTGGAGTCAACGGCTTTGACCCGCCTATCTCGATTACGTGGCCACATGCCCGATTACGCGCCCACGTGCCCGATTAAGCGCCCATCGCCCAAATGGTCCGATTTTCACCTTTTCGGTGCGTTTTCCGATTGCCTAGCTGTTTTGGTCCGACTAATCGGCCTAGGCGGCCGCATTTTCGAACACTGATATATATAGATTTTCTATTATCAGTTCGTTCTGACAATAAATATATCAGGACGAAGATTATAGACCATTGGATTTACATACTTTGACTCAAAGTGCATGTACTTGTCTAAACTTCTTTATAATATGTGGTCCACATTCTTCGTCCTGATATATTTATTGTCAGGACGAATTGACAATAGAAAGACCGTATGTTTTTCTATTGGACTGCTTGATAATTATCATTTAATGCATGCACTCACAATTTCAAAAACCGGAGGACTTCGGAAGCCTCAAAATTAGAGTAGCTTTATGTGTTTTTTGTTTTCTTATGTTTCTTTTTTTTCCTTTTCAAAAAATCAACCAGTTTATACTGTAAATCGTAAATGAAAGGATTAAGAACTATTACAATTCGAATTGAAAAGGCTAATATAAGACACATGAGTAAATTACAGATTGAAAGCACAAATAAAAGAATACAAAGAAATTTTAAAACATAAATCCGATAATTGTATTATATCGTTGGATGTATGACGTGTGCGGGCTATATACTAGTGTACAGTATTTTTAAAATGAATCAAATCGGCTGTCAAATTTTGGTGTCCCAATTTGTGTCTAACCAACCAACCAACTAAATTGGGACATATGTGCACATTTATGGAAGAATTTGAAACAAAATAATTAAATGTGCACACATGTCATAATATGGTTGGTTGGACACAAATTGGAACACCAAAATTTGACAGCTGATTTGAGTCCTTTTTAAAAAGTGGAAAAATAAAAAATATAATAATTAATAGAACATTGAAGAAGGTCAATTTGGTCAATTAATCCTTAATCGAAGAACGAACCTATAATCCTATATATAAGACAGACTGACAGAGAGAGAACATTTCGCCGAATAACAAAACAAATTCACACAAGTCACGACCCTTCGGTTTCGAGTTTTGATTTCAAGAAAAAAACAAAGCGCGAAAAATGCCCCTCTTTATCTCCGACGTGGATCTGAAGCACCTCGCCGGCGATTCCTCTTCGGTCGCTGCAAGGGCCGACGCCTACATAAGAAACCTCCATTTGCAGCTCGACACCGTCCAGGCTGCTTCCACCGTTGCCGAGCAGAAGTATATGTTGTTATACGAGGAGTTTTCAAAGCTGGAGTCGCAACATGCGCAGCTACAGAAGTCTGTGGACGCGCAAGTCCAGGCCGGGAAGCACCATCTCCTTCTGCGATCGGTACTCTCTATAAACCCTATGTTTTGTCGCTCCTGTATAGGGTTTAGGGTTTATATGGACCTTGGCAACACCAATTTCCGGTGGTTCCGAGAACTTGAGTGGGTCGTTATGCTTTTATAATTGCTTTGTAATTTCTGTAGTTATGTTGTAACTGTTTCAGGAGTAGAAATGTTTGACAGGGAAAAATGCTTATTTTCTTGTTCACTGAAAGATTATCAAGAACCATTCTACGAAGCACCATTGCTTAAATTTTGTTTTGAGATAGTCTGAGCTTCAAGATTTAGCTTAATTTGGTGTTGAATATGTCAATTTCGGGTGAGCAGGAGAAAGAACGTATTGAAGAACTGCGCAGAACACATGCTAATCTTAAGGCAGACATGTCAACAAAACTTTCAGATGTAAGTGTGTTGAAGTCATTTTCTTTTTTATTTATACCTTTCTGTTCTTACTGAGTTTTATCTATTGCTTATATAGGGAAGTTCCATCTATTGTATATTCAGTTCAATCTATTGCATATTCTTTAGTATTAAAGTTCAATCTATTGCATATGAATACCGAAGAAAGACGATTCATGAAACTCTGTCCCCCGAAGCCCTTAACAAAGCCAATAATCTTTGTCCCACAAGACATTTGCACTTGTTCTGTTGCATGACTTGCACCCTCAAAACTTGATACTTTCGTTTTGGCTCTACAATGAATGACATTATAGTTGCTTTTGTTACCTTGTTTCTTGGAGATTGGCATATGTCTACTGCTTTATATTTATTTGGAATCCTTTGTCAATCTTTTTAGGTGAATAAGGTTGTCAAATTACATAAAGAAGCTTCTGATGAATGGTCCCGGAAGGCAGGAGAGCTTAAAGGTGTGATAAAGGCTCTAGAGGTAGATTTTATAACTTCTTCTTTTTCTGTTTTATCCGGTTAACTTTCTGCGATTTGTATTTGTTTCTATTTTGTTTAAATTTGGTACTATGGTTAAACAGATCCATTTGAGTCAAGTCGAAAATTATTACAAAGAGAGACTTGAGAATGAAGAATCCAGTAGAAAACAACTAAGAAAGGTATGTTTCTTTTAATTCTGTATTTCGGTTTCTAGGTGAGTTATACTGTGTCATATTTGTTTTTGTTGATTATAGGATCTTGAAACGAGTAGGAAAGCAAGCGTGCTGAATCTCCTTCCTCTCAGCAGCGTCAAATCAGATCGATCGTCCATAGTGTTGAAGTTGCAAGACTCATTCCAAATGTATAAACAGAGCAAGTTTGGGGAAAATGTGGACTACGGTGCTTACCTTACAGTGTTTCCGCAATTGGATAGGATTCCTCTCAAACTGAAGAGGAGCAGGCAACCTCTTTCTCTGACTCTTTATCTTAGATAAAGAAAAGGACCCCTTATATGTTGTTATTTTTGATTTGCTGCAGATATTATCAGAATTATCTGGACAGCCTTCTACGCCAAATGAAAAGCTTTTTTGAAAGCACCCATCCTGGACAAAATCTTAATAGCTTACTTAATGAGGTAATATATTTTGTGATATATATTGATTGTTGGTCTTTTTTTCCTATTTCATGTTTGTTAAAATTAGTTCAGGATATTGATTGTTGGTCTTTTTTTCCTATTTCATGTTTGTTAAAATTAGTTCAGGAAACTATGTCGTCCTTTTATCAATGTTTTGTGGCTAGCAGGTCGCAGAGAGTTTTGAGTCACATTGGCTCAAGGGAACCGTAAATGGGTGTGAAAACCTATCTAGGCAGAATGCATGCGTCCATCACCTTTGGGCAAAAGAGTACGATTTGGAGAACCCCGCAGTCACACTCGATGCTCTGTTGCAAGTTGGCCGTCCAAGATTGGTGGCGGTAAGGGTGTTGCAAAACTTATGTCATAATTTTCTTTGGTCTTATAGATTTAATCATTATTTGCTTAACTGTGCAATGAAATTGCAGCTGTGTTTGATATATGGTTTAAAGCTTGGAGGATTAGAGAGCGAGCTGGCCAAAAGGCTTATTATTTTGAGGGATCCTAATAGTTCTGAGGCCCGATTGAAGAAAATCACACGCAAGGACAAAGGAAAAAAAAAATTGCCTGGATGGAGACAGCAGTAAAGATACTCTGTTGTATATTGGATGAGGTTAGCGTAGTTTTTCTTTTGTAATAATCTTATATTGTCGGTGCACATTAAACATTTATACTGATTTTTCGTTATTACTTTGTGTAGGCCGTTGACCGAACAAAGCGTTACGTGATGGAGCAAATGAAAAACGCCAAGGAGCAGATGCAGGAACTGCAGAAAGCTTGCATTGAATGGGATCCTGATACAGAAGAGTTTGAGGATGCAGATGGAGAGGTATATGACAAGACGACATATATGGAACTAGGGCTGCAAGGTTTACTGTGAAGAGAATAGAAAATTTTTTATGCCTGAACATTTTTGGTTTTTGTTAAATAAATGTTGTCTAAGTAACAATTTAGTCTAGTTACAACTTATTACTCTTTATTGAACATCAAGCAAAAGAGCCCTTATAGACTTTTTTTGATTCCATACTTTACTGCTTTAATTGAGGTTTTTGTCTCAGTTCTATTTTCTTTTTATTGGTAGATTATTTCTAGAATAAGGTGCTTGATTGGGTTTTACTTTTGGAGCCAGTTTACAAAGCAGCTCCCTCATATATTATATTTGTCACAGTTTTTCCATATTCTCTCTGGCTCTTAGCCCTTGACCACCCTAGGTACACGACATTCTCCGTCTTTGGGTATATGATATGATGTTGGAATTTTATGTGAAAAGTGCATCAGTTCTTTGTCTGTGTCTGGTTTCTGAATGCAAACTTGAGATTCTGTTAATATCAATTTTTAGGAGTTAATGATACATGCTAGATTGTGCATGCTATATTGTCTTCAAAGTTCTAAGCGACAACCCTGACTGTTTAGCACACATCCTCTCTTTGGTTTGTCTGACCCTGGAAGTGTTTTGACATTTTGTATGTCTCCCTATGATTAATATGCATCCATGCTACATACTTATAGCAGATGTGATCAAAAGCTGGTATTAGAACCATAGCTGCTCTTTATGATCCAGGGTTTTAAAGAAGTTGTGGTGAATTTAGGAGTGCTCATTTGATGGTACCGTAAATGAATTTAAGTAGTCAAGTATTGAAGAACTTCTAAGATCAAAAGAGTACTAAAGAGCTTTCCGAAAAAGCACGTGGTAGATTATTTTTTAGAAATCGCTTTTACATGTAATTGTCAATACCTTTTCACATTGTTTCTTGACCTGCCCTTGTTTTGGGAATTAGAAACCTAGAAGCATTAAGCTTTGCTTAGCATATTTAGGACAAGGTTTGTAGAGCCACTTACATTGGCTATTTTCGCTATTTAGTTCTTTAGTGTATTATTCTTGAATATGTGAAGATGATGGAAATTCTAATTTTTTAATCATGGTCAGTTTTGTTGTAACTTTGATTTTGACGGCCAGGGCCCTCTTCTGATAGACTTTTATGATTCCATACTATACTGATTTAATTCAGGTATTTTTGGGTCTCATTTCTATGTTCTTTGTGGAGATTGACAAAAATGACCACATATGTTATTGGAAATTTGTTTTTAACCACAAACGAATTTTTATTTATTAATAACCAACTTTTTGAGAAATTACTGAAAAACCCTAATATAAAAACCATCCCCAATCACTCTCTCTCTTCTTTTCTCTTTTTTCCTTTCTCTCTCCCGATCTCTCTATCTCCTCTATCTCTCACTCTCGCCGGCGTGCTTTGCGGGTCATTGAACGCCGACGAAGGTGTCGTCGAGCGCCGGCGACCTTCTGGGCACTTCGCGGCAGAGGTTCTAGGCTTCGTTGCTCCGTCGTGTGTCGTTGTTAGTGAACCAAGGCAGCAGAAGGCGTCGTCGTCATCCGCGAACCAAGGCAGCGTCGTCGGAGCTTCCCCTTCGCCGGCGACGTGATCTGCAGAAAAAATGGAACAAAAAAAAAAAAAAAAAACCTAAGTTGAGGAATTTAGGAATTTGGGGAAGAATGGAAATTAGCCATGATTTCAAGTTTCACATATTTCATTTTAGGCATGATGTCAAGTTTCACTTTTCATTTTAGCCATGATTTCAAGTTTCAACATTCAAGTTTTAGCCATGATTTCAAGTTTGAAGTTTTAAAAAAAAAAAAACTAATTTCAGGGGTACTATTGTAATTTACGGATATACACTGAAAGTTTTTTAAAAAAGTGGTTATTCACAAAAGTTTAATGTTTCAAGTGGTTAGTTTTGAATTTCTCTCATGTTCTTTTTATCGGTATCACCCAAAGTGGCTCTCTCTCTATATCTGTGGATTCCATATCTTCTTGCTTTTCGAGTCTTAGACCACCTTAGGTATTCTGTATGTCGCATTCCCCATCTCACTATTAGAAAAACCAACAAAGATGACAGTTTTTTTATGACAGTTTTATAAAATTGTCATAAATTTTTTTTTCTTGACAGTTTTTTTAATGACAGTTAAAAACTGTCATTAATTATAAGTTTTTTTTCTTATTGACAGTTTTTATTCTTGACAGTTAAAAAACTGTCAAGAAATGTTAATATATATTTTTTTAAATTTTCATTATTTTATATTTAATAATAATATTTAATTAAATAACATTTTTTATATTTATAATAACCACCTCCCTCACCGTCGGACCACCGCCAGCTGCCGGCCACCCACCGCCTATGTCCGTCCATTCCAAAAATACCCTCGTTTCCTAAAATAATATATTATTATTATATATTATATTATTATTCTTTATATAAACATATATAATATAATATATTTATATATTATATTATTATATTATATATATATATATTATATAAATATATATATTAATATTATATATATATTAATATTATATATACATATTATGTATATATTAATATTATATATATATATATATTATATAAATATAATATATATATATAATATATATATATTTATATAATATATATATATATATAATATTAATATATACATAATATGTATATATAATATTAATATATATATTATATATTATTACATATATTATATAATATATACATAAATATATTAATATTATATATACATATTATATATATATTAATATTATATAAATATATGTATATATTATATATAATATATAATATATATAATAGTATAATATATATAATAATATAATATAATATATATATATATATAATATTTAAATATCATTAATATAATATATAATAATAATATATTATTTTTCGAAAGGAGGGTATTTTTGGAATGGGGTTGGGGCATATGAGGGTATTTATAGAATATAAATTTTAGTTTAGAATGGAAGGGCATTCCATTGGTTTTTGGATGGAATGTCCATTCAACCAAAATGGTGGATTTCCCATTCCAATGGAATCACTATTCCATTGCATTTTAACAAACCAAATGAATGGAATAACTTTCTTTCTATTCCATTCCATTCAACCAAACATGACCTATAGGAAACTCGTGACATCAATTGTAATAAGCATGATTTGGAATACAACTCTCACAAGAGATATTTCTTAACATGCATCTTGCAATTTAATGAACAAATGTAACACTCAAATTACTAATTTATATGGGTAATTGAATTATTAACGTGTCTCTTAGTATGAAATAAGAGGGTGAAAAATAAATAAACAATTTTTTAAAAATTATTATTTTGAATTTTTTTAAAGCAAATGATTTAAAAGTAAATTTATTAAATTTAAAATTTTACTTATCCAATATCGATTTGCCCAAAAATCGATATCTTACTATAAAATAAATTCATATCAGGATTTTTTTTGGTGTTGAAAATATGAAGTAAGAGTTTAAAAAAATTATTAAAGATAAAGAAAAAAAATTATATATTATGAATGTTTTATAATATATAATATAATATATATTATATATTATTATATTAAATATATGTATATATATATATATATATATAAATATTATAAATATATATTATTATTATATTATTAGATGTGATTTGCTATATATATATTATATTATTATATTATTTAATAAATATATGATATATATTATTTAATACAATAATACATAATATGTATATTATATATATTATATTATAAAACATTCATAATATATAATTTTTTTTATCTTTAATAATTTTTTTAAACTTGTACTTCCTATTTTCAACACCAAACAAAATCTCGTTATGAATTTATTTTACAGTAAGATATCGGTTTTTGAGCAAACCGATATTGGATAAGTAAAATTTTAAATTTAATAAATTTACTTTTAAAAAATTCAAAAAAAAAATAATGTTAAAAAAATTGTTTATTTATTTTGCACCATTTTGTTTCATACTAAGAAACACGTTAATAATTCAATTACTCATATAAATTAGTAATCTGAGTCTTACATTTGTTCATTAAATTGCAAGATGCATATTGAGAAATATCTCTCATGTTGAGAATTGTATTCTAAATCATGCTTATTACAATTGATGTCACGAGTCTCCTATAGACCACGTTTGGTTGGATGGGATGGGATGGAATAGAATGGAAAAAAAGTCATTCCATTCGTTTGGTTTGTTAAAATGCAATGGAATAGTGATTCCATTGGAATGGGGATTCCACCATTTTGGTTGAATGGGCATTCCATCCAAAAACCAATGGAATGCCCTTCCATTCCAAACTAAAATTTATATTCTATAAATACCCTCATATGCCCCAACCCCATTCCAAAAATACCCTCCTTTCGAAAAATAATATATCATTATTATATACTATATTATATTATTATTATATATTATATTATTATAATATATAAAATGATATATAAACATATATAATATATTATATTATTATATATTATATATATTATACTATTATATATTATATATTATATATTAATATATATATATATACTTATATATATATAATATTATTATATTAAATAATATATAATTATATATATATAATATACTTTTATATTTTATTATTATTATCCATAATATATCATGTTATTATGAATGTTTTATAATTAAGGGTATTTTGGTCAAAATACAGTTAACCCCATTCCATTCCGTTGTTAACCAAACAAAATAATACTGATTCAGAGACTAATTCTAAAGTTCCAACCAAACAAAAAACTTAGTTTTCCTTTCCTTTGCATTCTCATTTTTATTCCCATTACCATTTCACCATGTAACCAAACGTGACCATAGAGTATTGACCAACAAGTCGACTATATATATTTTTGAAAATATAATTTTATTAAAAGTTTTAATAAATATTTTTAAATATATGTTTGTCGTGGAAATTAGAATTTTGATTAGTTGAATAAATTTAAATTTATATAACAAGGTTTAATTTCTAACAACTTATATAGTTTATATATAAATATTGTTCAATTGTAAACATATAAGAGTTTTAGTCAAGTGGTAAAGACTTGAACTTGAGACCTGGTCTCAAGTTCAACTCCCACTACTAACATTTAATTGTTATTATTATCACAGGTGGTGCAGCAGGGGTGGTGGCGGCGGCGGCCCTACAGCGATGGCGACCGGAGGCGGCGGTGGTCCGACAGCAACGGCGGCGGCGGCGACCGGTTGTGTGGTGGTCCGGCTACCGTTCGACAGCGGTGCAGCGGTGGTTTGGTGACCGGCCGGTGTTCCGGTAGGCGATCGGTGGTGTGGCGGCCGCCGGAGGTGGTCCAGCAGCCGAAGGGTTGGTGGGTTGGCGGCGGTCCGGTGACCGGTTGGTGGTCCGGCGGCGGTTGGTGGTGTGGCGGTCCGGCGACCAGCTGGCGGGGGGTGAGATTGTGTGTAATTATTAAAAAAAAAAGAAAATAAAAAATATATATATTATTGTTGACAGTTTTTAACTGTCAAGGTCTTGAAGGTAGTGGTTGCTAATAGATTTATTGGAGAATATTCATTCTTTTTCTCTCTCGCTACCTATGGCTTCAAAAAGAGGTACTTTGTCTGTCTCTTAATAAAAATCATGTGATAATTTTTTGAACTTAAAGTTGTGCATTGTTTAATTTTTTTTAATTTTTTTTTTATACTATATTCCATGCTTTTTTTTTTTGGAGCAGTATTCAATGTGATTTGATGTGAGGTTTAGGGTTTTTTCTTCTTTTGGTCTTGGTAGTTTCGAAACTAAGAAAAATATAGAATAATCGAAAAAAAAAAAAAAAAAAAAAAAAACCTGATGTAGATCAAACCCTTAAATAGTTCAAATTAATAAAATCTTAGACATAATTGCCTTCTTTCATCTGCATCTTTGTTTTTTTATTATTTTTATAATTAAAATCCTGAAGTGAGTTTTTTTTTTAATAAGTTTTTTTTATTCTTAAGAAAAACAACAAATGTCCTCAATTGTTCTAAATTCATGATATATAATGCCAAAGGAAGAAAAAATAACAAATATTAATGATATTAATTTAGAAACCAAAACTACTAGATAGGAAAAAAGAAAATCAATTAGGAAATTAAGGACAATGCCACAAAATATCATAGGAAAAGAAATAACGACCCAATCAAAGTTAATAACAAATTTATCCATTTTAATTTTGTGTATGAATGCTATGAAAATGAGAAAGTTAAACTATTATGTAATGATTTATGAAAATTAAACTTATTTTTCTTAAGCTAAAACTTCTTTGATAACAAAAGAAAGTAAAGATGTGTTAACTTGGAGTGATATATGATGCTCCCTCGGTGTCCTGGTTTTTTCTCGGTGTTTTTCTATGCTCAGTTTGTTTCTCCTGGTTTTTTTGTCTTGTTTTCAGTTGATCCTGTTTCCAGCTCTTTGCTGTTGCTCTATGTCATGTTTCTATTGTGTTCAACTCTATTGGGTTTGTTCAGTTTGTTTGTCTTTGTGTTTTGTTCTCCTCTGTTTCTGTTGGTGTTTTGGTCATTGGTTTGTGCCTTTGAATAAATTTGCCTTTAAAAAATGTTTGATTAACCCATTGTTTTACTAAAAAAATATTGATATGTGCAGGGGCGAAGCCAGGATTTTGGCGTTGGGGGGGCCAGGACAGAAACTAATATTAAATATCACGTAAGAAAAATATATTAATATATCCAAATGTAATACCGTTTAATCTTTAAGTTAATGATACAAATTATGTAGAGTAAACCATATGAACCACTTGGTCCACCTCAAAACAAGATAAATATTGCATAATAAAATGAGACGTTTATAAAAGTAGTCAAATTAAGAAATGGATTATTGTTTTTAATCAAAAAAAATTAAGTTATTGTTTTTAACCAGGTGGAAGTTGTAAAGTCTAAAATACCCTTTTTTAAAAAAAAAAATCATGTTTGTTTGTAAAAATAAACCTAAATTATTTTTAATATTTTTTACAAACCTAAATCTAAATAGGTTTAACGTCTTTATCAATAAATAAATAAATAAAACAACGTATTCAACTACAGAGAGAGAGGCAGGGGTGATCGGAGAAGAGATGGGCAACCAGCGACGGCGACGAGATAAGGGTGACGCTTACCACATGTCGGCAAAGATGAATTGGCTGGCTGAACTAACCAAACGTCGATTTAGGGTTTCTTTTTGATCTGATCAGTCTTCTTCAAATCGCAAACCCAAATCCTCGAATCAGGTAATTCTAATCACTCTTAATTGTGTATCAGTTTACGTTTCTCGATTTGTTGTGTTCACTTTTCTTATCTTTTTTCTTCTTTTTTTTTCTTGTAATTTTTGGTATGAAAAATTAGGGGTTTTGGGTTTTTAATGATTTGATCGTATGAATCCTGAATTTATTGATGTATAGAGAATTTTGAGTTTGATTAGTTTGGTTTTTTTTGGTGTTTCGAACAAGATTAGATAGAATTATAAGTTGTTGTCTAGGAGTTCAGTTAATTCTTCTTAGGACTGCTTTCGTTTTGTTGTTTTTGTTGTTTATTATTGTTTTTGCTTTGTTTGGCTCACGTTTTGCTCTGCTTTTTGGCTGTGTGCATTCCCCTGTTTTTGTTTTTTGGCTTTGGGTGGGTTTGTCTGTGCCTTTTATCCTTTGCTTGTGTTTGTTTGGGTTGGTTGTGGGTTTCCTGTGTCTTCTCTCGGCTCAGTTGGTTGCCTGTTGTTTGGTGCTCTGTTTTTGTTGACTTTTTGGCCTCTAATAAATCTTTAAGCGTTCAAACATGTCTCTAGATGTTCAAATTAATAATCATCAAATGAACATATAGTTGTTATGCACAATAGTGAATCAAAAATCTATCTGGTAGAGTGGAGGATGTTATTGTAGTATATGATCAAATAATAGAGAATTTTACTCCTTTTCAGTCCAAATTGTAATTTCTGGGTTTACTTGACAGATGCATGTGGCCATGCGGGTTGACTTTGAATTATTAGCCATGTAATATAGTTTGTGGCGTCTTGCATTTCATTAAAACAAAGGGAGAGAAAAGTTAGATTACTACTGTACCAACCAATTCATAGTGCTACAATCAAACCTTGTCAGTCACACGTTTCCACCAGGTGCATTTTTTTTTCTTACTTTTTAATTGATGTAGATTGACATATAAATGTGATTAATATATAAAATTTTTTTGTTGATTTTCTCATGTTCTTTTCTTCTTGAATGCGACCACGTGATCTGACATGCTTTTGAGTTTTGACACAAATTAATGTCATTGAGTTTCGGACAGGTTTTAGGAAGAGTTTGGCATGAAATTTAACTCTGACAATAAGTTCATCTCCTCTAGCTTACTGGCTAGAGGCTAGAGACTAGAGTACATGTAACAACTTGAGTTCAAAAACATTCAAAATTGATATTAATCAAGATAAGTTGTTGCTGATTGAGATTTATTCCTCATGAAAACATCATATATTTTAAAGGCATAGTTGATTTTGCCCATTGGTGGTCCAATAATGATGTATTGGAATCTTATGCATTTTGTGCCTAATTATGTTGTATGAATGTGTTGAACTGTGCTTGGTGGCAAACGGTTAGTATGTGAGTTGTGTTGATTGAAACCTTGATGGTGACATGTCTTTTATGCTCTATATAATTATCCATTTATTTATTTTTAATAAAAAAGTTGGATTGTTTTTCATGGAAGGCATCCTTTATAATTATTTTCTAATTATAGGCTGATATGTGAAAACACCTAATAATCATGTCACTTTGTGGGCTTCTGGTCTATTATTTTTATTTAGAAAATGACAAAGTTTATAACACTAAGAATGGGCAGAGTTTTAAAGTGGAATGAAACAAAGCTTTGACATTGATGTCAATTTAGTGAGTTATTTTTAATTTAATATGTCACATCTCAGTTTGTTGAAGACCGTTCCAATTTTATTTGATGTTTATAATTGTAGATGACCGAAATACCATATGTATACGTCCATCAAATTGGTTTCATACAAGAATATTGGTTCATCAAAGGTTTACAGAGTTGAATATAATGAGAGATTCTTTAGATAAAGTTGGGGAACTAAAGCGTTTCCAGGATGGTGTATTTAGGCAGTTTTTAGAATTATCTCATCTGAGAATTTTCGATGGAAGGTTATGTCAGTTGCTATTGTGTAGGGAGGTTAATCACTCAGGTGGGAATGCAGATGAGATGTGGTTTCGGGTGGGCCAAACAGATATACGATTCGGGAAATTAGAATTTTGTTTGGTAACCGGTTTACAATTTGGAACGATACCTACAAGTGTTGTCCGTGGCTATGAGGATGTTGAAGGGGGTGTGTTAGATAGATGTTTTGATGGAAAAGTGCCGACATTTCATACGATTCTAAATCGGTTGGATGAGGGAAATTTTGACAAGTCTGATGATGTTATCAAGTTGTCATATTTGTTTCTGTTGGGACATGTGCTTCTTGGGAATGAATACGGAAAGACCGTCCCTAGGTGGGCTTGTATGTTTGTAGAGAACTTAATAGCTTTCGAGTGTTTTCCATGGGGAACCTACATGTAAGTGCCTCATTTTTTATTGGCTTATTTCATGACAAACCACATTTGGATTGGTATGGAACAGGTAGCTTAGGTTATTGTGTTTGCCAAGCTTCCGGACTTCCCAATGTGACTTCAAGATCAAGAGCTTCAAAAGGTATATCACTTGACATTAATTCTTGAAGAGATTAGGTGCACACATACACTTGCATGCATCTTTATCTATCTTGCATTTGTCACCATGCATGTGTGTTTCTTTGATTCGTGCAACTGTCATTTAGCACACATGCATTTATTTTTCTCTTAATTGTGTGCTTATATACTTTATCATCACACTTATGCATTTTCATATATTGCATATCTTTTGTGTGTCATATGCTTGGTGATTATTCATGATGTTATCCATTCCCATGCATGTTTATTTGATTGCATCTTGTTCATTGAAATGTCATAACATGTTTAGGCATTAGGATGCAAAGCCATGAATCCTATTCATGCATGTTTTAATTGATTGCATCTTGTTCAATGACACTGCCATGATATGTTAGGCATTAGGATGCATTCACATCCCACACTTGCACTTCATGTATGTTAGTCTTAAGTGTGGCGTAATTCATTTCCGTTTGTGTGATTGGAAACGTCCGCGCTTGCACGATGGTGTGAATGCCTTAGCGCGATGGTTGACCACTTGAGAAGGTCTCAATCTTCTCTTGGATAAGTGTTAGATTCGGTTTGGTTATTTGGAGTAAGTGTCTAGTTTCAAAAGATTTGATTACAATGATTTACATGTTTTTCAAAACTGACGTTTATATGGTCTTGTGACCATAACGTTTTATGAAAATATTGAAATTGAGTTTTGTAAAATTTTGAACAAACTAGACACCCATACTTTTCCAACGGTATATTATTTGTAATATTTCATGACCGTTTGTATTGGTTTTATAATCTCCAAAGTGACCACTAAAACAGGGCATCATAGCTGTTATCCGAATCTGACCTTTGGTCACTCAAATGACCATAACTTTTTCTACAATTATCTAAATCATGTTTTGTTAATTGGAGTAGAAACTAGACATCCATACCTTTCCAACGGCATATTATATGAGAGGTTTCGATGTCGTATGGTCATGTTTTGAGTCGCTTGAAAATCAAGCTTTGTGCTGTGATGCTTCGCTGCGGTTCAAGTGCCGCGGTTTGAGACAGCGTCATGCTAGCGATAGCAATTTGCCATATTCCAAGTGCCGTCTTGGCTGGCCATGGCACCTATACCACGGCAAGCCTGATTCCCGATCTTGTTTCGTAATTTAGCTATATCTCACTCATTTGGAGTCCGATTTGGCTCATTTTTGTTGGCCATATCATGCAAGTTTGCTCTCTTTGCTTGAGCTCCCCTCATAGGGTCAATTGCAACCAAGTCAAAGGGAGGCATGATCCCTTATAGACTTACCAAGTCCATTGGACCTAGTAGCATCTACGGGTATCCCATTGGCACAATGGCAAGCGGGTTCATTGTTTCTAACCCTCCTAGGTTCCACTTTATCAATTCTAGTGGTCATAGACATGTTTCTAAATTCCCAAGGTTCATGCAAATTTGCCTTCTTTTTCAACCGTTTTTCTTTCATGCTCTCTAACCTATACCTCTTGATGTAATCGAGGCAATTTGGTTTTAAGTGACCAATCATACCACAAAAATGACAAGTAGGTACAAAGATAGAGTTTATACCATTGCATTGAGATCTCATGGAGGCATTGCCATGTTGATGAGGTTGTCTTTGATGGTGCATCAGATTGCTTCTCTTTGGAGCTTGAGCCGATTGGTGGCACCTTTGCGGTCTAGCTTGTTGAGGTGGTTGAACCGGTTGAATGTGCTTCCTTGGTTGTGCAAATCTCAGGTGTTGAGCTCTTAAATGTTGTGATCGAGCTTTACCCTTTGTTGGCATCTTCACTTGGCCATTCTTGGATGACTCTCCAAGATCAATCTTCCTCCTAGGGTGTTGAGAGGGTGAAGCTAAGAATTTTCCTTGAGCTTGAGGTTGCTTGATCTTAGCCTTCTTCAAATCTTCTAGATGCCTTGTCTCTTTGTCCTTGAAAGTCTTCATATGAGCACTCTTAGAAGATTCACCCTTTTCAAGCATCTTCTTGTGATAAGAAGATTGAGGAGCCAACTTAGGAACAATTTCCTTCATAAAGGTTGTCTTGTTGGATGACGGTGTGACTTCCTCATCAACAAACCCTAGTCCTCTCTTGTCACTAGGCATTTTTCTATAACCTAGCATAATGTTGAGCTTTTCCGTACCCGAAGTAAATTTAGCAAGTGACATCCTTGCTTCTTCAAGCTCTTTCTTCAACTTGCCCTCATTTACTTTGACAAGATTAACTTCCTTATCTAAGAGAATCACCTTTTCTCTTAGTTGAAGGTTATCTTCTTTCAACACAAAAATCTCCTTCTTTTTCATCTTCAAGGAGTCACGAAAGAGTGTCATTAGATCCTCATAACTCATTTTTTCATTGTTGTCAAGATTCTCCAAGTCGGAGCTATCATCTTCGCATGAGTATGAGCAACACTCATCACTTTCAAGGCTTCTCCCACTAATGCTTGTGAGAGTCGTATCATCAAGGTTAGCTTCTCCTCTCTTCTCACACTTCAAGTTACCACACATGGAGGCTATGTGATCAAGTCCACCACATTCGAAGCATTTTACACCCTTCCAAGCTATCATGCCTTTTCCTCTCTTCTTGTCCTTCAAATTAATGCACATGGGAGCTATGTGACCAAATCCTCTGCATTCAAAGCATTTAGTGATATTTCTTGAGGACTTGTCTTGAGTAGCTTCTCCATTCTTGAGAGATGCCTTCATCTTTACCTCCTTTTCTTTGGAGTTCATACTATTCTCCTCATTCACTTTTGAGGTCATATTCTTCTTATGAGATTTTGTGATTCTCTCAAGATTCTCCACCATGAGAGTCATTTCTTCATCGGAGACACTTCCCTCATCAAGGTCATCAAACTTGTCACTTGATGTTATACAAGCAATTTCCCTTTGCATAGCTACATCAATCACACTCCTAGCTACCATTTCATTTACTCCTTCTTCAAGGTCACAAATCAAGGCAACTTGACTATCTTCTTCAACTTCTACATGAGTGGCTCCAAATGCCATGTAGTTGATAGCAAGCGCTTCATCACTCGAAGGATCTTCTTTACTCTCATCTTCACTCCATGAGGTGGCCATCATCACCTTTTCTTTCCTTATATCCTTCAAGCTTTCACATCCCGGGAAGATGTGCCTGAATTCTCCACATCCAAGGCAATTAGTCCCCTCTCTTGAAGACACCTCTTGGTTTGGGTCATCATTCTTGACCTTGGTCTTATTCTTCTTGAAGTCATCACCCTTTGAGCCATAACCCTTCTTTTGAAGACTTAAAAACTTCTTGAATCTTTTAACAACTAACGCCATGTCTTCATCATTCAAGTCATCCTCCTTCTTGTCATGCTTCGAAGTCTTCAAAGCAACATTTTCCTTCTTCTTAGGAGGATTAATCTTCTTCTCCTCTACCACCGTAGAGATCATCTTTTTCTCCTTCACGGTACCTTCGTGGGTCACTCTTAGAATCTCCCACGCTTCTCGAACATCTCGAGTGGTTTGGATGAGTTTGGCTTGACTCTCATCCATGGTACAAGATAAGGCATGGATGCCCTTTGAGTTCCATTCTTCACCCTCGAGTTCGTCATTGGACCGCTTGGACTTAGGCTTAGGCACACAAGTCCCATTTTCAAGTCTCTCTGTGGGAGGTGAGTATCCTTCTTCCACAAACATCCACACATGCTCATCGATGTCCTTTAGAAAGAATTCCATTTTAACTTTCCATGAGGAATAGTCAAAATCAAAGTTACAACAAAACTGACCATGATTAAAAAATTAGAATTTCCATCATCTTCACATATTCAAGAATAATACACTAAAGAACTAAATAGCGAAAATAGCCAATGTAAGTGGCTCTACAAACCTTGTCCTAAATATGCTAAGCAACGCTTAATGCTTCTAGGTTTCTAATTCCCAAAATAAGGGCAGGTCAAGAAACAATGTGAAAAGGTATTGACAATTACATGTAAAATCAATTTCTGAAAAATAATCTACCACATGCTTTTTCGGAAAGCTCTCTTAGTACCCTTTTGATCTCAGAAGTTCTTCAATACTTGACTACTTAAATTCATTTACGGTACCATCAAATGAGCACTCCTAAATTCACCACAACTTCTTTAAAACCCTGGATCATAAAAAGCAGCTATGGTTCTAATACCAGATTTTGATCACATCTGCTATAAGTATGTAGCATGGATGCATATTAATCATAGGGAGACATACAAAATGTCAAAACACTTCCAGGGTCAGACAAACCAAAGAGAGGATGTGTGCTAAACAGTCAGGGTTGTCGCTTAGAACTTTGAAGACAATATAGCATGCACAATCTAGCATGTATCATTAACTCCTAAAAATTGATATTAACAGAATCTCAAGTTTGCATTCAGAAACCAGACACAGACAAAGAACTGATGCACTTTTCACATAAAATTCCAACATCATATCATATACCCAAAGACGGAGAATGTCGTGTACCTAGGGTGGTCAAGGGCTAAGAGCCAGAGAGAATATGGAAAAACTGTGACAAATATAATATATGAGGGAGCTGCTTTGTAAACTGGCTCCAAAAGTAAAACCCAATCAAGCACCTTATTCTAGAAATAATCTACCAATAAAAAGAAAATAGAACTGAGACAAAAACCTCAATTAAAGCAGTAAAGTATGGAATCAAAAAAAGTCTATAAGGGCTCTTTTGCTTGATGTTCAATAAAGAGTAATAAGTTGTAACTAGACTAAATTGTTACTTAGACAACATTTATTTAACAAAAACCAAAAATGTTCAGGCATAAAAAATTTTCTATTCTCTTCACAGTAAACCTTGCAGCCCTAGTTCCATATATGTCGTCTTGTCATATACCTCTCCATCTGCATCCTCAAACTCTTCTGTATCAGGATCCCATTCAATGCAAGCTTTCTGCAGTTCCTGCATCTGCTCCTTGGCGTTTTTCATTTGCTCCATCACGTAACGCTTTGTTCGGTCAACGGCCTACACAAAGTAATAACGAAAAATCAGTATAAATGTTTAATGTGCACCGACAATATAAGATTATTACAAAAGAAAAACTACGCTAACCTCATCCAATATACAACAGAGTATCTTTACTGCTGTCTCCATCCAGGCAATTTTTTTTTTCCTTTGTCCTTGCGTGTGATTTTCTTCAATCGGGCCTCAGAACTATTAGGATCCCTCAAAATAATAAGCCTTTTGGCCAGCTCGCTCTCTAATCCTCCAAGCTTTAAACCATATATCAAACACAGCTGCAATTTCATTGCACAGTTAAGCAAATAATGATTAAATCTATAAGACCAAAGAAAATTATGACATAAGTTTTGCAACACCCTTACCGCCACCAATCTTGGACGGCCAACTTGCAACAGAGCATCGAGTGTGACTGCGGGGTTCTCCAAATCGTACTCTTTTGCCCAAAGGTGATGGACGCATGCATTCTGCCTAGATAGGTTTTCACACCCATTTACGGTTCCCTTGAGCCAATGTGACTCAAAACTCTCTGCGACCTGCTAGCCACAAAACATTGATAAAAGGACGACATAGTTTCCTGAACTAATTTTAACAAACATGAAATAGGAAAAAAAGACCAACAATCAATATCCTGAACTAATTTTAACAAACATGAAATAGGAAAAAAAGACCAACAATCAATATATATCACAAAATATATTACCTCATTAAGTAAGCTATTAAGATTTTGTCCAGGATGGGTGCTTTCAAAAAAGCTTTTCATTTGGCGTAGAAGGCTGTCCAGATAATTCTGATAATATCTGCAGCAAATCAAAAATAACAACATATAAGGGGTCCTTTTCTTTATCTAAGATAAAGAGTCAGAGAAAGAGGTTGCCTGCTCCTCTTCAGTTTGAGAGGAATCCTATCCAATTGCGGAAACACTGTAAGGTAAGCACCGTAGTCCACATTTTCCCCAAACTTGCTCTGTTTATACATTTGGAATGAGTCTTGCAACTTCAACACTATGGACGATCGATCTGATTTGACGCTGCTGAGAGGAAGGAGATTCAGCACGCTTGCTTTCCTACTCGTTTCAAGATCCTATAATCAACAAAAACAAATATGACACAGTATAACTCACCTAGAAACCGAAATACAGAATTAAAAGAAACATACCTTTCTTAGTTGTTTTCTACTGGATTCTTCCTTCTCAAGTCTCTCTTTGTAATAATTTTCGACTTGACTCAAATGGATCTGTTTAACCATAGTACCAAATTTAAACAAAATAGAAACAAATACAAATCGCAGAAAGTTAACCGGATAAAACAGAAAAAGAAGAAGTTATAAAATCTACCTCTAGAGCCTTTATCACACCTTTAAGCTCTCCTGCCTTCCGGGACCATTCATCAGAAGCTTCTTTATGTAATTTGACAACCTTATTCACCTAAAAAGATTGACAAAGGATTCCAAATAAATATAAAGCAGTAGACATATGCCAATCTTCAAGAAACAAGGTAACAAAAGCAACTATAATGTCATTCATTGTAGAGCCAAAATGAAAGTATCAAGTTCTGAGGGTGCAAGTCATGCAACAGAACAAGTGCAAATGTCTTGTGGGACAAAGATTATTGGCTTTGTTAAGGGCTTCGGGGGACAGAGTTTCATGAATCGTCTTTCTTCGGTATTCATATGCAATAGATTGAACTTTAATACTAAAGAATATGCAATAGATTGAACTGAATATACAATAGATGGAACTTCCCTATATAAGCAATAGATAAAACTCAGTAAGAACAGAAAGGTATAAATAAAAAAGAAAATGACTTCAACACACTTACATCTGAAAGTTTTGTTGACATGTCTGCCTTAAGATTAGCATGTGTTCTGGGCAGTTCTTCAATACGTTCTTTCTCCTGCTCACCCGAAATTGACATATTCAACACCAAATTAAGCTAAATCTTGAAGCTCAGACTATCTCAAAACAAAATTTAAGC
This sequence comes from Acer saccharum, assembly GCA_030490815.1. NCBI lineage: Eukaryota > Viridiplantae > Streptophyta > Magnoliopsida > Sapindales > Sapindaceae > Acer > Acer saccharum. The sequence continues at coordinate 54,203,825 of CM059866.1, forward strand.
AATGGTGCTTCGTAGAATGGTTCTTGATAATCTTTCAGTGAACAAGAAAATAAGCATTTTTCCCTGTCAAACATTTCTACTCCTGAAACAGTTACAACATAACTACAAAAATTACAAAGCAATTATAAAAGCATAACGACCCACTCAAGTTCTCGGAACCACCGGAAATTGGTGTTGCCAAGGTCCATATAAACCCTAAACCCTATACAGGAGCGACAAAACACATGGTTTATAGAGAGTACCGATCGCAGAAGGAGATGGTGCTTCCCGGCCTGGACTTGCGCGTCCACAGACTTCTGTAGCTGCGCGTGTTGCGACTCCAGCTTTGAAAACTCCTCGTATAACAACATATACTTCTGCTCGGCAGCGGTGGAAGCAGCCTGGACGGTGTCGAGCTGCAAATGGAGGTTTCTTATGTAGGCGTCGGCCCTTGCAGCGACCGAAGAGGAATCGCCAGCGAGGTGCTTCAGATCCACGTCGGAGATAAAGAGGGGCATTTTTCGCGCTTTGTTTTTTTCTTGAAATCAAAACTCGAAACCGAAGGGTCGTGACTCGTGTGAATTTGTTTTGTTATTCGGCGAAATGTTCTCTCTCTGTCAGTCTGTCTTATATATAGGATTATAGGTTCGTTCTTCGATTAAGGATTAATTGACCAAATTGACCTTCTTCAATGTTCTATTAATTATTATATTTTTTATTTTTCCACTTTTTAAAAAGGACTCAAATCAGCTGTCAAATTTTGGTGTTCCAATTTGTGTCCAACCAACCATATTATGACATGTGTGCACATTTAATTATTTTGTTTCAAATTCTTCCATAAATGTGCACATATGTCCCAATTTAGTTGGTTGGTTGGTTAGACACAAATTGGGACACCAAAATTTGACAGCCGATTTGATTCATTTTAAAAATACTGTACACTAGTATATAGCCCGCACACGTCATACATCCAACGATATAATACAATTATCGGATTTATGTTTTAAAATTTCTTTGTATTCTTTTGTGCTTTCAATCTGTAATTTACTCATGTGTCTTATATTAGCCTTTTCAATTCGAATTGTAATAGTTCTTAATCCTTTCATTTACGATTTACAGTATAAACTGGTTGATTTTTTGAAAAGGAAAAAAAAGAAACATAAGAAAACAAAAAACACATAAAGCTACTCTAATTTTGAGGCTTCCGAAGTCCTCCGGTTTTTTGAAATTGTGAGTGCATGCATTAAATGATAATTATCAAGCAGTTCAATAGAAAAACATACGGTCTTTCTATTGTCAGTTCGTCCTGACAATAAATATATCAGGACGAAGAATGTGGACCACATATTATAAAGAAGTTTAGACAAGTACATGCACTTTGAGTCAAAGTATGTAAATCCAGTGGTCCATAATCTTCGTCCTGATATATTTATTGTCAGAACGAACTGATAATAAAAAATCTATATATATCAGTGTTCGAAAACGCGGCCGCCTAGGCTGATTAGTCGAACCAAAACAGCTAGGCGATCGGAAAACGCACCGAAAAGGTGAAAATCGGACCATTTGGGCGATGGGCGCGTAATCGGGCACGTGGGCGCGTAATCGAGATAGGCGGGTCAAAGCCATTTACTCCGTCATTCTTCTGCACTGAAAATCAGCTGGAATAAGGCGCGGGATCGCCGTTTTTGACTACTGGACCAGCTAGGGTTTGGTCGACAATGGAGGCAAGCGTGAGGTTGAAGATGAAGTGAGGAAGGTGGGGTGCGTTTAGCAGCGGGATGGGGTGTACACAGGCCTCACTTGAGTCAGTTGGGCCAACGTTTGGGCCTCGCCTGGTTGCCCCAATAAATTGAAACGCAACGTTTCACTACTGATGTGGTGAGCTCTGATTTGCGTGGAAACTTACGAAACGCCCCATGATCTCTTATAAAATCACAATAGCTTCAGTCTTCCTTCAATAATTACACTTATACCCCTAATTTACCAACTTTATAAATACTTGAAAAGAATTTTGTTTGGATTTATAATTGGAATTTGTTTGTGATTGGAATTTTATGTAGGAAAAAAAAAATAGGTTTAAATTCGCCAACCGATTAATCGCCGATTAATCGTCGACTAATCGGCCTAGGCCGTAGGCACTAGGCGCTGGGTCTCCGCCCGACCAGCGTCTAACGCTTACTAGAACACTGATATATATATATATATACATATACCTTTCACTTTACTTCACTTAAATAAAGAAGGGTTAATTGCACTAACTTACCCTTACTTTATTGAATTTGGCAAGATTTTAAAAAGATGTCTTAAATTAACACAAACACCCCTTGTCATCAAGTCAGTACGTTATCTTTAACGGTTGACTAACCTTGACATATGGAAAACCAAATGTACCACTGCCACATTATCTCAAACAAAAAATATTTGTAATTAAAAAAAAAAAGATAATATTTCGACCATCTACGGAAATATCCTCAATTCGGGGAGGAGCCTCCTCTACGAATTGCAGGAAGTCGATCTCTGAGATCGGTGAAGATCTTTTCCAGTAAGTAGGAGATCATCAAATATCGCTTGTTTCCTTAGTAGATTATCTATTAAAAAATATATAAAAAAAATCGATTGTTCAATTTTAATTAAAAAATCATTTATGTTTGAGATGATATGGCAAGGGTATATTTGGATTTCCAATGGTCAAGGTTAGTCAACCATTATAGTTAACAGATAAACTTGATAGAAGGGGGTGTTTGTGTTAATTTAGGGTATTTTTTAAAAAATATCGCTATATTTAATAAACTAAGGGTAAGTTAGTGCAATTGACCCAATAAAGAATCATTAATTCATTGTTAATGATTTAGTTAATCTGATTAATCAATTGATATTATTGCATTTTTCTTAACCGTTAATGTAGTGTTTTTGGCTTTATAAAGTTTATTTCTCTTCAAAAAAAAAAAAAAAAAAAGAAGAAGAAGTTAATGTTGTGTTTTTGAATTTATCAATGTGTTTCGTATGATTAATCAATGAATAAGAAAAATGCTAAGAGATAAATATTTATTAATGCTATTAAAAAATATCCGGACTGCACATGTATTGTTTGATCTCGGCAGTTCCCGACAGTCCTAGTGTAATAGTTCTTGTAATATTTCAAAGAGTAATGCTAGACAATCCAAAAATTTAGCCCAAATTTCAATCAAAATGATGTAGCAAATGAGTTATCATCACTACACACAACATGAGATGATGTGGTTAATAAAAAAAACAATTGCCACATCATTTAGATTGAAATTTGAGCTAAATTTTTGGTTGTCTAGCACTAGTGTTTTTAACGGAAAATTGTCAGCGGGGTGGAATTTCAATTAACCATTTGTATGACCGTGATCGGGGTAGACCACGGTCGGAGAGGTACCACGTAGTTCGATACCTATGCGTTCTCAATAAAACAAGTTAAACACAACGGCGGTTGCAAACAATAGGGAATCGATATATTAAACCATGAAAGATGAAATAGAAATTCTTTGATTGATAATTGTTCAATACAAACACAATGAAGGTTTTCAGTTGTTACAGTAGGAATATTTTGACACAATTGGCGATGGCGATCTCGTACTAGCCGATAAGTGGAAAAGAAAACTCTAGGGTTTTGGATTCGAGTCCAGTCCCTTTTTTCATCCAGAGTCACGTTCTATATACAGATCCCATTTCTTGCTGTGCACTCCCCTAAATTCGGTCCAATGGTTTAGCAATTTACAGGATGTTCCGTGTCGATAGGCAAGAAGATCGTGGGATTTCCCTTGAAATCAAGTGATCCCTTTTTTATCGGAACTGAAAGAGTTGACTCCGTTTTTTAATAGAACTCTTGAGTGGCGGAAAAATAGCATTCTCTTTGCTAATTAAATTTCGGCATATACTGTCTTCCTTTATAGCTTGATCTAGGCATATTTTGTCTTACCTTGATAGTCTGTTATTATGATGCTCTTACTGCTTGGTAGGATGGCTCTAAGAGGGATCAGGGTACATAGGCATCCCGCCTCCTACTGGACCACGGTATCAGTACATCGGGGTATCGGGATACCGGGTTTGTGTGGTAGCAGGGTACTAGGATCCTGTAATAGCGTGGTCTTTAGGAACTTGGCTTTTGTGTTTCCTGGCATCTTGGGGTCAAGGAGCCCTTGATCTTGATCTGGATCTGGATTGGCAGAAGGTGTACCCAGTCAATTTAGTGGCGGGGTACTGGGATGCTCTCCTCTGATGTCTTTCTACTTCCAATATTCTCTTGTGTGGAAGGAAAATTCTTCTTTGGACCCCTGCCATTTTTGGCGGTTAACAAGTGTATTTCAAAAAATGCTATTAAAAAATAGACATAGGTATTTAAAAGTATTGGTGTTGCATATATATATATATATATATATATATATATATATATATAAAATAACTTTCAAGTGATGGATCCCTTACTTTAATTTTTGTCCACACCTTGATGAAATCACATCAATTTGTATGAATTTTGATATGAATTTTTGTGTGGAAGATAGGTTCATTAAAATCCACATATTAATAAAATTTGAGAATTTTTCAAGCACTGCAACTATTTTATATAGGAAAATTCAAAAAACTAGTTATAGTGCTAAAAAATTATCAAATTTTATTTATTGATAGATTTTAATGAACCTATCATCCACACAAAAAATTCATATCAAAATTCATACAAATCGATGTGATTTCATCAAGGTGTGAACCAAAATTAAAATAAGAAATCCCTCACTTGAAAGTTATATATATATATATATATATATATATATACATTTGTAAAAGAAAAACTAATTAATGGCCTACACGTGGTACCATAGGGTTCCATTATAGGAGATTATATAGATATAGATATAGATTAGTTACTGTCCATAATTAGACTAATCTAAGGTTTTCAGTAAGACCAATAATTGTAAGATTATGATTTGTTAAATATATATAAATATATATATATATATATATATTTATTTATTTGTTGATAATTCAATCTTAAAATAAACTTGACACGAATGATTATAATGGCATTTTTAGATTAGTGGAAATAGAAGAAAATGGTCTTTCTTGAAGTTCACTTTCTAGGAAATAGCCCCTTCCCGAAAATATTGCAAATAAAGCCTTTCCTGATATTCACTTTTTAGAAAATAACCTTTGAGAGACGAAAATACCATATCCACTTAAATGAACCAAAATGACCAAATTACCCCTAAAATTTCTAAGGGCATTTTTAGATCAACGGAAATATAAGAAAATAGTCTTTCTTGAAGTTCACTTTCTAGGAAATAGCCCCTTCTCGAAAATATTGCAAATATAGCATCTCTTGATGTTCACTTTCTAGAAAATAGCCTTTGAGAGACGAAAATACCATTTCCACTTAAACGAACCAAAATGATCAAATTACCCCCTAAAATTTCTAAGGGACGAAATTACCCTTTTGTGGTCTAGGCCTTCATCGACAATCCAATTCATTTCCAGACTTATACTTCTCAAGCCTAACATCTGACATCCACATCCCGCTATCATCTTCATCAACATTCATTTGCAACTTTCACAACCATCCACCACCTTCATCTTCAACTCAATCGTCGTCTGCAATCCAATTCATTTCCAGACTTATACTTCTCAAACCTAACATCCAACATCCTACCATTATCTTCATCAACCTTTATCTGTAACTTCCACAACCACCCACCACCCTTATCTTCAACTTCGTTGTCAGCTCCACCATTTGCAATCATCATCTACTGTTTGGGTCGCTGTGATTTGTATCACTCCATGCTTCACTATGTCAAAAGACGAACTCAAACTCTAATTCTAGATCTATGTATCTCTACAGGTAACTCTGTTGTTTACATCTCTATTTACTGGCTATCGATTGAATTGGGTCGTGAATTGATGAAAATTAGGATTTCAATTTTGGGTTGAATAGAAATGATTGTTTTATTATTGGTCTTGGTTGATTTGAGTTAAGTATTGAATAGAATGAGATATTTAAATTATTCATTATGACTAACGATAATGTAGCTTGTGTGCTTACTCGATCATAAGCAATCGGATTGGCTCGAACTTCATGTCGAGGTGATCGATAAATCTGTACCGGCAGCGGCAAGTGAACATGTATTTCTAACTCCGAGAAAGGTAAGTAATACATCAATCCACTCAGCATGCACACCGTCGCTTTTTAAACCCACCAGTAATCTACACTCTCCAGCTGGTACTACATATTACAAATCAATGAGCGGTATCAACCATTTGCTTGGGTATGTGCCTTCACTGGGATTTACATCAGCAGGGAATGATCAGGGGACTCCGGCATCAACTAACAAGCTTGGTAACGAAGGTAATGATCCAAATGGTGTTCTGAAAGTTCCCCAATGTGGTGGGCAAGCGGCAACAAGCGCTGGAGAAGTGCCAACATATGGTAAAGAATAACGAGTGGCCAGTTGAGCACCCAACTGTTCTGCACCTTCTATGGCATCACAATGGACAACATCGGGGTCAGAACTCTAGTCAAATCATGGGCAAGCGGCAACTAGCTTTAGAGAAGCGGGCTATAGGGTTGTATGCATTGTTAGAGAGGCTTGAGTTCAAGGTTAGGCGATCTTCTAATACACGATTTAGCACAGCATGTAGAAAGAGAGATTGTGGATGGATTATTCGGCCATGGAAAGTGAAAAATGGTACTTCATAACATGTTAAGTCTTTCTTTAAGGAGCACACATGTGGTGATAATGCACTATAAAAAAAAAGGTCTTTTTCGACGGCTAAATGCCATCGGAAAAGACCATTTCCCATCGGAAATACACTTTTCCGACGGGAAAAAGCGTCGAAGGCCGTCGCAAATACGATTGTCAGAAATAACTAATTACTGACGAGCCGTCAGAAATACTACCATTTCCGACGGCCATGGCTATCGGAAAAGATGAAAATACCGTCGGTAATAGTAATTCAAGGTGGTTAAAATTACTTGTATTTCCGACGGCTTTACCACTATTTCCGGCGGCAATAAGCCGTTGGAAATAGTCAAATTTTCAAAAAAAAATGGTGTGACTCGACTTGATAGTCGCCACGTCACACAGCGACTTTAATTCCATGAAATTCATGTGGTTTGAACCCATGACTTGGATGATAGTAAAGGGTTACCATTACCATTTTGCTATAACTTTATATCTGATATGTTTTGCATACTATTTATATATAAGCTATTGATATGTTTGTATAATATCTAATTAAATATATTTTTTTGTATACTATTTAAATATAACTATTGAGATTTTTTTTTTAAATAATATTTTATTAAAATTATTAGAGTTTGTTTTAAAAAATCTGATATAGTAGTGTCACTAAATATAATTAAAAATAACTAAATGTTCTTGTGATTACTAATAATTTTGCTATATTTTATATTTAGTTAATTTAGTAAGATATGTCCATAAAGTAATTCGAATTAAATTTTAGCATTTCCAATGACACTTTTTATGTTGTTAAAAAAGTGGGTAATATTGACAGCTTATTTGACTATTTTCAAACGGCCCAAAAGCCATCGGAAAAGCGGTATTGTTTTTTTTTTTTTTTTTTTTTTCGACGGCACAAAAAGTCCCATAAGTCATTGGCATAACTCGATAATTTGACACAACCCGAATCAATCTTGCAAATGTCATGTACGAGGGCGTTGTAATGTTCCTTGACATCCCTATGTGACTTTCCCGGCAGTTGACTGTCGATATTTTACCATCGGGCAATTTCTCAAGATAAAAATGCTTATAATAAGAGGGAGTTCCTAAAGAATGACATAAATATCTCACAAATCCCTTCATCATAATCCTGACAAATGTTTTGTGTATTTCTGTTGTATCAAAGTGTTCACTCTTGATTTTTGCACATATATGTTATTGTCCAGATAGCAATTTAGGGAAAATCAGGTGTATTAAATGCATACTACGAAATAGAGTTTATATAATTATTTTATCTAACTTTTTATTTTTCAAGAAAAATAAATTATGAAATTTTTATTTGTACGAATTATTTGAAGAAACTTTATATAAAAAATACGATTTTAACACTAAAATAAAAAATTGGTCTTTTCCGACGGTATTAGCCGTCGGAAAAGACCATTTACCGTCAGAAATGTAGACTATTTCCGACAGCATTTAGGCCGTCGGAAAAAATATATTACTTTTTCCTCATTTCCAATGGAACAAAGACTATTTCCGATGGCACTGAAATGACCGTCGGAAATGGTACCTTTTCCGACGGTAATTAGTGTCGTCGGAAATAGTTCGTCACTGATAATCTTTTTTTTTGTAGTGTATATAAATGATTTTAATTTGATTTCATAAGGATAATAATGATATTTTAAAAGATTCATTAAATACTGAAATATATTATTCTATAATCACTTTCAAAAAGTAACCCCACACATATTTCTCAAAATCACTGTCAAAACTTGCAAGTTATCAATTAATCACTTTTGGAAGTTTTACCAAACATCATTTATATCAAAATTATAAAATAAGCTAATTTTAACTTCTAAAAGCAATATCAAATTGGCCCTTAGTTATTATAATTAATTTCAGCACTTTTATAATAAAATTACTAAACATATGTATATTGTTTTTTAGCTATACAATAATTTTAAAAGTACAATTAATCAAACATCTGCTGATTAACTTCACAGCTGATTATTCCTTCAACATGGCTAACAGTAATTATAATAAAAGTTACAATAATACCAAACTAATCCTAAGATCTATAAACTCAGTACATCATACAATTTAGAATATAAAATATTGTCAAACACTATATAGTATTATTGCAAGGTCTACTAGTCATGCACTCCTGCACAATGAGGTGCGTCGATATGTGGCTAGTTTATGAATTATGATATATTTTTCCATTTCAAGTTTTTAAGAGAAAAATGTGATGAAAATTCTAAAGTCGTCGTTTTTGTTGGTAATAATTAAATCTCATGGCATAATAATTATATCTTATAACAGTAATATGAATTGTTAACAAAGAACATAATAATTAAATCTCATAACAATGGATTATATGAAGGTTAATAGATACTCACATTTATACGTTATGAGATGTTTCATTCATATGTATCCACCATGAAATAAATAGATAAATAATAAATAATTTTATTGTGATTTGCCCAACAAATCAACATGAAAGGCTTAAATTTTATTTGGTTGCTCAAACACATTTGGAATTTGACCAGTTTTTTCTAAGGTCATATTGGATTGTTAGTAATTTGTGAAGTGAAATTAGTTATATCCACTTGTCTTAATATTTTGAGCATGGCAATTTGGGATGTTTGTGCAATTTTTTAATTTTTTATCTCAACCATTATTCATATGTTTTTTGAAGGACTAATGTATAATTGTTTAACAATGTATATATAGCTAACTGGAAGATTGTGGTTTACCTTTGCTGTCAACGAAAAACTTGATTGATTGAAAGAAACTTTATATAATCCATGATTGGATTACACTAAAATCAGACATTAAATCATCAATTTTACGGATGATTCATGTAGTCTACGTGGCTATGAAATCTATAGTGATATTTTTAAATATGACTATCATAAGTATAATTCTCTCGTATACTTTTTTTATTCATGTTTGGGAATTCATAATATCATGTAAGTGCAATATTTGTGTTAATTGATTTTATTTAGAAATTATTTTTTCATTGATTATTTAAATTCATTTTTTTATAGCTCTTCTGGAACGAATTTGCAGCCCAATGATGTCCATTCACAAGATATTTTTATAATTTTTATTTCAATCACAATAGTGAATAACAACTGAAGAAATTTCAATTTTCCGGTGGAATTATCAAAACCTCTCGATCCGCTACTAAATTTTTCCATTGCCTATTTTTGGGAGAAAATCGTTATAAAAACCCTGAGGTCGTCATTTTTTTTAGTAATAATTAAATCTTATAGATAATAATTATATCTTATAGCAGCTATATAAATTGTTATCAAAGAACATAATAATTAAATCTTATAGCAACTATTAGTGGTTTTGAACAATGGATTATGTGAAGGTTAATATATATTCATATTTATACGTTATGTGATGTTTGATTCACATGTATCCAGTACGCAATAAATAGATAAATAAATAATTGATTTTATTGTGATTTGCCTAACAAATCTACATGAAAGCTTTGCTCAAACACGTAAGGAATTTGACCGGTTTTTTTCTAATGCCACCATAGACCATCAGTAATTTATGAAAATAATTAGTTGTGCCCACTTGCTTTAATATGTTGAACATGACAATTTGGGATGTTCATGTAATTTTTTATTTTTTTTATCCCCACCATTATTCATATGTTTTCTAATAGACTAATGTATAATTGTTTAACAATATATAGCTAATTAGAGGATTGTGGTTTACCTTTACTGTCAATGAAAAACTTAATTGCTTTAAGAAAATTTTATATAAACCATTGTTGGATTGCACTAAAGTTACACATAAAATCATGAGTGTTACATATGATTCATGTGGCATAAGTGACTACGTAATCTATGTGATATTCTTAAATACGGCTATCATAAGCACAATTCTCTCGCAAAAAGATACTTTTTCGGTTCATGCTGGGAAATTTAGAATATCATGTAAGTACAATATTTTTGTTAATTGGTTTCATAGAAATTAATTTTTCATCGATTATTTAAATTCTTTTGTTGTAGCTTATTCGAAGCGAATTTGCAGCCCAATGATTTTAAGTTGCAAAATCATTTTTATGATTTTCATTTTAATCACGATAGTGAATAGTGGAGTTACCAAAGCCTCTAGATCGGCCACTTAATTTTTCCATTACCGGCCTTTGAGAGAAAATCATGATGAAAATTTTAAGGTCATCGTTTTTGTTGGTAATAATTAAATCTCATAGCAGTTGTACGAATTATTAACAAAGAACATAATAATTAAATCTCATCACAGCTATTAGTGGTTTTGAATTAATGGATTATGTGAAAGTTGATAGAAAATGCATATGTAAAACATTAACAAATGAACTCTTATTATTCAAAAGTTCTAGAGATTAATCTTACTTTTAAACATCTTTTCTTTTATTGATTCATACCTTAAATTTATTTGATTTCACAGTAAAAATTAATCATTGAAGTTGAAAACATACATAAATCGATGAAAATAACTTTGTCTACTTTTATATCGTAAACTATTTTCTTAATCGTTAATTATTTTTTTATTGTGATCTATTTTTTTTATTTTATCATGCTCTAATTTCTTGATTGCGGATTATTTACGTTATCTATTTCATCTGTACATGTTTTTTTTTTTTCTTTTTTATTTAACTATTTCCTTTGTCCGTGGTCTATTTACTTTCATAGTGAACATTTTTTTTTATTGTGAACTATTTTCATTGATAGTGAACATTTTTTTTACAATAATACTAAACATCCCACCTACAATACTACCATTTCCATCCCAATACACATGGCAACTGAGGTGTCATTTGGTGAGTGGATATACATTAATTGATACTTATCTCTCTTACCCATGTATTCACTCACCAATTAATGTTTGTCCACTCATTAAGCTACACGTCAACTGTCACGTGTTTTAGGATGAAAATGGTGGGACTATAGGTGGGATGTGTAGCATTACTGTTTTTTTTTATTGTTAACTATTTTCATTGATCATGAACATTATTTTTATTGTGAACTTTGTCAAACATTTCAACCTTCGTTTTCGTGTTTTTCTGTTTTGGGCAGTATTTTTGGCCTCCATCAATGGTGTTTGTTGACGTTTGAATCTTTGTCACTCTTGTCGGAATCCGTTCATTTTTTATTATATGTCTATCTAATTTTATCTCTCTTGTAATTCATTATTTAATTTATCATTTTTTAATTTTGCGGGTTTTGGTTTGTGGAGGTAACTAGTGATATTTTTGTCCCAAAATCAATTTTGATGTTATGAGAACTCTAATTATTAATAAGGTGACAATTATAATAGGAGTAATGTTGTTTGTCAAAATTTAATGTCCAAATGATGTGACATCACTAGAATCCAATCATTTCAATCATTCAAGTATAATATAAAGAGATCAATGATGTCACATTGTTTGGAAACCAAATTTAGACAAAGTAGTATTATTATTATAATAGTGAAGGATGTCATGGTGTCATTTATTTAATGAAACCTTAAAATTCAGGAATTTATATACAGATTACACATGACATTTTACATATTAAATATTATTGTATTAATCAATGTTTAATTTTAAAAAATAATACTTGTAATTTTTTTTATATATAAAAATAATATGTATTTTCACGTTAAATTATACCATCTTTTATGTAAAAGGATGACAAAATGGACCGGGTCCACAGTACCAGCTCTTACATTGCATAAGACCCGCCGACCCGGTTCTTACTCCAAATTTTAGTCCCGCATTATTTGCGGATATCATTAAACCCGCAAAAGACCCATTCGACAATTAGGGCTTTAAAAAAAACACCTATCTCTTCGTGACATATAATAATGAAAAAACGAAACACATATCAAGATGCTAGCTCAATTGGTGGAAGGACGTGCTTGGGGCACGGATAACTCCCAAGTCAGCAGTTCAAATCATACTTAGGCGAAAATGAGTTCTGATTTATCTGCTTGCATTTTTGTGTAGCCGAAGGTGTAGGTCGGGGTTTCCCATCTGTCTTACTCCACAACAACCAATAAATAGAACGTCAAAACCATCAAATTGCCCATGGGTGTGTCATGGAGTTGGAGAGAACAATCTGATGGGTGCTGGACGAAGTCCGGGATCCTCGATACCAAAAAAGTAAAAAAAAAATAAATATATAACGAAGACATTAGAGAAATTGAGGAAAAGTGAAAGCAAATTTAGTAAATGATGCGTCCCTTTCCTTGAGGTCCACTTGGAAGGCCCCACAAAATATTAAAATAAATAAATAACAATGAATATCATCGTCATTCGTCAGTTTGTCAATCAAGAATGATAGCCTACATGCACACGTGGCCTCTCGAATAAATTGACATTAACGGACCCCTCCTCCATCTCTATCTCCATCTACGGTCCCAAGCCAACATCAATATATTATTTCTTTTAATTTATAATTATAATAAAATGAAAATGAAAAGTACGGGAAGAGGCTACCAACACGGCTCTTTATTATTATTATTATTTAAATAATTTGTTTAAAATAAAAAAAATAAATAATTATTTGTCAATTTTGTTTAATAATTATAATAATGTTTTTGAATTTAAATTCATTTATACATGCATGTGTCATGTTCCTAAACTTGGATAAGAAAAAGAAGGAAAAACACTATAAAAAAAATAATTTTTTTTTATAAAAATCTCATGTACTTTTTCATTAACCATTTTTTAATTATACAAAATTATCTATATTTTAGCAAAATCCATAAATAAACTATACACATGTGACCGGTTGCCAGTCTCAATCGCCCTTTTTTATTTTCAATATTGGTAGGCCTAAATGCCTAAGGGCTACCAATAATTTTGGACTAAATCTCTTCATGAATAATTTTATTGCTTTTGGTTTATTGGTGGGGGAGTAGTTCAATACCTACAAATTAGAATTCTTTGCTTGGTTATGAACTCATTTTTAATGAATAATTGACATTTTTTTTTAAATATATTATCTTTAACAATTTGATACGTGGGACAGTCTCATCACTTTATAATGACCCAATTAAATTTTGTTTATATTATACCATTTTAAAGTTTCAAAATTTATTCTATATTTTCAAAATAAATTATATTAAATGATATATTTGGAGGGTTTCATGTAACTATTTAAGACCCGTCCCACACAAATTATTCTTTAGAAGATTGGAAGGCCAGAACTAGTCAACAAGATATTTCCAAACTCCCAAGTCCCAAACTATAGAGAAAACTGGAAAAGTTATAATTAGCAGATTGAGTCCAAATTTTTTGGTTATTACTTGTGTGACTCAACAAGAAATTTTATTTTACGATGAATGATAAATCTGAAATGAATAATATATAATTATATATATATTAAATATAGAAAACATGTACGCATGGCGACTCGAACCCGGTAATTTTTTAATTTTTTATTTGTAAAGATTAATCTGGTACATTAACAGATTGAATGAAAGCTCTTTACGACAAATCATATTAGGGAAAAGCCAAAATTATAATTTTTTTTAGTGTTTTCAATTTTTTGTTAATGATCTTCTATAAATGTATGAATATGTTGTTTTCATAAGATGGATTTGCATCAATAGGGGCGTAGCTCAGCTGATGGGGCTTGGGCAAATGACTCACAGATCAATGACTCGAATCCTACCAATAATGAAAGCTTTTAAAAAAAATACTTGGTCCCAAACTAATAGATATTGTAAATATATATATATATATATATATGGATTTGCAATAAAAAAAAATCGGCACTATAGTTTATATCTTAAGAAGGATCGATAAAAGTTAAGCTAGATCACATATAACATAAACTAGTCTTTCTATTATCAGTTCGAACTAATATAAAATATATCAGTTCCTTGCATATGGGTCATTGGATTTAAAAGATGCTTTGACAAGTGCATGCAGCCAAGTCAAAGTATTTAAATCCAATGACCCACATACAAGGATCTGAAATGAATAATATATATATATATATATATATATATATATATATATATATTAAATATAGAAAACATGTACACATGGCGACTCGAACCCGGTAATTTTTTAATTTTTTGTTTGTAAAGATTAATCTAGTACATTAACAGATTGAATGAAAGCTCTTTACGACTAAGAATATGTTTGGGAGAACTTATCAAGTAGATCTTTTAGAGGTAGAGCTTTTAAATAAAAGTCGTTAGTCGTTTGGTTGTCAATTAAAATAGAGCTTTTATAATGATAGAATTACCAAAATACTCTAACAAATATTAAATTATAGGGTTATATTGGAGATTTTAGTGTTATTAAAAAAACTCCAAAAGATCTACTTGGAAAAGCTTTAAATCCGGGCTTCTCCAAGTAGACATAAAACAACTTTTTTAATCATTTAAAAGTTCTACTGGGTGACAACCAAACGATACAAAAAAAAATTGAAAAGAGCTTTTTTAATTAAAAAAACTTTTTTAGCCAGTAGACAAGCTCTCCCAAACGGACACTAAATCATATTAGGGAAAAGCCAAAATTATAATTTTTTTTTTAGTGTTTTCAATTTTTTGTTAATGATCTTCTGTAAATGTATGAATATGTTGTTTTCATAAGATGGATTTGTGTCAACAGGGGCGTAGCTCAACTGATGAGGTTTGGGCAAATGACTCTTAGGTCAGTGACTCGAATCCTACCAATGATGAAAGCTTTTAAAAAAATAACTGGTCCCGAACTAATAGATATTGTAATATATATATATATATGGATTTGCAATAAAAAAAAATCGGCACTATAGTTTATATCTTAAGAAGGATCAATAAAAGTTATGCTCGATCACATATAACATCAACTACTTAATATATCAAAAAATTATAAATCTATCTCAATTAGATATATAAATAACAATAAAATTTATTAATAACATATGTGGATAGATCCGATGTCATTTAATTATAAATAGAAAACAAAATTGACATCTTATCATACGTTGATGTCATAAAATACCTATGATCACTTAATTACAAGTGCTAAACGTTAAAGTTTACATCAATTAAAATGGAATGTGACATTTTATTTTGAGAGAAATTCATAAGTAGCCATAACACTTATCATACTTTTGTTTTTAACCACTTTTGAATTTTTAATTGTTAATAACCACTTTTTTAAAAAAAATTCAATTTAGTACCATGAATTACCAGAGTACCCCTGAAAATAGTATTCTTTAAATCTCGAAACAAACTTGAAATCACGACTAAATTGAAATACACAAACTTGAAATCCTGCCTAACTGGAAATATTAAAACTTGAAATCATGCCTAAAATAGAAATATTAAAACTTGAAATCTGAACTAAATTGAAATTAGGATAAGTTTTTTTTTTTTTTTTTTCCTCTTTCTTCTTCCTCTTCTTCTTCCCCAAATTCAAATTAGGTTTAGGTTTTTTGTTTTAATTGCAGGTCTGTTCGCCAGCGATCACGTAGAAGACGGCAGCAGCAGCGACGACGCCGGCCCACCTGCACGGTGACAGCGCTGCACGACGACGACGGAGCACGACGACGACGGCCAGCTGCACGACGACGGCGCTGTAGTGCAGCCCAGAAGGTCGCCGGCTCCGTGCGACGCCTTCGTCGACCCTCGGCGACGATGCACGGCCACGCCGGCGGTGGCTTTGAGGGAGAGAGAGAGATCGGTGAGAGAGAGGAGAGGAGAGGAGAGAGACTGAAAAGAGAGAAAAGAGAGAGAGAGTGTTTTGAGGGGGGTTTTTATATGGGGGCATTCCAGTAATTGCTCAAAAAGATGGTTAAAAACAATTAAAAGTATGGATGTGGTTAAAAAAGAAAATCCTATAAGTAGATGGGTCAGTTTTGGCAATTTCCACTTTTATTTTCATATAAAAATTGTCAGAACACGCACATCACCTCTTAGCAGAGCTAGTAGTGCACCTCCCTTCTACATAAGTGGTGAGGGTTCAAATCCCACAGTGGGCATTTTATAAGCATGTGTGAGATGAGGAGTTTTTTTCCCGGATTGTGGGAATAGTTATCCGGGCCGCACATGTATTGTTTGATCTCGACAGGTCCCGACAGTCATACTGTATTAATTCTTGTAATACTTCAAAAATAAAAATAAAAATAAATCGCCAGAACACATCATTTCTCCTTTTCCAAATGATTAGTGCCTGCTTGTGGCCTTGTGGGCACTGCTCTACTACTGGAAGAAATTCCATGTCTCATTGTATGTGGGTCTAAGACCAATAAGTGAAATGAATGGATAAATGGGCTACACAGGCCCACCTTAGTTATGAGCTATTGGGCTTATGGATTTCTTTCTTTGTAATGGTTTGGCCCATGAAGACCCTCTCAATTGAATTGCTTTTATAAATTTTCAGTAATTGTTTATTAATTTTTTTGATTCATAGTAATTGTTTATTAATGAATAAAAGAGAAGGGATAAATACATAATTAAAGGGATATTGCTAATTATTGTTTTATCAATAAGCTCATTTCAATTTAAATTTGTAAACTACACACCAACTCTCCCTATCCATCTTAGGGGGTGTATTGGATTGAGATTTTAATAGATAATTTTTGGAAGTAAAAGTCTGGTGGTATTGAATTGAGACTTTTTAATAAGTTAGATAAGTCTGGTGGTATTCGATTATGAATTTTAAGATTTTTTTAAAAAGTCTATAATATCTTATGGTATTTGATCTAGACTTTCAAAAGATAGCAAATTATCTGGTGGTATTGGATTGAGATCAAGATTTGTAGGATTTCATGACAAAATAGATTTTTTAGACTTTTTAGTGATAAATATAAATAGTTAGACCCCAAAATTGGCTTGCCATCTCCCATCAGACTTTTCACGCTCACTTAAGACTTTTTAGAAAATAGCAACAAGGCTGTGAAGAAACCCTAACAACAGACCACATTCAAATAATGATTATATTGTATCTTGCACTGCCTATGATCTTGAAATTTGTTGTCGTAAACAATCCAAGAGGCTCATATATGTCAATATGGTTATATGTCTAATGATTACATGGTTCAAGCAGATAGATTCAACTATATATTTCCAAGATGATTATTTTTTATAAGATTATTTTATTTTATTTTCAAGATGATTCAACTATACATGGTTCAGGTAGATATGGTTTTCACATATAAATAGTTTTCTCTCTTCTCTTTGGAATTTGAAAATTTAGTTGGAGCACGTAACAATTATTTAAAAAGGTCTGTTTGTTTCTGTTTACTAGTTCTAGTATGATTTTGAAAGTTGTGAAAATATTTCGTTTTATAGATGCCTGCATCTTTGTTTTATTTTTTTATTTTATTTTTTTTGCATGCATATTTGATTTTCTTTGTCTGTGTCACTGAATATAAACTGGTCAACTTCAATGTGTTTGTAAATATTAATTTGATTGATTTTTTTTTTTTTTTTTGTTATGTATGAACTTCAAACTTCACCGGAAATTGAAATTGTTAAAAGAAGAATTATTACAACGAGAGCAATAATATTGATAATTTAATTTAAGGATAATTTTGGAATTTTAAAAATATATAAATTTGGGGTGTACATACGGTTTTTGAGGGGTACAAATATCGCTACTCTTTTTCAGCTCAGGTAGCTAGCTAGTTTGGGTTTCTTAACTCAGGTATGTGTGTTAGTTAGCAAGTTTATAGAGTCCATACTAAAAAAAAGTCTAAAAAGGCTTTAAAATGAAATCTAGATAATCATAATAGTCTATAAATAAAGTCTTAATAGTCTATAAATAAAGTCCAAAGACTTTTTAAAACAATTCCAGAATCCTGAAAGTCTAGTCCATATAATCCTAATAATCTTTAAAATCATACAAATCCATAAAATCTTACCACCCCAAAATTGTTTATTAAAATCCCATTATAATATACCCCTTTAGTGAAGGTGTTTGATTTGAGTCCCATTTTACTTATAAATAGTTAATGTGAGTGTAGTAATGGCAAACAGATTTGGATTGTTTGGTACGAAATTTCAGTTGATATGAATTCGATATATAAAAATCGGATAATTAAAATCCAAACCTATTTGTGTTCGTGTTCGTGTTCGTGTTCTTGTTCGGTTTACAAATATGAAGAAGGGTAAAAGACTGTACAGATCGCATAAAATTGTAATCTTCAATTTAATTGACTAGGATGAATATGAGATGTTTAACATTATTGAAACAAACGTATGGTTGGGGACTTGTACTTTTGTTCTTGAAAACCCTAATTAAAAGGCATGTACTTTTTCAAAATAATAATAATTTGTGAACAAGAAAACGAAGAAGGCAAGAAAAATAGCATATCTATGTAAATTGTAGTTATAAACTTTAGATTTACCAAAATGATTTCTAGTTTCTACACAATATTTCTTTAAATTATTATCGTTTTCAAGTACTAATTAAAAAAAAATAAAAATGGTAGACATAATTAAGAATGGGTAATTTTGATATAACAAAATTAAAATGAGGATTTTATGATTAATTTATTAAATAATTAAGTTATATTAAAACTATTTTAATTAAGTTTACAGCAACAAAAAGAAACAATTTTTTTGTCAAAAAAAAAAAAAAAAAAAAAAAAAAAAAAAAAACGGCAAAAGCCGGGAAGTCTTCACATTCGAGTTTTGAGTCACTTTGCAGTTGCTTGAACTCAATTTTCTGATCCACCAAACAGAAAAAGCAGAATATTATAAGTTTATATCTAAAAATCCTCAAAAAAAAAAAAAAAAAAAAGAAAAAAAAAAGAAAAAGAAAAAAAACAATGAGACCACTCTCATTCTTCACCAATCCGCTATGAAACTCCCTAGTCGTGTTCTTCTTCTCAGCTCAATCACTGCTCGTCACATCTCTCGCAGACAATCATCTTCTTCTTCTTCTTCTTCCTCATCTTCCACCACTTCACAATCCGCTTTCGTCAATGAAGTCGTTGCGATCCTCAACACTATCAGCCCCATCGAATCCGCCTTGGAACCACTAGTACCATTTCTGTCTCCTGACATCATCCCCTCCATAATCAAAGAAACGCAAAATCCACAAGTGGGTTTTCGTTTCTATATCTGGGCAACCAAACGCAAGCGACTTCTCAGCTGGGTTTCTCGAAATTTAGTCGTTGACATGCTTTTAGAACCAAATGGGTTCGATTTGTATTGGACAACGCTTGAGGAGTTGAAGGAGGCTGGTGTTCCGGTGACTTCTAATGCGTTTCATGTTCTTATTTCTGGGTATGCGAAAGCGGGTGCTTGCGAGAAAGTGTTGGAGAGTTTTGGTAAGATGAAGGAATTTGATTGTGTGCCTGATGTTTCCGTTTACAATACGATTTTACATGCTGTGTTGCGAAAGCAAGTGTTTTTGTTGGCTCTGGCACTTTATAATCAGATGTTGAAATCGAATTGTATGCCTACTAAACACACATTTCATATTTTGATTGGTGGGCTGTGCAAGAGTGGTAAAATCCAGGATGCACTCAAGATGTTTGATGAAATGATGCTAAGAGGCATTTTGCCCAATAGGTTTACTTATACAATTGTTATTTCGGGGTTGTGTCTAGCCAAAAGGGCTGATGACGCGCATAGATTGTTTATAAAGATGAAAAATAGTGGGTGTAGCCCTGATTTTGTTGCTTATAATGCTTTGCTTAATGGGTTTTGTAAGTTAGGTAGAGTTGATGAAGCTTTTGCACTATTAAGGTCTTTTGAGAAGGAGGATGATTTCAAACTTCAATTACGCGGATATAGCAGTTTAATTGATGGGTTATTTAGAGTCAGGAGATACGATGAAGCCTATGCGTGGTATAGGAAAATGTTTGAGGTGAATATTAAACCTGATGTTGTTCTATATACGGTGATGATACGGGGGTTGTCGGATGCTGGTAAGGTCAAGGATGCAGTGAAGTTGATGGATGAGATGAATGAGAGAGGTGTGGCTCCAGATACTTATTGTTATAATGCTGTGATTAAAGGGTTTTGCGATGCGGGTCTTTTGAATCAGGCTCGGTCTCTTCAGCTTGAGATTTTGAAGCGCGATAGCTTCCCCAATACTTGCACTCACACCATTCTTATTTGTGGTATGTGCAGGAATGGACTGGTTATGGAGGCAGAACAAATATTTAATGACATGGAAAAGGTTGGATGTCTTCCTTCTGTTGTTACGTTCAATGCTCTTATTGATGGGCTTTGTAAGGCTGGTGAGCTTGAGAAAGCCAATCTTTTGTTTTATAAGATGGAGATAGGGAGAAATCCCTCGTTATTTCTTCGTCTTTCACAGGGTGCCAATCGGGTTCTTGACAGTGCTAGCCTACAAACGATGGTGGAGCAATATTGTGAGTCAGGATTTGTTCTTAAGGCTTACAAGATTCTCATGCAGCTAGCTGATAGTGGAAATGTGCCAGACCTCATAACTTACAACATTTTGATTAACGGCTTTTGTAGGGCCGGCAACATTAATGGTGCTTTGAAGCTCTTCAAGGAGCTGCAGGTTAAGGGTCTCTCCCCTGACAGTGTAACATATGGAACTCTTGTTACTGGTCTTCTGAGAATTGGCAGAGAAGAGGATGCCTTTAAAATATTTAATCAAATGGCGGAGAATGGTTGTACACCTAGCCAGTCAGTTTACAAGACTCTTATGACTTGGTCATGCCGGAGGAGTAAGGTTACATTAGCTTTTACTCTTTGGTTGAAGTATCTGCGGGACATTTCTGGTCGGGAAGATGAAGCAATTAAAGTAATCGAAGAACATTTTGAGAAGGGAGATTTTGAAAAGGCAGTCCGAGGCTTACTGGAAATGGATTTCAAGTTGAATGATTTTAATTTAGGGCCTTATACCATATGGCTCATCGGATTGTGTCAGGCTGGACTAGTAGTAGAAGGTTTAAAGATTTTTTCAATTCTAAATGAGTGTGGGGTGATTGTGACTCCACCAAGCTGTGTTAAGTTGATACATGCTCTATGCAAAAGAGGGAAGCTAAACGAGGCAATGGACATTTTCCTTTACACGCTGAAGAATGGTTTCAAGTTGATGCCGCGAGTATGCAACTATCTACTTAGGTCTCTTCTTCTCTCTAAAGATGGAAAACATCATGCTTATGATCTTCTTAGCAGAATGGAGTCATTGGGATATGATTTAGATTCTCACCTTTATGGATATACCAAGACCCTATTATCAGATCCTTGGAATAGAATGGCAATGGAAAATGCATCACCTGGATGAATTTCAATCCAAAATTAGAAAACTTGTACAATCAATTTTGGCCGCTGCAGAGGAATAAAAATGACTGGTTGCCAGTTCAGTGTTTCAATTTTTCGACCTTATACTCTTCACGAATGCAAGGGAGATAGATGCAGATGATGTCTTCTTCTGGGGTTGTTAAGTCCTTACTTTGGATTGGATGTTCATTATTATTGTGTACATTGTTAATCTTAAAATATTCTACTCTTAATTTTGTTCTATTTTAACCTTCATCAATAAACACGTAGATTTTCTCCTTACAATTCAATTTTATCTTTTAGTATTTTTTTAAATGTTCGTTTGTTAAAAAAAAAAAAAAAAACCTTATGTTTTATTAAAACATATGGCTGTGGTTGGTCGTTCTGAAATCCTGATGGGAGAACCTCCCTCCGAATCAATAAGTTACTTTGTAGATAATAACAACATAGCGGCAATCATCTAAGAGCAAGACATCTTCTACTTTACCTTGCTAAGATTTATCCTACAAAACTACTGTCAACCCTTTGAATGGCTGAAAACACAATAGAACAGTCTACTAAAAATATACCCAATTTAATGGTTGGAAATGAAGATTGAAGGCAACGAAAAAAGCTTTTATACAAGCACAACCTGCAGATATATGCTATCAAATGTATCATTTTCCATATACTAATGGCAGCCAGCATGCAACAGATTAGTGATCATAAGAATGATCCTGACTATTGGTTCTCCTCTCATGTTTATACGACCGTTTACTATGGCGCTGGTGAGAGCCTTTTTCTTTGTTCCTAGAGCTCCTTTCTTGAGAATTCTCTTCCCTGTCTGCGGAGCTACTGTGATGGCGTTCTTCCTTCTCCAAAGACCTTTTGTAGGAACGATCTTCCCTGTCAACAGATCTCCTTTTGTGAAAGCGTTCTTCCCTTTCTGCATTGCTTTTTCTGTAATAACTTTCTTCTCTCTCCACAGAGATCCTTTTCCGAGTGCGATCTTCCCTTTCCATTGAGATTTTATGATGCCGTTCTTCCCTCTCCTCAATGCTATTTCTGTGAGTGTGTTCTTCATCATGCTTAGAGCTTCTCTTGTGAGAACTTTCTTCCTTCTCTACAGAACTCCTTTTCCTTCTAGGGGGTGATGGGACCTAAAATGAAGATTGGAATTGAAACTATAAATCCTTCATAAAAAAAATTTACGAGGTCAAATTTGAGAATTCTTAAAGGAAACATTACGCAAACCACATCTACAATTATTTCAAATACTGAAATTTGTGAATTTCCATCAATATTCTACAACTACTAAGAATCTTGGTAACCATATACTTTACTGGGCCTACACTGTAGATATACACTGTACTTTTAAGAAGATCTAAAACATCTGCAAGGCAGCAGAAAATATACCTGAAAGCGTGACATATATCTTCCTTCTGGTGGCGGAGGAATGCCAAGCCTCTTCAAATCATCAAAAGGGATTGGTCGTCTAAAAAGAGAAATGTACAGTAAAAAACTATTATATGAAAAACTTGGTGTAATTTTGCAATCATATAGCTACCAAAAGAAATGTAGTTTTAATCTTTGTTTTTCTCAAAACAAGAAATTTGCCCAGATAAAGTCACAGCACTGCCTGGTACTGACCAGCAGTATGACTAGTGATTCAATGTTACTAAAAACTAAAAACTGAAACCAAAATTTTAAAGCAATATTTGACCTAAAAATTTGTTCCGTAAAATAAATTCAGCAATTTAAAAAGGATGGCAAGAGGCTTTGCTGAATGTTGATTCTTTTGGAAATAACTAATGGGGTCAAACCAGAAAATTCTATCTGGTTCAAGAGAAAAACCACTTGATGGCTTAACGAAAAAATGTTACAGATACGAATAACAAAGCCCAAATTTCACAACAAAACAAAAGATGTTCTAACATATATTATCCAAACAGTAACTAAAAAACCCAAACTTCTACTTATCTCCTTCTACTATCAAATGCAATCCGAATTTCTATTTTTGTATAGCTACAGGTTTCTATCTTTTAGGTTGTAAGGTCCCTTTAGTGGACTGCAGGTACACTTCTATTAATATAATACTATTTTTTCTGGTTCTCATAAAAAAAAAAAAGGTTAAGAACAACAATTGCATCTAATCATTCAATGTTGAAGATAAAAATGCATATACAAGAAAAAAGTTGAATGCATACAGTGGAGCTCGAAATGGTCTTTCTCGTCCTCCAAAACGAAGCTGCCCTGACTCTTTTTTACCCCCAAGGCCGCCTCCTATTGTTGGGAAAGGGAAGAAGATTTTAAGGATTGCTCTCTATAGGTCTTATGGTTTGTAATAGTAAAGTAAATAAAAATAAACAACTAACCTAACCTCCTTGGAATCCAGCCGGGCATCAACTGTTGTCTGTTATAATCAACTAGAATTTCACAGTCATCAATGATGGAATGGTGAGCATCCTGCCCACCAGAGAAAAACAACAAATACTATCATTTCTATCCATCCACAGAGACTTCACACACAAGTACTGTAACTAAGATGAACTTCATTTTTTTCCTATAAGAAATCAAGATTCTTTCACAGTACAAAACTTAATCATAGGTACACATCATCCAGTACACTATCGATATGTTTAGGTTCATATAATTTTGCATCGGGCATAAGTGACTTTGCAGTAAGGCATTTTCACAAGTGAAAGTATGGATACATATTCTATAATCTCCTTATGCAATAGATATCTGATAAGGGCCTCAATACTCATTAGCTAATCTAACATGAATCACTACTTTATCTAAATTTATAAAAAACAAAGCTATAATTCATCAAATTTGAGATTCAAGTATAGATTCTTTCATAAATTTATAAATGATTAAAAAACATCCCATGACTGCACCTCATATGCACGTTGCATCTCTCTTTCTGTTTGATATTCAACAAATGCATAACCACGCGAGGCACCAGTTACTGCACATAAACAAGTACAAAAGCAAATTAGATATAAGTTCTAAATTTGAAACACACGCATCGAATTACAAAAAAAAAAAAAAAAAAAAAAAAAAAAAAAAAAAAAAAAAAAAAAAAAAAAAGTGAATGAAACACAAAATTCACCAATGTCTCTAACCAAACGCAAGTTCTTGACTTGACCAAACTTGCTCATAGCCTGAAACACCATACAGAAAACCATTAATTACCTAAAATAAATAACCATTCATTCAATTAAGAAAAAAAATGAAGTTCAAAATGCACAAGCATTAACCTTGGAAAGAGTGTTTTCTGTGGTGAAGGGAGAGAGACGGCCAACAAAGACAGTGCAATAAGGGTCACCAATGACCTTGGGATCACCCTGGGGATCATCTGCAAAACAGAAGAATTAAAATGGGTCAAAAGTGGAAATAGTAAGAGTTTTGGGGAGGAAATGAAATTTAAAAGGAAGGAGTGGTTACAGAGGCCGGCGGAGGAGCAGAGAAGAGCACGGTAAACGGCGTTGTCATGGGGGAGGATATCAGTGCCGTCAATGCTCCCCGCTTGAATCGGATGGTACGCCTCCGCGTAGAACACCGAGTTTATGTTTCGGCTGCTCATTTTTCTGGTTCGAAATATGTGATCACACCTCACCAGTCACCACCATACTAGGCAGCTTAGTTATTTGTGAAGATTTAACACTTTGGTGAAATGGAAATCTAACAACTGTTTGATTAATTTCACACAAAAAAAAATATTTCAAAAGAGAAAAAAAAAAAAATATATATATATAATTGTGGAAATTGCCAAAACTAACCACTATAGTTATAAGAAATTCCTTTTTAACCACATGCATAATTTTATTTGTTAATAACCAACTTTTTGAGCAATTACTGGAATGCCCCCATTTAAAAGCATCCCAATCAGCTCTCTCTCTCTCTTTTTCTTTTTTTTTTCTTTCTCTCTCCTCTGCTCTCTCTCCCGATCTACCTCTCTCTCTCCCCCGATCTGCCTCCTCTCCCTGATCTCTCTCTCGCCGAGCGCCGACGAAGGTTTCGTCGAGCGCCGGCGAGCTTCTGGACGTCCTTCACGTGCGCCGGCAGCCCTTCGCGATCGTGCAGCAGTCCTTCGCGATCGTGCAGCAGCCCTTCGCTTCGTGCAGCAGCCCTTCACGCTGTCCTTCACGCCGTCCTCCATGCCGTCCTTCACGCCGTCCTCCGTGCCGTCCTTCACGTGCGCCGGCGATGTGGCCTGAAAAAAACAAAAAGAAACTAAAAACCTAAACCTAATTTGAATTTGGGGAAGAAGAAGAGGAAGAAGAAAGAGGGGAAAAAAAAAAAAAAAACTTATCATAATTTCAATTTAGTCCGGATTTCAAGTTTGAATATTTCTATTTTAGGCATGATTTCAAGTTTTAATATTTCCATTTAGGCATGATTTCAAGTTTGTGTATTTCAATTTAGTCGTGATTTCAAGTTTGTTTCGAGGTTTTAAAAACACTATTTCCAGGGGTACTCTAGTAATTTATGGTACTAAACTGAATTTTTTTAAAAAAAGTGGTTATTAACAATTAAAAATTCAAAAGTGGTTAAAAACAAAAGTTTGATGTTTAGGAAGGCTAGTTTCGGTTTTCTCTCTATATAATTCACTCAAACCCGATTGTTAGTCTGGCCCGATCCGGGTTCATTACGGTGCTCCTCGGTATTGTAATGGGCCGAGTCCGGTCTAAAAAGAAAAATTCGGTTTGACAGTTTTGTTCAATAATTTTTCATTTTTTCTCATCAAAATTTTGAAGTTATTAAAATAAAAAATAATTAAAATAAAGCAGATTGAAGCTATTTGAGTTTGATTGTTAGTATTTCGGCATACGGTCTTATGAGATGCTTTTTCCCTCTAGGTTAGTCCAATTTTATTTTTAAAAAGGAGTTTGAATGTTAGCATATTTTAATTTGTGACTAATATTATTTTATAAGAATTTCATGTTTGGATGATAATATTAATATAAATATATATATATGGAAAAAAAAAAAAGAATTGAGATTTTCAGGTAGAAATATTATTTTTCCTGATTAAGATGAAAAATGAGGAAGCAAAATTAGGACATATAGGAAAAAATAATTCTCATGCCCAAAATTTTCAAATTCATAGTTCCTGTAACAATTCCACTATAGTATGTAGCATCAGTTTTGATATTAAAGAGTCCTGAGCTCGAACCATCCCTATTTCACCGGAACGAGAAGGTTTGTTAGCTTCCGGACGCATATCAGCCTGTCGGAAGTCCCTCGAGTAAGATTTCACCCGGCATACAACGTCCTCGTCTTGGTGAGGAACTAGTGAGGGTTCAAAATTTTTTTGTCACTATTTGGTACAGTTCTTGTAAGAATATCACCACTTTACTAATTCAAGTTTAAAAGGCACCTATTTAGGTGACCAGACAAAAATACCCTTATTTTGTCAGTTTGTGTCTTTTCAAACTTAAAGAGAAAACAGTTGACAGAGAGAGAGAAAACATCGGTTGCAAGAAATACTCCTGAAAACTTCGCGGCGAACTCACCAGCAAACTCACGGTGAACAACAAAAACCACATCAAAACAACAATCTTAAACTGGTTGTGTGAATTTTGAATCTAATTGAAAAGGTTCGGGGACAAATTGAAAAGGCTCGGAGACTATTTACAAAGTCTCAGAGCCAGTGTTAAAAGGCTCGGAAAAGTCTCGGAGATCCAAAATTAACAAAAAAAAGTTGATGGTTAAAAAGGCTTGGAAAAGGCTCGGAGACCATTTACAAAGTCTCTGAGCTAGTGTTAAAAGGCTCGGAAAAGTCTCGGAGATCCAAAATTAACAAAAAAAAGTTGATGGTTAAAAAGGCTCGGAAAATGCTCGGAGACCATTTACAAAGGCTCGGAGCCAGTGTTAAAAAGCTCAGAAAAGGCTCGGAAAAGTCTCGGAGATTCAAAATTAACAAAAAAATGCTGATGGTTAAAAAGGCTCGGAGAACTGTTGAAAAGGCTCGAATACAATGTTAAAAGTCTCGGAGATTCAAAAAGTCTCGAACAAAGACTTTTAACATTGTATTTGAGCCTTTTCACCAATTCTCCGAGACTTTTCATACACTATCCGAGACTTTGTAAATAGTCTCCGAGCCTTTTCCAAGCCTTTTTAACCATCAACTTTTTTTTTGTTAATTTTGGATCTCCGAGACTTTTCCGAGCCTTTTAACACTGGCTCCGAGACTTTGTAAATAGTCTCCGAGCCTTTTAACTATGGCTCCGAGACTTTGTAAATACTCTCCGAGCCTTTTCAATCAGTTCAAAATTCCCAGATCTTCATCTTCTTCTACACAAATTTTCATAAATTAAAAACCTAACCATACTCACATCGACAAATCAAACCCCCGAATGCGTCTGCGTGGCGTTATTAAACTAATTATCCAATAATGTTTAACCTCTATTGGAGGTCTGTTAAACAGATCTCTATGAAGAAGATGAAAGAATAAAAAAAAAACTTCAAAGTAAGAGAATGTGTGTAAAGTAAGGGCATTATTGTCCGTTCACCATAATAGGTACCTTTTAAACTTAAGTTATTAAAGTGGTGACTTTCTTACAAAACCATTTTAAAAAGGTGACATTTCCCACCATTTCCACGTGATATAATACCTTGCAACCAATAATAAGTTAATAACTAAGGAATCTACGAATCAACAGCGAAAAAAATAAATACTTGGATCAGCTAGACTTTGGTCACAGTTGATTCTTTTCAGCAGTAGTCTTCAATCTTCATCTTCCAAATTCTCCAAAGATCAAATAGCCAGTTAAACATAATTCAATCTAGAGTGAGTCATGAACAAGAAATAAGACATTAACATCTACACAAACTTCACTTTGTTACAGAGTTTTATCCTTTCATTTCTGTACAGATTTATTTATGAAAAAAAGTATAAAAATTCCCTGTTTTCAACAAAAAAATTCTACTCAACTTTGTTACACTTCTAAAAAAAAAACATACTCTTGGATTATCAACACATACATCTAGAGATCTCAAACTTCTACGTATATCATAGATTTGCAAATACATTATCAATTTCTGCATTGTATCCTCTGGAGCTTGTGCCAAACAAGGTAAAATGAGTTTCTTCAAAGTAAAATGTACCCGTGCACACGCTTTTTTTTCCCGCCTTGCTCTAGAGTGGTGCATTCCTAAAACCGACAGATAGAAAGTCAATACCTGCCTTTTCCATCAAAGTGTAGAATACAAAGGAATATGATGTCATTCCTCTGGCCGAAAGAAAGTATAAGTTGAACTGCTCTCAGTCTTTGTTACCTGCATTTCAACGTTAAGCAAGTAAGGTGAAATTACAAAGGAAATGAATTATTAAAGAGATTTCTCTGAGACCTTGCCACTAACAAGCACCCAGATAAAATTCATCTATGAAAAAAATTAGTCAGATGACTCAGATAATATATCAATGTCACCATGTCAATATAACTTAAAGGAGCAAAATTTACGGTGCTTATCCATCAAAGTGTTGGGTTGGGTTTCCTCCATTTGTGGAGATGGCCAAAAGAGTTTACCAATTATTTTTTGTAAAGCCCACATGTAATATGTGGAAGACCCAAGGACCAATTCGGTCATTTTACAGCTACATATAAAAGGGAGTGAGCTGGAGGTTTTCCACGTTAAAGATTGCTTGTGTTCATGTGCATGTGATTGTGGTTGTGTTGATTATTGCTCCATTTGATTGATTCCTATTAGGTTCACATAGGAGAGAATAAATTATTGTTTGTTGTTAGTAGTGTGTTTTATCGTACAAAGTGGTATCAAAGCATATAGTTGTTCAAGCTTGTTCCATAAATAACATGCATGCATCTCTCCACTGACATGGTTCAAAACATTATCATCTACCCACTGCCTAGTATAGTACATACATGACGATGGAGTAAAGTCAATTCTGCATCAGTCTTATTTTTGGGTTTCTGATCCGCAAACACAAGCAAGTAATAATCTTAACATATAAAAGGTCTTCCATTTTTCCCTTCCACACATGATAATTTGAACCATTCAAACTAATCATTCTACTTGTATTAGCTTCCATTGTTCAACACAAGGTACAAGATTACTACTTGAACTTTGCTCTGATACCACTTTGTAGGATAAAACACACTACTAACAACAGACAATAATTTGTCCTCTCTTGTGTGAACCTAATAGGAATCAATCAAATAGAGCAATAATCAACACAAACACAACCACAATCACACGCACAAGAACACAAGCAATTTTTAACGAGGAAAACCTCCCCAAAGTGAGGATTAAACCATGGGTCCTCCGAAAATCTCCACTATCACAATGTTAAATAATCTTGGCATGTAAGCAAATAATACAAGAGAATGAGATAGAGATCTCCAAACCTGATCTCCACCATCCAAAATGTAGTCCCGTGTTGGCAAAATTTGAGCTCAATCAAACCATAGATCGACCTCCAAAATGCCACTTGATGAAATCTGGACAGCCACCACACAAAAATGGTGCAAACGAGAGTGAGTTGTGTGTTTGCGCGTGAAAAAGAGAGAGCAGTGGCCAACATTTTTGTGTGGTGCCTGTCCAGATTTCATCAGTGGCATTTTAGAGGTCAATCCATGGTCTGATTGAGCTCAAATTTTGCTAGCGTGTTCACTACACATGTGACTACATTCTGGACAGTGGAGATCGGGTTTGGAGATCTCTATCTCATTCTCTTGTATTATTTGCTTACATGCCAAGATTATTATTTGCTTACATGCCAAGATTATTTAATCTTGAGATTGTTGTGATGTATGCCTCTAGTTCTAGCTAGAGAGAACTTGTGTATTCCTATTATATTGTGATAGTGGATATTTTCAGAGGACCTGTGGTTTTTACTCCTCACTTTGGGGAGGTTTTCCACGTTAAAAATTGCTTGTGTTCTTGTGCATGTGATTGTGGTTGAGGTTGTGTTGATTATTACTCTATTTGATTGATTCCTATTAGGATAAATTATTGTTTGTTGTTAGTAGTATGTTTTATCCTACATAAGGATACTCATGAATTTCAAACATTCCATAGGATGCTGATGTTCTGCTGACAGGTGATTATGAAATAAAGATGGTTTTATTCAAAATTTACCAAAACCTACATTGAAAAATTCATCCATCCCGAATTCCACATTATTTGAATTATATTAGTTTTTAGAAAATTTAAGAGAATAGAAACATAAGAAATATCAGAACATAATTTTTAATTAATGACCTATATTTTTCAGTGTTAACTCAATCCTCCTAAAAAGAGAAATTCTTTGATAGAAATTATACCAACCTCAGAATTACGAGCTAGTCCAGTGGGAAGAGCAGGAACAAGTGATGTCCACAGGATGGGATCTACTAACTGATCCATGGTGTTATAGTTGGTCAGAAGTGGGGCGGACAAGAAAGGAGTTAACGGGAACATATTTTTCTGTAGAGACAATCCCCCACTCAGTCCTAGTGCAGCTCCAAGTCTCTCACTCCCACCACCATCATGACTTGTTGATTTTTCCACTGCCTTGCCGTAGTCCATCTTGTTAATGATGTTTTTGTTTTCATTCTCATCATTATCAGTGTTTTTTTCTTGCTTTTTTAGTGCTTTCTCTTGAAAGCTCTTGTAGGCAGCTGACTGTGACAGGATGCTTAAAGCCGATACTGCAGACCCTTTATTCTTCTTTCCTTGGAGAGACACGCCCAAACGGGGCATCTCGTATGGTTCAGTGCACTGGATTGCCCACTCTGATTTCTTAAGTTCACCACTGATATCTTCGGTATAGCCTTGTTTTGCTTCTTCCGACGACTTTGCAGCAGATTCTGCTTGGCGACTTTTATTGGGGCCCCACCACTTGATGTAGTTTGTTAGATCAATTTTTCTTTCAAGACAGAAACCACCTAAATATTCATTTTCAGTTGATGGATCCTCGCCTGCACATTTCAATGAGACATAACAATCAAATACTTCACAGGAATTAAAACAAGAAATTAAATGTATCCAATAGTATAAATCATATATTTTCCAACAACTACCAGACCTGCAGAATTCTCTTTATAACTTCTTAATCTTGATTACTAGTGAAATTCTTTATAACATGGAATAAGACTGGAGCTTACCGTAATGTACATTATTGAAGTATTCAGAACCAGCCATACGAGCAAGTGACGAGTCCCATCGACTACTTAGAGATAGCCCAAAACAGACAAAAGGATAAGAATAACATCAATGATCATCTCGCATAAAAATAAATATGCTTCTATGTATGTCTGACATGAATACAAATAACATTTGTGCTTATAACATACCTAGAGAGCCCTCTATATTTAGATATCCCTCTCGAGAAACCACTGCTTTTTCTGCAAAGAACATCTAGTGTAAGCAACCGTGTAATTTTAGTTCAGGGAACACATTGCAAACCATGTTCACAATGAACAACCATGTATAAGTACCTACGAAGAGATGCCAGGTATTCCTCTCTTGAAACATTCTGCATTTCTTCGAGATCTCTTGCATAATCAGTAACCTACAACACACGGTTAAACATGAACATTAGAGACATAGGCAGAAAATTAGAAACATGAAAAATTCACCCAGGAAAAACACAAAAGCACCTTTTCTCCCTCAAAATCCAATTAAAGTTTGTCACAAGTAATTGTTAATGAAAGCTTATAAATTCCTTTTTAAAAGAAAAGAAATCAACCAAAAGTGCATACTTGGTTCATAATTGATCAAAAAATAAGAAATTTTATGTGCTATAGGCTAAACTTTAAATTAATTTTTGTTTTCCTCATTGGTAATTTTGCTCTCATAAATGATCCATCAGTAAGAAATAATAAATTGATCCCGCGGTCTATTTGTCTGCAAAGTAAGAGATTCAAAGGAATGTTTGTCTCACTGGAAAGTTGATGAGAGTTCCTGGTCCCCAATACTTTAAGGCAGCAAGATCATATGCTCTAGCCGCAGCTTCTTCATCATCATATGCCCCTGTAATTATATAAAAGATAAAATTACTCTCATTAAATAACACAGCAATCAGTGAGTTCAAAATTTAGATACGTCAAGCTACTTCTTACCCAAGTAAACTGTCGTAATTGATAGCATCCGAGCATTCCATGCACATAAGGTAGCAAAAATAGAGTCAGTTTTGACAATAAACCTATCAGTTCGTGCAAAGTGTTTTGCATATATAATCATTTGTGGATGCAGTCAGAGAGAGAAAGAGAGAGACCTTGCTTTCCTTTCTTATTCTGATTCTGGTTCCAGGTACTTTTATCCCAAAGGTGAGCTTCATAACGACCAGTCCATCTATGCCTAATAATTTTGAATATAAAAAACAAAAGCATTACTTTACATCTCAGACAAATTTCGAAATTTTAAAATCAACATCAGTTGCAGAAGACAAGAAATCACAAAAAAAAAAAAAAAAGGTGGTTACTGAGCCAAAATTGAATTGCCATAACAAAGCTCAGTGATTCCAATCACACTAAACCAACAACTCATTTAACCCATGTCGAAAAATCAGCAGACATTTTGACTGCCATTGATAACAAATAAAATTATAGAAATTCTACAACAACCCACTTCAATTAACCAGTCAGCTCAACAACACACAAACCCAATCAAGAATTTCCATAAAAATGTAAACATACACATGCAAACAAGAAAATCAATAATTTTAACACATATAAACCGTTACAGCAGAGTATTTGTAAATTTGAATATATACAAATGTTTTACCTGGTGACTCCACGATAAATAGAGCTACGTTTGCCAGCAGTGCATGGAGGCATTTTACTGATGCGCTCTTTGGCGGTGCAGCCTCTCTCTTTCTTGGCTTTCTTCAATCCTCTGTACAGTAACAGCTGATCATTTGCTATCACCGCCTCTGAAGTCTCACCACCACCACTACCACCACCCACTTCGTGTTTCAGCCCAGGATCAGATGAAGAGGACGCCATGGTTTGGATCCAACCCAGGAAGAGAAAATACTAACCCTAGGAGAGAGAAAATCAAAAGAGCCCAGAACATAAAAAAACAGAGCAGTGAAAGTGAGAGAGTGAAGCTGAAATGCTACTGTTTTTGTTTTCAATTGTTAGGGGAAACTACGGTAGAGGTGGGTTAGTGAAATGGCGATAATATCCTTGGTTATTTTCTGAATGGCAACTGGCGAGAGAGGGAGGTGGGGATTGATAAAGGTAGAACGGTTATAACGGCTAGGTCGGGGTTGAGGGTAATATTGTAATTGTGATAGGTTTGAAATTCGTTTGGACTTTGGAGACATGGCATGGCCACCTGTGTCCTCGTCTTTGTTTTGCTTTGTTTGTATTAGGAACTAGGAAGGTGCAAGTATCATAATTAATATGTCATCATGCCATTGCCATCCCCTCCAAAAAGCGAGACAGGTGAAAACTAAAAATCGATAAGGTAAAGAAAATGAATTTCGATCCTCTATTGATCTGATCTTTTTCCTGATCTTACCAAATCTTATAATATATAATATAAGTATTGCAATGAATGAGTAGTCAAGATGCAATTGGTTTTCACAACCACTTTATCAACAACCAATTATATGCTTTAAAAATGTCAGGAAAAAGACCAGATAAGCAACTGATTCAAATCCAAAAAAATTAGTAATAAGCGGATCCAAAAAAAAATTAAAACTTGTGTTATGAGTGGACCTAACCTATTAAATTATGACTATATCCACTATTCTCCTAATAAATTTTAAAATTCGATAGATATGAAATTGAAAAGGTAGATCTTTTCTTATTTCATAATTCAAAAATATACTTAAACCGTTAAACGTAAGGGACATTTGCAAAAGTAATCAAATCAGGAAATGGATTATTGTTTTTAACCAAGTATAAGTTACATTGTCTAAAATAACACTGTTAAAAAACCCCAATTTGTTTATAATAAAACCTAAATTGTTGGCAACTGTAGAGAGAGGAAACGATTTGGTCGTGTAGATATATATATATATATATATATATATATATATAGAGAGAGAGAGAGAGAGAGAGAGAGAGAGAGAGAGAGAGAGAGAGAGAGAGGAAACGATAGGAGACAAGTGGCAACCAAAGTGCCAGCGACGGGATCAGGATGACACCGACGGCCGAACCATTTGACGGCCGAACAATCCGGCCGAACACATTGCTTTACTATGGCTGATTCGACTTTTATGTTCAAAGATCCATCTGATGATTTTTTTCTCTGATTGTTTTAATTGATCCATATGATGATGACTGATAAAGAAGATGGAAATCTAAGTTCCCAGATCTCCTAAAAAAAGTTGTTTAATTTTAATTTTTTTCTTCAATTGATGTTGTTAATGATTATCGACGAAGAAATTATTATTTCAATTTTTTGCTTTAATTTTTTCTCTTGAGAAATAAGAATTGGGAGATCTGGTTTCCAGATCTTCCAAAAAAAAATATATTATTTATTTATTTTTCATTTTCTTCATTAATTTTTTTTAAATATTTTTTATAAAATTTAAAAAATATTGGGAGATATGGGTTCCCAGATCTTCCAAACAATTGGCCTTTTAAATTATTTTAAAAGAAAATATTTTTGTTGATTCGTAATTACTTCAATGAATTCCCAGATATGTTTGGGTTCACAGAACTTCCAAACAATGAATTCCAACTATTTTTATTGATTCGTAATTGCTTCAAATCCAACACAAACTCCACAAAATGTCAATACATGTAAATTATATTACTAACATACTGGTCTAATAATCATGCAAATCTGAAAAGAAAAAGAAAAATCCTAGTCAACAAATAATTGGGAGATCTGGGTTCCCAGATCTTCCAAAAATATTATTTATTTATTTTTCATTTTCTTCATTAAATTTTATATTTTTTATTGGTCGAAAATGGTGGAGTTTTGGTAGGGTTTTTGTTGAGAAATTGAATGAAATTTTGGTTGGTCTTGTGAAGGTACATGTTTTGGAGATGGGTATGTGATGATGAAGAGTTGAGTTTCTGGTTTTTGAAGAATTGTTCAAGCTTAGAGTAGCCATTGAATAACTCTGTGAAAGTGAGGCACTCAAGGTATTTGATAAAACGACTCAACGACAAACAATAGGCAAATCTGCAATTTTTTTTGGCTCACATCACTGTTCACGTGACGGCACTATTCACTTAAAGATATTTATTTCTAATTAGAACTAATTAGAAAAGGCTCTCTTGTGGGTAGAGTGATATATGGTTTTGTAATACATTGGTGTGTTGTGTTACTGAGATTTGATTTTGTGATGATATTGTGATTAATGCAGTAAATCAAATTTTTTTTGTAATGTCAACAATAGAGAAAAGTCTGTCAAAATTTTAAAATTTCTAAAATATTGTATTATTATCTTCAATAGATCTAGTAAAATATAGTGAGCAAATTATCCCTCTTAACTTGTGTATCATTAATCTTTACAATTAGATATTATAACAAACACATAAATGCACACCTGATAAAAGGTTAAATACGTTAAACACTGATGACCTATTTAGTTATACACATTTTCACCTTTCTAAATAGAAGAAACTCAAACCAAATTTTTTGATGAGTCAACAAACAAAATTTCAAGTTAAAAAAACATATGTAGAACCTCAATTGTCAGTTTTTCATCAAAAAGTAATAGTACATTTTTTTGTTTATTTGATTTGTCATTTTAAAAACAATACACATATCTAAATGTAAAATTAAGAATTGCTTACTCCCTTCAAGTGGATTTACAATGCAATAACTAACATGAAATATCACATGTATGCAATATTTTATATAAGAAATGAAATATCTCATGTTTGTCATGTTGAGTATGATATATCTTATGTATATCATATTGGGCATGAAATATTCCATGTATGCAGTATTTCATGTAAGACATGAAATATCTCATGTAAAACATGAAATATCTCATGCATGTCATGTTGGGCATGATATATCTCATATATATGTCATGTTGGATATGAAATATCCTATGTATGTAGTATTTCATGTAAAGCATGAAATATCCTATGTATGTCGTGTGGGACATGATATATCCCATGTACTCATGTTGGGCATGAAATATCTCATGTATGCAGTATTTTAGGTAATGCATGAAATATCCAATGTATGTCATGTTGAGCATGATATATCATGATATATCTTATGTATATCATATTGGGTATGAAATATCTTATGTATTTCATGTTGGGCATGAAATATTCCATACATGTCATGTTGGACATGAAATATCTCATGTATATCATGTTGGACATGAAATATCTCATGTATATCATGTTGGACATAAAATATCTCATGTATATCATTTTGGACATTAAATATCTCATGTATGTCATGTGGGGAATGAAATATCTCATATATGTCATATTAGGCATAAAATATCCGCTATATAGGCTGTATTTCATGTAAGACATGAAATATCTCATTTAAGACATGAAATATCTCATGTATATCATATTAGGCATGAAACTATATATGTCATATTGGGTATGGAATATCTTATTTTCTTTAAAAATACATGATTTCACGATATCAGATAATGTGTCACATTAAACATGAAATAACCCACTTATGTCACGTTTAACGTGACACACTACGTTAAAAAATAGGTAGTTTTATAATTTATGGTTAAAAAAAATAATGCATTATGATGATTTGTTACAAACAATAAAAAATTAGAATTTGGTTAAAAACAATAATTCATTTGTTTTTAAAACTCAAAGTGCAAACATCATTAGATTGCAATCACTTACAAATTGATTGGCAATTAAATCCATTCTAAATGGTTGATTTATTATTTTGATGAGAATTGTGTTGTGATTTCTTATTTATGAGATGATTAATTGTTGCAGTTAAAGTATATTTTTCAATTGTAATAATAATATATGATGGATTCATCATTCATCAACAATGTTTGAAATACATGGAAAATTTGCCCATTATCATATGAGAATTATTGTTGAAAAACATGTATTGATCTTTGTATTTTTAAATAGTAAAAAACAATGGTTTTAGTGATATTATTTGTAGTATTATTACCTTTGATTAATGTAAACCAAATTCGTAATCCAAATGATTTCACCAAATACCATGATTTAATTGGTTCTATGTCACAAGTTTAAGTGACATAATTTGTAGTTAAATTACTTATTTTTTTTCACGAAAAACTGAAAAAGTCTCCAATATAATGGTTCATATTACTTGCCAAATAAAACTATAAGAGTATGAAAATCTAAATTATCTCAACCATAGTCATAATTAGTGTACAAATAATGTGTCATCAAATACCATTAAAATTTCTATACATTCCTTGTCTTATGCAGGATCCGATACATTTTTTTTTTTACAGGATACATATTTATTAGATGAGATAATCATAATTATAATTATATATACACAAAATCCGTAGTAGGATTTTATTAAACTACTCCAAGTTTCCTTATTCTTCACGAACAAGGAATCTCACGCATATAAATAGCATCACATGTTTCAATGCAACTCTTTAAAGTTGTCAGTAAATTTCACTAATCGATCTTAGAAGTTCATATTATCAGAAAAAGTTCAAGTTTTTTTTTTTTTTTTTTTTTTTTTTTTGAGCTGGTCATTGTCATGGAGAAAGAAGAGCTCCAACCTAGCAATTATTTCTTCAATATGTGGCAACAACATCAAATCGATTTCTTAGCTATGGGTGATTAGCCGCGCAAATTTGACATTCAACTATGGGCCAATTTTGTTGTCGAATACCTTCTGCACCACAACAACATGAATGTCTGTTCAGAGAAGATGTGTGTTTTTCTTAATTGCAAGGACTTGGTGGATGTGGATGACTTGAAGGTGCGCGAGACCATGTCGACAATGTTCAAATGCACTGCCCCGGTTACAAAAAGTGAGCTGGAAAGGATCATGTCTTCGAAAGCCAAGAAGATATACACTGACACTTGTAATGTCGGGCGTGATGTGATCTCCATCATCATGTCGCTTATAGTTATGTATTTGAAAGATTATACTCAAGAAGTTGGGCTTGCTTGGGCTACAAGACTCGGACCAGAAGGGCTGGAATCGCTGAAAAGCGCATCCTCGCGTTGGATTCTGCTATTGCGGGACTACACAAGTTGGTCTACGACATGGGTTCTTGCTTAGAGGAGCTGTGTGCAACTGTTTGGCTGGGTTCGGTGCAGGTGAGGAAATTCATCAAACACCTTGC
Source organism: Acer saccharum (assembly GCA_030490815.1). Lineage (NCBI taxonomy): Eukaryota > Viridiplantae > Streptophyta > Magnoliopsida > Sapindales > Sapindaceae > Acer > Acer saccharum. Next base: position 54,242,885 of record CM059866.1, read on the forward strand.
GTGCATGATTTTCATGGGACTTGTATAGCGAATTGGCTGAAGATGAGTCAATTGTGTCCACTTTATCGGTTTCCGTTGCTAGTTTACGGGAACACGAAGGCTCTATGCCCATTCAAGGAAGAGGGACCACTCCCTAGTAATCGTCGTGTGTATCGTACTAAGTCGAGAATGAGCACGAGGCTAGCACCATGGGCTTGTAGACAAGTGTTTGGTAAGATAACCATGGTTGATCCCATTAATTAAAACTATATAATGACAAGGTTGAGTTTGAGTCACTCTTGTAAATTGAATATAAGGACATTTACAAAAGCAGTCAAATCAGAAAAAAGATTATTGTTTTTAATAAAAAATATTTAAGTTATTGCTTTTAACCAAGTGTAAGTTACATTGTCTAAAATACCCATGTATGTTATGTTTGGCATGAAATATCTCATGTATGTCATGTTGGAAATGACATATCCCATATATTTCACGTTGGGCATGAAATATCCAATGCATGTCATATTGGGTATGAAATATCCTATGTATATCATGTTGGACATGAAATATCCCTTGTATGCAGTATTTTATATAAGACATGAAATATCATATGTTATCATGTTATGCATGAAATATCTCATGTATGTCATGTTGGACATGAAATATCTATATATGTCATGTTGAGCATAAAATATCTCATGTATATAGTATTTCATGTAAGACATGAAATAAACCATGTATATCATGTTAGACATGAAATATACCATGTATATCATGTTGATCATGAAATATCTAATGTATATCATATTGGACATGAAATATCACATGTATGTTATGTTGGGTATGAAATATCCTATGTATATCATGTTGGACATGAAATATCTCATGTAAGCAGACATGAAATATCTCATGTAAGCAGACATGAAATATCCCATGTATGTCATGTTGGGCATGAAATATCCCCTGTATGCAGTATTTTATGTAAGGCATGAAATATTATATGTATATCAGGTTATGAATGAAATATTTCATGTATGTCATGTTGGGCATGAAATATCTCATGTTTATTATGTTGGGCATGAAATATTTATGTATGTCATGTTGGATATTAAATATCTCATGTATACAGTATTTCATGTAAGACATGAAATATCTCATTTATATCATGTAAGGCATGAAATATCTCATGTATATCATGTTGGATATAAAATATCCTATGTATGTCATGTTGGGCATGAAATATCTCATGTATGCAGTATTTCATGTAAGGCATGAAATATCTAATCTGTCATGTTAGGCATGAAATATCTCATGTATATCATGTAAAACATAAAATATCCATGTATATCATGTAAGGCATGAAATATCCCATGTATATCATGTTGTGCATGAAATATCTCATATATATCATGTTGAATCTCATGTTGGACATGAAATATCTCATGTATGTTCATGTAAGACATAAAATATCTCATGTAAGGCATGAAATATCTCATGTATATCATGTTGGGCATGAAATATCTCATGTATGTCATGTTAGACATGAAATATCATATGTATGTCATGTTGGGTATGAAATATCTTATGTATGTAATATTTTATGTAAGGCATGAAATATCTCATTTATATCATGTTGGGTATGAAATATCATTTGCATGTCATGTTGGACATGAAATATCTCCTGCACTTCAAAAATACTTGATTGCACAATATCAGGTGATGTGTCACGTTAACCATGAAATAACCAACTTATGTCACGTTTACTGTGACACACCGCGTGAAGTATAATTTCAAACCAAAATCGAAATTTCTTCAATTTTCACCAAAAAAAATTCAACATTAAAACAAAATAACAAAGATCCATCAACAATATCATTTAAGAAACACAATAAGCTATTGAAATCGAAGATTTACAAATCTTGAAGTTTTGAGGAGAGATTCAACCACAAACTATAAATTTTAAAAAACTCTTCCCAAATCTTGGTTTATTTGCGATATCACTTCAAAATAACTCTAATTTGTTTACAAAAAAAGAAGTTGAGATCTAAGATTTGATAAAGAGATGAGTAATAGAGAGAAAAAGAAGATGATAAAAGGGTATTTTTGAAATTTATTGGCTATAGGGTGAAAAAAAATTATGATGATTGGTTACAAATAATAAAAAATTAGAATTTAGTTAGAAACAATAATCCATTCTGTGGTTAAGTTATTTTTTACAATTTTTACTAAAATTAAATATAAGCTTAGAATTTAAATATATATTTAAATTTAAACATAAACTACAAATAAACATTTGGCGATCGAAGAAATGACTTATCATTAATCGTTTTGATTGTTCAACTTTCATAATGCTGCCAATATATTAATATCCTTAGTAACATGGTCATGAGTAAAATAAATCAAATTATAATTTTTAACACCGATTTAGAATCCAACACCTGCTTTGGTCTCAATTTGTGTTGTCGTAGTGACATAAGTCCCTCTCTACAACTTATGAATTAAGAGTTTTCGAAGCAACAAGGTCTTTGTGACATACCTTTCACTCGCTATATAGGGAATGAGTGGACTTTAAAGATACTATTAATTTAGTTGGAGAATGAAACTGTATCATTATTTTTTTAATAAATATTTTATAAAATAATAAGTGTATTTTAAAATTTAATTGAATGTTAAAATTTATATATTATGTAGTTTAGGGATAGCAAAGTGGGCTGGGTAAGAGGGTTTGGCCCTTACCCACTTGATGAGGGCCGGGTTTAAACCCGGACCTTATCATAAAAAAGCCCACATCAAGCCTTTCAAAAAAGCCCACATTGATTGCGAGTCATTTGCGGGTTTAAACTAGAGTTTATTTTAAACCCGTAAAAAACCCGCCCGCATCATTTAGGTTTATCACCGTTCTTTTCAGTCTTCACTAGGGGCGGCAAAAATCCCCGACCCGCCCCAAACCCGCGGGGCCCCGGTCCGTTTGGGGCGGTTAAAACGGGTAACGGGGCAGGTTTGGGGCACATTTCTTGACCCCGCCGGGTTATTGGGTCGGGTATAGGGCAGTTCGTTTTGACCCGACCCGCCCTGTTTGACCCGGAATATATATATTTTAAATATAAAAGGAAAAGAGAAGAAACCCTAGCTGAAAAAAAAATTGAAAGAAAAAAATTCAAAGTGATGGTGAAGATATTAGATGGATTTTGTTATTGAAAATTTGTGTTTAAACTATTTAAGTGAAGATGTTGAATGGATTTTATTGATACCGAAAATGTAGTATGTATTTTATATTTTTGTTTAAGTTATTTTGGGATTTGTATTTTATACTTTACCTTTGAATTTAGTGTTTATTAAACTCAGTTATTGTGCTATGTTAAATTTAAATTTACTGTCAATTTTTTATTTTTTTGATGAAACGGGTCAAACGGGGCGGGTTTAAGGCGGAAGTTTTTGACCCGGCCGGGTCATGGGTTGGGTTTGGGGAAACCTTTCAAAACCGGGTTACGGGTTTGGGGTGGCCTTGACCCACCCCGACCCGCCCCATTGCCACCCCTAGTCTTCACTTCACTTCACTTCAAGACACCTTGCTGTTCGTCATTCGTCGTTTGTCTCAGCTCTCATCGCTGTTCGTCTCTACCCTCTTGCCATTGTGCCGCCGTCGATGCATCACGGCTCTCGCCGCCAATCGCTTCCGGTCGCCACCAATCGCCATTCATTTCAGCTACAACAGAGGTAATTTTTTATTTTTTTATTTTTTTAATTTTTTTATGATTGATATTATCAGCTAAATCATCTCATTTGACCTTTAATTTCTCTTTCTTAAAATTTATTTTGTTGTTACTGTATTGGGTTTTTTTCGATTTCGTTTTTGTTTAATCGTAAAATTGTTTATGTTTGGTATTTAGGGTTTAGGTTTGAATTTCTTTTGAAGAATTCTGGAATTTATTTCTTAAATTGTTAGATAGGAAATTAGTATGAAGCCTGTTCCAGTAATGAATCTATATGTGTAGTTTTATCACGGTAGCATAAGCAATTCATCTTGAAAATGAAATTAGAATTTTGGATTTATTTGGACATTGATTATTTTCAAAATATCTGATTTGGACATTATATATAAGGATGGCAACGGGTCGGGTTTTGCAAAATCCAAACCTGCACCCGTGTAATTTTTCATCACCCACGCCCACTCGTGAACCCGCGAAAATAAACGGGTTCGGGTTCGGGTTTCACCCGCGGGTTTTATACGGGTTCGCGGGTCACACCCACCAACCCGTAAAAATATATTAATTTATAAATATTTAATATTTAATTTAATTTATTTATACAATAAAAAACTCCTCTTTATTTATAATATATCATGGAGAATTACAAATACAAGTGTGTTTCTTAGTTGAGACAAGAGGCAAAGCACATTATATATATATAGCTAATGGTAGAACCTTGCACTCTTGTTTTTTTCAATGTGGGACTTTCAAAAGTCCCACATTGAAAAAACAAGAGTGCAAGGTTCTACCATTAGTTATATATAAATGAGAGTTGAGAATTGTAATTCTCAAATTTAGAATGAGTGGAGTTTTTATATTTTATTCTTTATATGGTTAAAAAGTTTCCATTGGAGTTTAAATTTATAATATTTTAAATACTAAATATTATATAATTTTTATTTATACGGGTTCGCGGGTTCACCCGCGGGTTCGTTTTCCACACCCACACCCAAACCCAAATCCACTGGGTTTTTCTTTATACGGGTTCACAAGTTCGTGGGTTGTAAATTCACCACCCAAACCCGACCCTACAGGGTCGGGTTCGGGCGGGTGCCCGCGGGTGCGGGTCAAATTGCCATCCCTAATTATATATATGTTTGTTTTTGTTATTTAGAGTGCATTAGGTAGCCAAACACGAAATTGTTGGGTTTGATTTTTGATCGAATTGTTTAAACATATTAGGTACAAGTTTTCTTCAAAGAAGGAAGTCGGATAAAATTTAATAAGTGTATTTTAAAATTTAATTGAATGTAGTTTAAGAAATTAAAACATATATATTTTTAAATGTGAAACGTGTCGGTTCAGATCGGGTATGAATCAGTTGACCCAAACGAGTTCAAATGGGTCGGGTATAAGAACCGTCCAACTGGGTTTCGACTTTCGAGTATGCCCCTCCGGCCCAATTCGACCACTGCGATCCCTCTAAACGACACCGCATACAAACAATCAAGTATCAACATTCAACCAGCCGTTACTTAACCCCGATTTCACAGACAAACGCTGTTAATTATCGAGCAACCTCAAAAACAGGTGCTTCAAAGCTAAGCCACTCCATGCATTTGCTTCGATACTGCATATTTTTTTTTTTTCGATTTTTCTTTAAACCAGTTGAATTCTTTCTTTTTGAGTCCATTGGTGCTTGATTCACCAACTGTATTCTTGACTCGATCCATTTTACGGATAAAAAAACCCATCCAGTCTTGTCGAGTATGACCTGACTCCACTGCCAGTGACTCTCCACTGTCGAGCCACTTTTACAATTTCACACCTTGACGCATCTGATTTAGGGAGATATATATATAAGGTATAGAAACATGGGTACTCGTTCCTCGCAGCCAAAGAAGAGAGTAGCATTTGTACTGATTGATGGGTTGGGAGATGTATCGCTGCCCAAATTAGGACTCAAGACTCCTCTGCAAGCAGCTAATGTTCCCAATTTGGATTCCATTGCATCTGCTGGAGTTAACGGTCTCATGGATCCTGTTGAAGTAGGCTTGGGTTGTGGAAGTGACACAGCTCACCTTTCTCTATTAGGTTATGATCCAAGAGTATATTATCGGGGACGAGGCGCTTTTGAGTCCATGGGTGCTGGATTGGCAATGTCACCTGGAGATATTGCATTTAAGGTCTGTGTATATATTGTTGTTCATTTTCCATTTTTATAATATTTCCTTATTGTTGTAATTAATCTCAGATGACCTTGGCTTAATCAGTATCATTTTAATGTAATTTACCATGCATCAATTTTTGTAATAGCATGATGGTATGTATATTAGAATTATTGGCTCTGTAACCGGTTTGCTGTTGTTGGTTTATTGGATTAAGAATAAGAAAGTTAATGTGAATGGCAGTTTGGATACCAGTGAAGATTTTGGAATTAATATAAATGCATTTATTTGAATATAGGTCTAATATAAAATTGTGCACCTAGAGCATTTTTGTTCATGAGAATATTGAAAGGTGGTTTAGTATACAACTAAAACTTTTTCAATATGTTGATAACTATGAGAAAGGCTATTACATCCACTCGTGAATAAAAATGTCTTACACGTCTTTCATTTTAATATTCTGACTATAAATCTAGAACCATAGACCTTACCTGTAAGGAAATTCTTATTTTATTTGCAGTGTGTTACCTGTTTGGGTCAGCTTTTTTGTGGCAAGACATTGAGGTCTAACTTATGCAGAATCTAGCTGGATAAGAAGTATTCTCCTGAGAAGCCTAAAGGCTAGAGCCAATAATATGAATCTTGCAACAGAAATGAACTATTTTGGTCTAAGGAAAAGGGTCATTGGTAGTCTTATGGTCTTTATATGTTCTGGTCCAATAAAATCATGTTTAGAAGTGCAGTTACTTAGGTGTAGTTGTTATCATTAGCCCATTACACATCATATTGAGTTCAAGTTGATTATTTGGTCTTGATTAACTTGGGTCTAGTTTTACCATGAAAGATCCTAATTGTCCAAGTTTTAAGATAATTTTAGTCACTTAAGATAAATAAGAGTTAGGTTTATAAGTATGACTATGTACTTCCGCTAAATAATCGCCATTGTTTGCTCCTTACAGGTCAAATCAGTAATATACAACTATACAAGTCAAGTGATTTTCATTTCTTATTGCTTTGCCATTTTTTATAAATATCTTGTCACTATGGTCATAATTGAATAGAAGGCATATGCACTCCTTTCTTTCCTTTTTCTGTGTTTTTATTTTTATAATAGAACCTCACTTTCCCTTAAATATTCACCCAGTGTTTTGCTCCATATCAGGTCAAATTAGAAAGATTCAATGGACTAATGTAAATGTGGATAGAATTTTTATACAATAGTATCTGATTCTTTTAGTTCCTTCAACTTATATATATTATCATTATGGTCAATTTTATTTATGGGGTAGTATGTTAAATTGGTTGTTTCTTGTAACTTGCCATTACAATTGTTTAATCTCCAGTCAAATTTTGCAACCTTGGATGAGAAAACTGGAGTAGTTATCAGTAGGAGGGCTGACAGGCATTTTGAAGATGAAGGGCCTGTCCTCTGTGCAGCATTGGACAAAATGAAGCTACCATCTTTTCCTCAATATGAGGTTAGAGTCAGGTGCGGATGTTTGCAGTTTACATATCTATGAACACACACAAGTGCTTGCAATTCATCAGATGATTTAAGAATTTTTTGTTTACTCCACTAGTTCTTGATATAAACTTTAAATACTTTAATGAACTTTGAAGTTTGAATTTCCAAATTATTTTGTGTCAAGGTTTGTTAATTCGAAGATCATCAGAAAAAAAGATTAAGGTAGGCCTAAGTACCTTTTTATTATTCAAAATAAGAATTTGTTGCCCTTACTCAAGTTGTATAAAATTCTCTGATCTCTAATTACCTTAAATATCATTATTTTTTTGGTTGAAGCCCCTTGCTTCTAATTTTTAAGAATAAGATGCGGACAAGTTATAAACAAACATTTTATCTGTTATAGGTATGCAACAGAACACAGGTGTGGGGTGGTTGTAAAAGGACCAAAATTAAGTGGAAATATTTCAGGGACTGATCCATTGAAGGACAACCGCTTACTGTTGCAAGCTCAGGCACTGGATGATACTGATGAAGCAAAGCATACAGCAGCAGTTGTTAACGAGTTATCCAGGGAGATGTCAAAAATTCTGGCTTCTCATCCATTGAATGCAAAAAGGGAAGCAGAAGGGAAGAACATAGCCAATCTTGTCCTTTTGCGAGGCTGTGGTATTCGAATTGAGGTTTGTTGTAATTCTTATTTGTCATCATTTTTCTATTTGCTTTTTATTAGTGCAGCTGGGATTGCTTAGAGCAACAATCTGTGAGTGTTTCACTATGGATGTAATTTTCTCTGGTAATATTAGGTTACAGTTATAGATCTTATACTTATCTTCCATTTTCTTTTTTCTTTTTTCTGTTCTTCTGTCTTTGAGGAGTGGTGTCAACCGTTAAAGAATTGGTTTTCTTTTCGAACATCTAACATATCATATTGTAATTGGAAACGGAGGTTATTCTTGGGATAAATCTATCAAGTTTGAGCTTGCAGCTGGTAAACATTTGAAGGTTGAGAAACAATTTTGCTGGTGCTGGGGCTTGCTTCCATTTAGCCATTTTTCTGACTCTTATCAATTGTATATCATGCAATTTTGAGTCGGCTTATATAAAGTGGACAAAGCCAGCTTTCTGTAGGGATCTTCTTGCTAAAATGTTCTCTCCTTTTGGTGGGGGATGTAAGGCCTCAAGCTATTTGGATATGTGTAATATGGCTCTCTTTTGGGTAATATGGAAGGAGGGAAACAGGGAATGTTTGAGGTTAATAAGGGGGAGGATGTCCACATTTTGTAGGATGAAATCCATTTTTGGGCATCTCTTTGGGCTTCTTCGTGGCAGCTAATTTCAAAGGAGTACTTTTCTTATTCATTAACCACAATTTGGAGGCAGCTATAACCTAAAGAGGGTTATTCCTTTTGCTTTTGTGAGGGTTCATTGTATAGCCTGCCTTACGGTTTTTGTGTATTCTTTTTGTTGTTGATCCTGGAAGTTTTTGTAAGCTGGGGTTGGCCCATCCTTGCGTCCCTTGTATATGCTTCCCTGTTTTACGAGAGAGATCTTTTCATAGGAAGGATAACCTGGTGGTTTTTTTTTTTTTTAAAGAAAGGATTTGATATTGCTTGGAGTTCAGACAACGAGAGAGATCTTTTCATAGGAAGGATAACCTGGTGGTTTTTTTTTTCCAAGTTACTGGAAAGCTAACCTAATATTTTTGCTGACGTTTTGGTCTTACAAAGCAAACCATCTTGCTAGGCATATTTCTGAGTGGAGAATTTAGTTAACTTACAATTTGGAAGAATTTAATTTGATTCAGTGTGCATTTTTTTCCATATTGTGTATTGCAGGTTCCTCCATTTGAAAAGAAACACGGGCTGTGGCCATGCATGGTAGCTCCTACTAAAATTATAGCTGGTTTGGGCCTATCACTTGATATTGATATCCTTGAAGCTCCTGGAGCGACCGGTGATTATCGAACAATGTTAACTTCCAAAGCAATTGCCATAGCTAAGGCACTCTCAGCCCCTTTGCATCCGTGCCCAAGTGTATTTGTACCAGGGGGGGAGGATAAGCACAAACCAGGCCGACCAGATGGCTATGATTTTGGGTTTCTCCACATTAAGGTCTTAACCTTCTGACTGCTGCGATATATTTGTCTTTTTAAGGTTTCCACTTGCAAAGTCCAGGACCACTTTGAAAACTTGACTTTTTCATGGTGTGACTTCAAAATTCCTTTTTATATGCATTTTTTTTCTTCTTCTAGTTGTCTTCATATTCAAGTGAAAAATACTTTAAAAGATCCAACTCCAATCTGTGGCTGAAGTTGGATATTAGAGTCTGAAGTGTTGCAACAGAACGTGTAACTTGTTCATTTGTGCATGACTTACCCAAACACGAACTCCTTCGTAATATCATCCAAATTTATGTTTACTGATTGAGCCTGGACCGTTAGGATTGAAGACTTTATTTGTATTTTTTCCAGTTAAATATCACATTGTCGTTCATACATACAGCTCTATTGTTGCTGATTTCTTCTCTCTTATTCCTTCGTATTTACTTTGATTTTGAATTTTGCTTGTTTTCTTGCTTTATAATGCCTACGGTTTTAAGTTTGGCATATTATGACAGTAATGAAGTTGTCTTTAATATTTTATTGCAGGCAGTAGATGATGCAGGACATGATAAAGCAAGCATTTTCAAAGTGAAAGCACTAGAAGCTGTAGATCGAGCAATAGGCCAATTGGCCAGACTCCTCTGGCAGGCAGAGTTGACCGGGAACTTCCAGTACTTCCTTTCTGTCACCGGAGACCACTCTACCCCAGTTGAATATGGAGACCACAGCTTCGAACCAGTTCCTTTTGCTATGTGCCGGTTAGCAGACTTTGTGCGTGTGGTGGGTGGGGAATCCGTCATCATGAAAACCTCCCTTGACCCATTTCCTCTTCCAACCATCAAGGCTGGTGAAGACCTTACGGAGGATGTGAAGTCTGAAAAAGAGAGAAACAGCAAACAGCTCCAGGCTTTTAGCGGTGATTCAGTTTGCGAGTTCAATGAGATAGCAGCAGCAAGGGGATGTCTTGGGCGGTTTCCGGGAGGTGAGATGATGGGAATTATAAAGAACTGCCTTAAACTAAATGCATAAACCTGTTTGGTTCTTGAATAAAGATCAACAGAAAAAAAAAAAAAAAAACTTCAAATAAATGTGATCTTACGAGTTCTAATCATCAAAATTGATTATTCACTGATGTAGAATAATCTGATATTGTTTTATCAGACAAAAAGTAAAGCATAAAAGTTAATTTTGATTTCTTGCTCGACTGCAATTTTTTTATTCACTCCAAGGTCGAGCATTCTCTTTATGATATTGTAAATTCATAGCACGCAATTTACGGTTTTTTATTTTTATTTTTTATAAATATTACAATAATTCGGCATCTTAGAGAGGAGGTAATCTCATGGTACAGATGTGAGGGGCAAACCACCGGGCCCTTAAGTATTTTGAGTTTATTTGCTTAAGCCCACCAACTTAATAATAAATTTCTCACAAATATCATCCGATATAGTCAAAAAAATTGATTTATTTACATCTTTGAAAATGGTAAGCTACGAGATATACGAGGATTTCACTAATTATTATTATGTCATCTATCAACTATGTTGTTAAACACTGAATAATTTGCTTAATAAATTGTTGATTTAATAGTTTGGTTAACTATACAATGTATGCTAACCGTAATTATAGAGATTTTTTTGTTTAGAAATTTCATAACTTATTATTAAAATTTATTTACTATTGAGTAAGTAATACCGAGATTATTTAATAAATTTCATAAACCCATTTAAAAAAAAAATCATGGTTTTTCGAGAGCGAATCCAAAACCAATATATTATAGGTTTTAATGGGATGACTCATTAACAAATTGATCCGATAATACTAGATCATAAACTGTTATTTTGGGTTGTGTGAAATATTTTTTTTAATAAAAATGTTACAATATTTCGGGATTTGGGGATGGGAGACAGACTCGAACTCACAACCTCATGGTATAAATGTAAGGGGCAAACCATTGGATCAACCTCATTTTATCGGTTGTGTGAAATTTTACCATGTCTAGTGTGCATTATGAATTGTTGCGATATCAAAAAGTACAGTAGAAAATTCTCATTAGTTTGTGTAAATATGATTGTTGTGATTCTCTTTTCAGGAATGATGAACTGAACTTATTAATATCATCTCTTTAATTATAAGTTGTTAGATGGATAAGATAATTATATTTACACAAACTAATGAGAATTTTTCAAGATATAGATACAAACTAACTAATTATAAGTTGTAATGGAGACTATCAAGAGGAGCTGCCAATGTTGACGGAGATGCCGAAGGAGAGGAAATGGAAGGAGATGCTGTACTAACAATGAAGCAGCCAAGCAGGGGAAGATGCATGTGAAGATGCTGATCTTGAGACGATCGGGAGAGGAAAATGATGGAGAGTATTCCTACAGATTTCCCACCGAATGATTATCTGAATTGGATTTTAATTAATTTTTCTTTCTAAAATTTTCTCAGCATTCAATAATTACAAACTATTTTATATGAATCTAATTATTCTCTTAAAAATTCTAAAATAAATATACCGTTAATACAGTTCATTTCTACTGTTGTTATAAACTCTAATATCTTTGGTGTTCTCCAATATCTTAACTTATATAATAAGAAGAAATTTAACGGAAAAGCCTTCCAACCATATTGAAGACAAAATTTTACATAAAAATAAAAATTCAAGTGTATCATTATAATGCAGTCTTGGAGGACTAATAAAGATAATATATTTTTGTCAAGTTCATCAATGCATTAGTGATTTATTGGAAGTCTTTCATTCATTTTTTGTGAACCAACTATAAGTTAGTTCAATAGAGCTTGTAATTTTTCATGATTCATTTTTATTAAATTTCAAGAGTTATATATATATATATATATATATATATATATATATATATAAAGAGTAATGCTAGGTTTCCTAATTTTTTTCCAAATGTGTGTAGTACATGAGGTGTCAACATCACACCACTCATCATACAATCTCATGATTTGTAAATTGTTGACACCTCACGTGCTACAAACATTTAGAAAAGAATTTGGGAAGCCTAGCATTACTCATCCAAGAAATCCTTAATATTATGTCAAAATCGAAAAGAAAAAAAAAAGATCTTGTGGTTCCGAATTATTAAAAAAAAAAAAAAAAAAAAACACCCTTTAACAAGCGATTTTTTGATTAGCCAACTATAAGGAGGTTTTTAATTACTAAGATTATTTTTCAATTTTGATCAAATTTCACGAAAAGTACTTGAATTCTCTTCTCCTGAATACTAATTAAATTGTGGGCAAGTACTAAATTGCAGGACGACACTGAAACAAACAAAAATAGAAGAACTAACTACTCAGGAAAATCCTACACCTTTCAAACTTTTTAGCAAATAAAACAAAGTTGTAAACTGGTCATATTATAAATTAAAAATGACTTAAACAAATATATATGATTGTCTTTCACAATCCATGGAATCCAAGGATTTTTGTTTACTTATATGGAACATGTGTCCAAGAATATAATTATTCACTTCACTCAATTTCACTGCCACCCACTTTAACAGCATTGCTAGTCTGACTGCTAAATCCATACCAGCAAGAATAAAATTTAAACTTTGAATTTTCAGCTATTGGAGACGCAATTCTATTTCAAGATTTCATCTTTCGTTTTGGAAACTTATAGGCTACAAACATTTTAGCATCTTCGGGATCAAAATCAGATGTCAACAATCTATGTAAAAAGCAACTCTTTTATTATCCCTTCTTCTAAATATATATATATACAAGAAATGAAATTCCAAAATCTGTACAAATTGATACATGATTAATTGTAATACATTTAAGGACTATCAAGCTCCAACCTTTTTAGTGACTCATAAGTTATAACTCCGAGCGGCGACTCTTGCAGGTTGTAGCCTAGTGCTTTTGTTCCGAGTGATTATCTGTGATCATAGCGGAAGAGCATCACACTGGTTTGCTGATATTTGATTCCCAGATTTCCTACTTTTCAAGGACTCTACAAAAATTTCAAAACCCAGATAAGATTTCAAAAAGTAATGTCATATTGATTGTTTACATGAATTCACAGACTCTTATCTGCCAAATGCATATAATACAGACTATACAGTTATGGCAGAATAAAACTTGGTCATTGATTTTTTAAACAGCTGTGATGTAGGTCCAGGATTTCGAACAAAAGTCACAAAATTACTATCAGATACAAAGAATTTGAGAGAACACTTGTAGAGTCATTTATGAGCGTGAAAACTACATGCGGACATGTTTCCTGTCATTCGTCAATAAATAAACCCCGCAATTGTTGGGGAAAAATGAAAAGAAATCGTCATTACTGGTTAGTGAACTTGAGGAAACTGTACATACATTAAACGGAGAGAATAGCTAATTAGCTATACCAAAGTTATATGATTCTCTTCCAAGAAATAAAAAATAAGCTTACCAACTTTTTCTCGGATGATGGCAGCATATTCAGCCCCGCCACTTTTTTGCGAAAAGGAGTATATATCATGGAACATGCCATTTGAAGGTTGAATTCCGGCATCCTCCATCCATTGCAAGACCTGCATTAAGATTCATTGAGTTTCCCATGTAACAACATTTAGCAAACATGTAAATACATGAGAAATTTACCATAAAAGGTCATGTCAGAATGTCCTATTGCCACACTAATTCTTAGGGAAGAAGAAATTTTGTATTTATGTTTATAATGCACAGTAAATACCGCAAAGTCCTTGAAAATTTGAATCTTTATAATGCATGTGAAAGAGAAAGAAATGCTGTCTTGTATCAAATTGATATTACAAGTAGAATCCAATGTAGCATATTTCATCAATGCGGGCTCATATTTAAGTACACTTGACCTTTAAAATTACATTGTTGCCAATTTAATTATGACACTAAAGCGGCAATGAACAGAAATACAGTAATTTCCTTTACACAGTATGGAATTAAATCGGTTTAAAGAATTACTGATCCGATTGTAATTGCAAATCGCTATTCGCTTCCAAGCCATTGCAGTAGGGCACTAAAACTGAACCGACTTTACTCAAATTAAAGATATCTAAACATTCACCACCATGCCAGTTGTGAAGTATGAGACACTGGATGGGTTCTCTTTATGGTGTAACTACCAAAAGCTAAAAATCAAATGCTACGTTGAGACAGAAAAGTTTGATAAGCTTAGGAACTATTATAGAGAAAACTTACCTCAATATATTTTCTCCAATTTCCAGCAGCCAGAAGATTTTTCAACAAAATTGAATAAGTATTCAAGTTGGCTTCAGGACCGGATGCTACTATCTTATAGAACAACTGCATGTATGAAAAAGAACAAAAAAATGTAGAGCAAGATCAGAATCTGAAATGAATTGAGAATCCAAATTTTTTTGAACTTTATCTTTACCAACTCCCCTTCTTGGTGATACTGAGATCCTCTTTAATGTAGAAGAGCAAAAAGAAATTAATTATATGAAGATGTAAATATATTTTCAAGTACCTTCATCATAGACTCATTTTTCCCACTTTTTCCGAGAAGTTGCAGGAGCTGATTAATAAGTCCAATTGAAGCTACAGGAAATGATGGTTCCATCAGTTTGATGAGTTCAGATGTTGTCCTCCAATCTCGTAATCTTCAACCAAAGTTCAGATGTTAGTTTACAAGCAGACAAGAAAACTGATAAATTAATCAGTATTACAAAAGCAGATCTATCAGATGAAGCGTACTCATGGAGACAGTTAAATAAGGCATAGTCTCATATTAAAAATGGGTATGTAAGTTAAAAACAAATCAGAGTAATCTTTATCCAGAGAACTAGGTGAATTAAGCGAAACAAGGACTAGAAACAAAAATTACTTGCATATCATTATTAGTAGGAGACGCCATATCAGACATCAGAACGATTTTCCCTTTCTTTTAGTCTCTATTTTTTTAGTAAATTAGTGAATAATTATAGTAAAAGTATGGACAAAACATCTGACATCAATATAAATGGCTCTATGAGTAAGCATCCTCCATTAATTAGGAAGCATTTAAATGTACATCTTCGGTAAGAAGTTCAACGAGGTATATCTATAGCTGACAGTGAGTAACCATTCTGTCTAAAAATACACAATTGAGTCAAGCACAAAGAAGAAAAAGAAAAAGATAAAATGTAGACCACAAACTTACCAAAAAAAAAAAAAAAAAAGACCATACAATGACCAGCGTGATTCGTGTTTATACTAATGAACATGGATAGGTATCGATATATGGAACTCACATGCTACAAGCTGATACCATTTCATAGAAAATGGCATCACTAAAGGGAATGTCTTTTTCTCTCATAAACTCTGCCAGAGAAAGAACCTTGGTTGGTTGGTCTCCTTTATTGAAAGCTCTCATCAGTGCTGAACATGCTATAGAATCTGGCTGGATATCATTTGTTTCCATTTCTAGAAACAGCGCACATGCCTTTTCCCAATTTTCTGAAATAAAAAGTTAAAAAATAATCCTAGCAGTTTAGCTCAAAATTTTAAATTTGAACTAAATGACTGAGTTAGCAGTTCACATTACACACTTACCTGAAGCATTATAAGTATGCAACATTGCTGTATATGTAATAACATCAGGAGAACAACCAGACATCTTCATCATGTCGAACATGGATTCTGCTTCTGTGACTTGGCCCTACATATTGAATTAAAAGAGTGAGAAACAATGGAAACCAGATTTCCTCAAGTCACACAGACAATTTAAGTTGCACATCTTGTCAAGGACTTGCCTGTTTACTGTAGGCACAGATCACAGATGAGTACACCTTCTTGGTCAAAGGAATTTTTAAACTCCTCATGTCATCAAGAAATGCAAGTGCTTCGTCATATTTTGACAGTTTATAGCAACTGCTTATCAGGACAGTATAGGTAACAGAATCTGGCATGATTTTTCTTTTTCTCATAGATTTGTATAAAGCAATACCCTTCTCGTATTCCCCCACATTCATAAAACCGCCAATAGCTGAATTATAAGCAATTGTATTCAATTTGATGCCTCGCAACTCAGCTGCTGAAAGTACAGAGTCGATATTTACCTTTTGGCCACAGCGGCTGCAGGCAGCCAAGAGGGTGCATATTGAGACAACATTTGGCCGGATGCCATCTTGTTCCATTTCACGGAAGACTTCTACAGCTTCAGCTAGCAAACCATTAGATCCGTAAGCATCGATGAGTGCGCTATAACTAACGATATTAGGCTTCAAATTATTTTTCTTGATCATGTCAAACACTTCCTTGGCTTTTCCAGGTTGTTGTGATCTTCCATAAGCATTAAGTAAAGATGTATAAGATACAACATCTCGGCGAAGACCATTTTTTTTCATCTCTTTAAAAACTGATAATGCCTCTTTACTCATTCCATGTGATGCATATGCACCCAAAAGAGCATTATACGCAACAATATTAGGTTTTAAACCTTCTGCAACCATTGTATTGAACAAAGCCTTACAATTTTCAATCTGCCCACTCACGGAATACAAATGAATGATGCTAGTGAAAGTCACAATGTCAGGGCAACATTCTGCTTTCTTCACCCTCATGGAGTTAAACAAATCAATAGCTTTCCCATACTGTCCAAGCTTCACTAGGCAATAAATCACAATATTATGGGTGGTAGTGTCAGCACGGATGTTGGTTCCTTTCATTAATTCAAAGTAAGACAAAGCTTTTGAATACTGAGCCCCAGTCTTGTATGCTGATAACACAATATTGTGAGTCACAAGATCAGGTCCAACTCCATTTTCGGTCATTCTCTTGCAAACTTTCAAAGCCTCTCTCCAATTTCCACTAGACCCACAAGCATTGATCAAATTATTATAGGTTGACCGACTGGGAGGGATCTGCACACAAATATTAATGTCAAATATATCTTTTGTAGAAATGTTATGAAAAGCCTCTGAAACAATTATTTAAAAAATCATTGCTACTTTTATTCTAAAGAGTTAAGCTACCAGAATAATAGTACATATAAGTTAACATTATACTGTTATTAGTGATGAATTATCTCCATATAATTTACTTAAGCAATAATTGTTATCTAAATCTGATTAAGTCCAATTTAGGAATACCATTTACCACATAATATTTCTATGGGTATGGTTGGAATTCAATATATGAAAAATGAGTCATAATCAAAACTGATCTACACCAGTCACGATAATAGTTATAGGAATGATTCCATGAAACTAAAAGTGTCAAGTAATGTTCAAAATGTTTCTTCAATGATACTATATTTGACATGAAAAGAAAAAGAAGGATGCTCACATCAAGTTAGACCCACAAAGATTGATTAGGGAAGGAAGGAAAAAAGGAAGTACACACAGCTGCACGCAGCATATCATTGAAGATATTCATAGCCCATTGCCACTGACCCGTTCGACCATGTGCATTGATAAGAGCATTGTATGTTTCAGCATCTGGCTTGCACCTAGCAGGAAAAATGATAATATATAATAAAACTAACATATCAACAAAAGAACCCACAATTATTTTGGGACACAGCTATATCAAGTTGAACAAATTATTGCTGAGATTCCACTAGAAATTATTAGGTGTGAATGAAGAAGATGCGAAAATGATAAGCATACCTCCATTCTTGCATTTCAAAAAAACAACCCACGTGCCTCATCTGTCCGATTATGCCTAGCGTGCAATCTGATCATTATTGTAGATATCATTTCTTGCAACGTAATTCTTCTGATTTTTCATCAATTAAAAACTAAAATGCTATGTTCAATAGCTCCCCTTTGGTAGCTCTATTACAATTTAAAATGCAATCAATTAAATAAAAATCTCAACTTTAACGTTGTTAAGTGAAAATAAATAAATAAAAAAAACATTGAATTGAACTGAAATGAATTTCAGTACCTTAATTAAAAAGGGAAATTCTTTCTAGCGAATCGGCCGACCAGTGATTCAAGACGCCCTCCACATCCTCCCAGCGTTTGAGCTCCAACACTTTGGCGACGACATCGGAGATCATCCAGTCCTTTTGGAAGCGGTCGCCGTCCACTCTTAAACGGTAGCGTCTGGGAATGTCGGACTTTCTGAGGCCGGTGAGTCGAGTGGAGACCTCGTTTTGGCCTTTGTCGTAGTCCACGAAACCTGATTTGACTTCTCGAAGGGTGAGTCGGTGTCGGGTTTCTTCACGGAAAGGACGGTTAGGGTTTTGGGTGAGTAGGGATGAGTTGACTCGGGCGAGGGAGTGGGTTTGAAGAAGGGAGAGCGGTGGTGAAAGGATAGGTTGGCCATTTTATGAGAGAGAGAGAGAGAGAGAGAGAGAAGATAATGTTAAACCGTTTTTATAGGGGTTCTCTGTAACCGTTTAAACCGAAAATGGAGGTTAGAGCTTAGAAGTTAGAAGTGCTAAGTTGCAAATTACAATTATAACCTTACATATGGCATTTTTTTTTCATTTTTATGTTTGATGGGTAAATACATTGATGGTCCCTCATGTTTAACATAATTGCAGCTTGAGAACAAGTTTTTCTGTTGTCAAATAATAATAATAATTGTCTTGTTATACTTAAATCCCATAGTAGATAATAATTTGGGATAATGTCAAAAAAAAAAAAAGGTAATAATTAGGGATGACATTTTCATTTTTCCCCACAAGCCCCAAATCTCCAATTCTCCCATCCCCATTTCTCTCAAAACTTGTACCTATTATCAATTTCCCAATATTCCTCGTTTCTGCCATTTCACCTATTTTTCCCCATTTTAACACCCTACTACCCTCGTTATGATTAATAGTCCTAAATTTTATTTGAATTTGCATTATGTAATTTTATTTGAATGATTAAATTTTAGTACCTAATTGATGCAGAGTATCTTGTAATAAAAAATGGTGATAAATTTTCAAATTTGTCATTTCTAGCTAGCTTTCAAAGACATTCAATGGTGGGTCGACCATAGCTGTTGGCAACTTGACACCCAAGTCTAGTTTAATGCAGTAAAGGTCAAAATAATGAGATGAAAATAGTGAGAACATCATATTGTTGTTCTTAGTAATTTCAACATTTAATGTAGTAAATTAGGAAATTCATTATGTATGTTTTTAAAACAAAACTTAACCGAACACGAATCGCAATGTTTTATTTTATTTATTTTTTATTCGGAAAACAAAAAATGGCATTGGAATGAAAATCGAACTGAAATGAAAATCGAACTAAAAATTTAATAGATTTAGTTATAAATAATATTCGAGATATAAAATAACGACCTATTACATTTGTTTTACGTGACCTTCAATATTAATTTTGTCTTGACCCCCCATAGCCAAAATCCTGGTTTTGCCATTGTATGGCACGATCTAGCACAATTCCATATAAGCACAACATAAATATTATATAACTTCGTAACTCTTCTTAAAATGATTTAAGGTTAGAATAGATAGATTTTAGTTGTAGCTAGATCAAGCACGGTTGTGCACTCTCTCAAGTTGTCTCATAATTAGTCTGGATTCAACATTTTTTAAAAAAAAAATTCAGTTTTCTCTTTCTAATTAATGTTCCAATTACATAGTGTGATAATCTTGTGCAGTTGCTGCAAATCCTGTGTATCAATATATATGGGGTTTTCAAATATAGCCACCGTTAAGATGCCAAAACCACAATAGCCACTAGTTTTTAAAAAACCAAATATAACCAATATGATCATGGATCAACCAATATGATCATGGATCATGGATTGTGTGGTGGAAGTTAGTGGGGGGTTTGACAGTTATACCCCTGGAGACGACTTTATTGTATTTAAATACCTGATCTTACAATTTTACCCCTATTCGAATTCTTCTGATCTGACATCTAATTGTTCTACTAAAAGACAAAATTACCCTTGTTATAGAATCTCGGTTCAAAAGACAAAACGGAAACGGAAAGGCACCAGTAACAAAAGCTTCAAAAGTGAGAAAGCCACACTGAAGAACGACGACCGCAGGCCGCAAGGGAGGGAAAACGGGAAACGGAAAAGCCTTGGAAAGGGAAAGGGAAAGCCACAGTGTGTGGATACTCAGAAAAGAACGACGACCGCAGGTGACCACTAAATACCCTGACGACCACCGTGTGTGGATACGAGGTAGGATCGGATTAGGTGTGTTCTTAATCGGCACGATCCCTAATAATTTCCTTTGATTTGATATCCTCTATCCCTCATCGGCACGATCCCTAATTACATTTGATTTGATATTAGGGTTTGTTTCGAAATCTGAAATTACTTGAAATCTGGATTTAATCTTGAATTAATTCCCCCTTCCCGATTTGGGTCTTGATTTTTACCATGATTTTCCCATCAATCGTTTAGGACCCAAGACCGGTCTCCATGATTTCGATGGTTCACCCAAAAAAAAAAAACCCTTTACATGAAGCTTTCCGTGATGTTGCCATATCCCCTTAGACTTTACATGAAGCTTTCCATGATCTTGATTTCCATGATGTTGCCAAACAAGATGCCATGTCCAAGATTAAAGTTCCATGATACATTCATGATGTTGCCAAACAAGATGCCATGTCCAAGATTAAAGTTCCATGATACATTCATGATTCTTGACATTCCATGACGTTTCCATGACATTTTATGATGTTAATATGATTTTTCATGACGTTGCCATGACATTAAATGATTTCATGTCCAAGATTAACGTTCCATGACATTTTATGATGTTAATATGATTTTTCATGACGTTGCCATGACATTAAATGATTTCATGTCCAAGATTAACGTTCCATGAAGCACTCATGAATCTGGACATGGCATTTATGATGTTGCCAAACAAGATGCCATGTCCAAGATTAAAGTTCCATGATACATTCATGATTCTTGACATTCCATGACGTTTCCATGACATTTTATGATGTTAATATGATTTTTCATGACGTTGCCATGACATTAAATGATTTCATGTCCAAGATTAACGTTCCATGAAGCACTCATGAATCTGGACATGGCATTTTTCATGACGTTTCCATGACATTCAATTCATTTTTCATGACGTTTCCATGACATTCAATGATGTTTACATGACCTTCCATGACGTTGCAATACTTTCCATGATGATGCCATGACTTTCTTTACTTATGCCATGACGAAGGCTAACATTCCATGATGCTTTCGATTCCATGATATGTTTATATGACTTTACATGACCTTCCATGACGTTGCAATACTTTCCATGATGTTAACATGACTTTGTTTCCATGATGCCATAACGAAGGCTAACATTCCATGATGCTTTCGATTCCATGATGTTTATATGACTTTCCATGATGCCATCACAATCATCTCCCATGGCTTTCAATTACTTTTCATTACCTTTTCATGTTAGCCTCTTATAATTCTGTTTTTCTATGCTTTCATGAAGTGCCTATGGTTTTTACACGAATTGGCTATGATTTTACACGAATTGTGTATAGTTTTTACACGAATTACGTATAGTTTTTACACGAATTACGTATGGTTTTTACACGACCTGGCATTATTTCATATATTCCCCCTATTATTTTCAGATGGCTTTGGACCCAAACGCGAGAACCTTCTTATATCCGGATCATGAGAGATGGATCAATGCAAGGATAAACTCGAGAGGTCGGCAGCACTGTAACATTATTGTTGACATTGGCAACGTATTAGGCAGATTAAACGTTTTAGAGCAGTTTAAGCAAGGACCTTTCGGTCATTACCTTGATCTGCATTTGCCCGTCACTACACATGGAAAGGTTTTGCATTCTATTCTGAAAAGGCAGATCGAATATACCAGTACGTCTGAAAAAGCATCACCACCTCGAGATGACGAAATGTGGTTTGGGCTGGGTAGGCAACAACACCGTTTCGGTCAAGTTGAGTTTTGCCTATGTTCTGGGCTAAAAATGGGTAAATTGCCAGAAGGAATAATAAAGGCGATACTCCAACGAAGGACAGCCTATACGCAAGACATTTCCAGAACCAAACTGCGTACAATTCTGTGTTCCAAACTTTTAAACAACTGACCGACGATCAAGGTGAAGATGGCCTGAAGATGGCAAATCTGTTGGTTATAGGATATGTCTTATGCACTGTCGACCCACGTGACCGTGTACCGCTATGGATGTTTGCATTATTGGATGACGAAGTAGCTTTCGAAGGTTTTCCATGGGGTTCATACGTGTATAGTTATACTTTGAACCGGCTGAAAAATGCTATACACAACAACGTTGACAATCTGAGACCCAAAACAATCGAATCAGGTTTTGAAGGAGAAGGTAAACAAGAATCACAGGACGCAGGTCCTTCCAAAGGAAATGCAAAAAGAAGAAGAATTAAAAAGAGTGAAAGCAAACCCGATGAAGCAGGTCCTTCCAAAGAAAATGCAAAAAGAAGAAGAATTAAAAAGACTGAAAGCAAACCCGAAGCAGACAAGAATGAGTCATACTCCAAAACAATCAAATCAGGTGTTGAAGGAGAAGGTAAACAAGAATCACAGAACGCAGGTACTTCGAAAGGAAATGCTTCCATCACTTACAACCTTTCCGGATTTCTTCTCTCTTTTCAGGTATGTACACCGACCACTATGCAATGCCGATTGACTGGATCCATTTCCTGACACATGTTTATAACGCTATTTAATGAAAACGTTAATAGGTTTGGGCCGTTGAAAGATTTCCTTCTCTGACCGGCGTAATTGGCATTCGTCGCGAGCGGAGTTATCCACGGTTCAAAAACTGGGAGTTTTTGAACGCTTCAAATGGGTTCGATGAATTGTTTTTCGACAGATGCAATGTATGTGTGTATATACATAATTGTCATGTTAGATATTTATCTCACTTTAACATTAACATTAATCCTGTGATATGTGCTGATGTGCAGTTGGTAACAGTGGACCTAAAACCTACTCCAGCCGAAACACAGCAAACCTACTTCAAATCAATTGACATGGATTACGTCTGTGACAGATTTGTTCATCTGGGATGCCCTGCCCAGCCGTATCGAAGTGAGTCTACTAGTGATGAAGTAGGGTGTGAATTGCCTGGTGGTATTCCGGATTTGGACAACCAGGAAACCAAGAATAAAAAGGAACAAATCGATTCCCATCAAAAATCGTGTCCACCTTCGGTTCAGAGGACACTGTTTGCCAACAACGAATCTCTTGAGACTACACCCAATCCAAACGGCATGGATGACCTTGACCCAAAGGAGGTTACATATAAAAGTATGTGTGGGATGATGACAAAGGTTTTGTTTGACGTTCTTCCCAGGGTGCTTCCCCAGACAGCGGTGAAGGATGTGTTGCCTAATGAGGTTACGGAAAAAAATACTTCTGAGGTGATAACGAAGGTGCTGTATGACGTTCTACCCAAGGTGCTTCCTCAGGCACTTAATGATGTGCTCCCTAAGGTCCTCCCTCAGGCACTGAATGACATTCTTCCGAAGTTGATGCCTGCTTATCTGGAGAAGGCGATGCATGACAATCTGTACAATGTGCATGGGAATGCCTCCGACTCTGCCAACAAAAAAGACAAAACTGAGGCAAATGATAATAAGGACTCCGACGGCGCAAAACCAGATGGACATCCTCCCAAAGTCAATGAAGCTGAACAGAATCAGTACAATGTGCATGTCACTGCCTCCGACCCTGCCGAAAAAAAAGACAAACTTGAGGAAGTTGATTAAGATCTCCGAGGCCCCAAAACCGGATGAACATGCTCCCAAAGTCGATGAATTTGAAGTTGCAGTTGAGGTACACATATTCTGATCCAAGTCCTTACATAGTACAAAATTATTTGAGTACAATACTATTTGGCTTTCTTAATACCTATTCCGCGTTACCCATTTATTATTTTTGGCTTTCTTATTACCTATTCCGTGTTATCCAAAAGGGTACATACAAGTTACGGTTTAGTCACTCTTCGAGGTTCTTTGATCATATAGCAATGTTTCTTTGATCATATACCAATGCTTTTAATTGCATTTATTGCGTCACAGGCTTTTACAGGGTCCCCTATAGTCTGCAAACGACGATCGATCTTGAACCTTACAGCTCTCCGGTTCCCAACTTGAAGGTCCCGACAGTGGAACAAAGTATAACTCTGTTGGAAAAAAGACCAGACAACTACCCAAAAGGGATTTAGAAACCGCGAGGAAGCGGAAGAGATCCAAATTTCTGAACAGACAGTGGATCGATCCTGAGACAAGGAAGAAGCAGCAAAAGCAAGGAAAAACGCCACAGATCCTTGATATCAGTGATGATGACGATTTACTGGACACTCAATATGCCGCTTTCCTGACAAACACCGGCGATAATATTTCGTAAATTTAAACTTTAATTTTTTTAACCTCTTCATCCTCTTATTATCTATCTTTTTTACTTGCATCTAATACGTTTCGTGTTGTACCACAGTCTTTACGTGGGTCAAGAAGAGCGATTTACTCGGCAACATTTTCTCGATATGAGGAGCGTCTCGGTGCCGTTCTCCAACCTGGTAATTATAACTGTTTTTGTACATGCTATTATTGTCTATGCTATTTATCCCTTTATGTTTTGGCCGAACACCTTAAACAATCCTTTTTAATAAAAACCAAAATTCTATCAGCATATCGACAGCTTTATGGATGTTCTATGGAGGCGGCGTTCGTCCCTAGAGACCGAGTATGCACAGGACATCACAATGGTTGACTGTTCATTCTATGTAAGTATACCCGACTAAGTGCGTATCCAACAGTCATTTAATCAGTATAACACATCCCTGTGTCAGACAAAGTAACACCAATCCTTTAAACAGCTTAACCTTGCTAAAAAATGGGAGACGATCAAGCAAACCTTGAAACCGAAGACCTCGGGGGTACGAAAGAGTGGTAGACTGAATCCGGAATCTTGGATTGCTAATTTGGACATTGATGTCATGTCCTTCGTCCACGATGAATTTATTCTGGATGCTGTCAGAGGCGGTGGGTCAATTGTAGTTCGACCCGAGTGGTGGAAAATGAAGTCGGTGGGTTATCTTTCCTGCACTATTTTTCCTTATCACTAACTTCTCATGTCATCAATTGCTAAACCCGTTTCTCATCTTTTTCTCACCTCCGTAGGTTCTAATCCCCTGTAATGTGGGTAACCACTGGGTTCTCTGCCATCTGTTCCCTGAAGATGGGGCGTTCACTTTTTACGACTCAGTGCATGCCAAAGCGACGCAGCCTGGAGGTTAGGGCAAATGCACTGTGTCAGCTACCTAATGCCCTCCCTTCTCCACCAGTCTGGGTACTATGAGCATAAGGGGATACAAGTACATACGAAACCATTCAAGCCTGTTGATTACGTCAGAAAAGATTTGCCAACCCAAAATGATGGGTACGTAATTAATAGTCGTTAATTTCTCGCATAACCCTTTGCAACAGTTGATTTTTTCTTCAGTCTTCATATATGTATTTATTTTCATACTTTCTGTATACGTTTTGACTTTTCAGTATCCAGTGCGGCGTCTACATGTGCCAGTTTGCTGAATTTATATTAGAAAGAAAGAAAAGACCTTGGAATTTCCACTGTTCGCACGTGCCGTTGGTTAGGGTATGGATGGCACATGAGGTTTACACGAACGCAACAACGGAGTGAGCCAGCACCATAACCGCCCAGCAATCATTATTTACCATTTGCGCATGTCCTTAGCTAATCACATTATCACTGGACATTGTACTCGTGTGTAAGATGTACTTTTTCAAAGCATTGTCAACACATCATTCTCACACGATTAAACAACTATTACTCCAACCTTACACGATATAAAATGTGTTGCAATGATTACACGATAATGGTCTATTATACACAGTGGTCCGATTAATCTTTGTATTAATATGATTTTGATTAATACCTCACTAAATAGAAACGGTTGCGACATATTCATTACGTCAGTGTAAAGTAATCAACAACTAACCTTTACAAACGATTTGACGATTCCTTGGGCAATCCTCTTTGCCATGCATCTCTTTAACATTTAATACACACTTACACGATAAAAAAAATTGTCCTAGATAATACGGTGGCAAGAGATTTCAAATCCACCATGTAAACGCAACGAACAACGTTGGACGTAATATATACACGATACAATTGATCACCGTGTCACATATTTTCTGACGATACCTTCAAAAATTTAAGACTGAGCTAATTTTTTGGTGACCCAGTCACCCCCTATCTAAGGGGGTTGAGCATTACCCCCGTTCCCGGTAAGTAATTAACCTCGTTATAACATAACACTTGAAAAATACATACAAAACCCAGAAAATTATCCCAACCGACCACTCAACCCATTGTTTCTGTAAAATCAAATCAAAAAATAATAGGATCCCAGTCTCCACCTTATATCTTTTTGGGTTACAATTTCAAACTGAATTTTTTAGTCAATATCAGGTAGGTTGAGGTTCGGATCAAGAATTTTTTAAAAATGGCTTCTCCAATCCATGAATCCCAAATTTTGATTGATATAAGGTTCAGAGAGGTTCCTTTCTGAACAACTTTAAGTTTAGAAGACAACCAATTTTAATTGGTTTTCATAATGAAACTGATGTACCTTTCTTTGACCCCATTTTATGTCAAATCCAATTCCAAAACCGTAATAATTACAACCGACTCCAAAACCAAAATCTCCACACAGAGTCCAATTCCTCGTTTGTGTTTCGGTTGTAGTTGACGTAAAGGAACCAGAAGACGATGACAGAAGATAGTCGGAGATAGGGAGAGAGGAAGTCGGAGATAGGAGATAGGGTGAGAGGAAATCAGGAGACTGAATAGTCTGAATTAAATCTTTGAATAAGAATTGTTAAAAATTTATAGGTAAATTTTTTGAAATTTACCTATTTACCTATTTACCCTTAGTTGTAATATAAAACATTAGTTACTACTCCTTACACGATACAAGAAAGATATTACACGATACTTACCCTTAGTTGTGATATAAAACATTAGTTACTACTCCTTTCACGATACATGAAAGATTATTACACGATACTCTCCCAAGTCCCAATATCCGAATAACGCCTGGAAATAGTCACAATAAGAAACCAAGAAGAAGAAGATTGCACAAGATAGTCCGAGTCAACTCCGAGGGAGAGAGAGAGAGAGAGAGACACAATTTTATTTCTGTTTGTAATTGAATTTTTTATTTCTATGTCCAACACTCCACCCGTCAGAATATCCTTCTTTTCCCAACGTAATCTTCCGTCAGGCCATTTAAAACCATTAATTGCCTGAATTTTCCCTGTCAAAATATCCTTCTGATTGATTGATTGCATCGTGATCGGCCCACACGTCCCGGTGACAACCTATATTTTAAAAGATTATCTTATCACAGCAATATCTGTCCATTGGGATTACATTAGGAACTTGAACTCGTGTATTGCTTTCTCTGTAAAGATTCGTGTTAAAATTTTAAATTCGTGTTATAATTTTAAATGCAAACTGTTATGCGTCAGTGCTACGTCAACTTCAAGCCAATTACAGTAATAAATGTTTTTGTCAATAGACATAGGAATGATGGTAATGATGAAATTGTATAAAATTGATTTCGGTGATGTCTCGCAATCAATAAAGCGTGGTGTTTTTTATGACTATTACATTCATCGCATCATCCGGATAGGGTTTTCCACCCTTGTGAAGTACATTTCATATTGTCATTTTACGATCAGCATTTGGATATATATCAATTAGTATATGTTTACTAGACAAAGCTGGGCAGAACTGAAATGATATGATCCATACATCCTTCTCTTCATTAACGAACAACAAAAAACAAAAAAATCATATACCATACTTTAATATACTGTCATCGAACGGTGACGGGAACACAGCCACAATTTGATCATGCAATCGCCATCCACACTATTTTCTTTACTGCAACATACTACCAAATAAAAGCTATATAACTAATAAGACCCCAACAGATTTCCCAATACAACTTTCCATTCCCGTTCTTTTTGTTTTTTTGGAGTGTCAGTTGTTACATCTGTTCACCTTCTGTAGGTCATTAATAAGTCGTTCCCCATTCCGCTTTATCACCGTATACGTCTTCCTAATCTTATGTATATCCGCGCTAGACGCAAGCGACGACCCACGGGAAGACATTGACGCAAGCTTCCCTTCAAGTAACTTGGAAAAAAACTCGGCTAGTTTGATGTGCCTATGCACCTGGTCCAGTAAGACATTAATAACGTCGTCCTCATTACTGACGGGATCAGCACCGGTACTCGTCATAAAGAAAAAAAGTGATAAGCTGCGTAGTTTTGGAAGGAACGATTTTTTTGAGTTTATGAGCTGCGTATTTCATTTTAGCACAGTAAAATTTTAAAAATACATAACAGCCTCAAAAGACCACCGGTTTGAGAATAGGTTTACTAACCATAAAATTCTAAATATTTCTTGCGCTACCAATAACACATAATCATAACCAAATTCTAAAGTTCAGCATCTAACAAAAAGAGGCCTATAACTAGCAACAACACACACAATAAACAGAACCATGGTATGAAGTATAATGTGATCAGCATCACACTAAACCATATCATTCAAACGGGTCGCGAATTGCACAATCTAAAACGTAAATCTACACAACCAACAAATATTTAGAGCCAACATGCAAAGTACAACAACATCACTGGTTCCAGCAACAAGCAAATTGGGTATAGAATATTCATTATATTGTATGTTCGACACTCCATAGCCAGACTGAAACCCATTACCTATGGATACATACGAAGCCTTAATAATGAAATCGAAAGAAACAAAAATATGATCAGAAACAAAATTAGGATCAAAACAGACAACGCCATACCTTCGACTAGAATGGGTGCGCCGTCGATTAAAGAAGTTGTTCCAGGTACGGCCATAACAGTCCCTCCTTTGATGCTTTCACGGTAGATGTCCTTCAGTAAGTATACACGAATATTCTAAGTCTGTTATATTAGGATTAAATCGCAAATTGCAACCAAGGGACCCTGAGTTTTTCTCTTTAGACAACTACAAATAACTTTTCTGAAAATAAACAATCGCCTCCCTCCACTAAAAATATGTCAGTTAACCTCCAATCATCAACCACATCAAATTTGTATAATGACTCAATTACCCGTTAGTCAGTTCTCACTTCTCAGTTGTGAGCACCTACTTTCCGTTATGGAATAATAAACAAAATAATAAAAACCTCCTTAAAGTTTAAATTAAATAAATTCCAATTAAAGAAAACTATTTACAAAATCCATTTGACCGTCCGCATTGCCTATCAAATATGCATCTGCCAGCAGATCAATGGGCAAGAGTTACTTTTGATTAAAAATAAAATATTGCAAGTTTGCAACAATATTGATTTTATTATATGTAATTATCCAATGCATTACTGTAATGTGTTGATGTGATGTGTACAGGCCACTAATCAAGCTTATTTAACTATCGAAACTCACACATGGTCCCTTGCCATAGTGGTGGGCCTTCCTTTGGGAACCCCCCACCACCAAGGTTGAAGACAGTGGGTGTGCATATAATTATGCAAATTTTCCTTGTCCCATTTAAAAACATGGGTGTTGTTCCACTTTGTGTGGGTGGTTGAAAAATCCTTCGTGTGGGTTCTCTCCCCGTCCGTGGGTGCTCCAGTCTGGGCTTCGCTTGGAAATCGATTCTCGATGGGTCCCAGTTGTTGTAATCATGTAATCATGTTCTGGATCTGTAATCTTGTATTCCTGTATTCCTGTTGTTGTTGTATTCCAATCAAAAAAATTAAAAAAACTATCGAAACTCCCTTAAACAAGAGTGCAACTTTGCTCACCCACATTAACTAGAGGTAAGCATTACTCCGGACCTCAGGTGTTGCCACGTGTCCTAAACTTAACCCAAAGTCTAAAGTTAACCCAAGGTTTGGGACACGTGGCAACACCTGATGTGGGGGTAGTGCAGACTAGTGCTTACCTGTAGTTAAAGGTGTGAGCAAAATTGCACTCTTGAACAAACGGTCAATACTTTGTTTAACCGTGGTCCGTGGAGCCCACTTATAGGGGTTGAATCCACGGACCAAAATATTCAATGCACCCCTTTATTAAGGGATTCAGCCCTCAGCATATCAGTGAGCTTAACCAAAACCTTTTTCTGGGCACCTCTTCGATTTGCAAAAATGAAACTCCTCCCTTAATTAAGCAAGCGGGTCTCCAGAGGAGACTCTTGGAGATGCTCTCACTCCCGTTTTAGGGCTGTTTGGTGGTCAAGTCCGCACTTGGACATGCTCTTTTTTCCTTTACATCCTTTCCTACGTTTTTCATTCACCGAACTCACGCTTCAGAAATTTCAATGTCTCATCACGATTTAATTGTAGCATCAGTTACGATGACGAGGCATTGGAATATCTGAAGTTTGCGTACGGTGAAAGTGTTTACTTTTCCCATAGCGATGCCGTCGTTGATCGTTTATCGTTTTTTGCTTTTAAACCGATTTCGCGACACCCATTCTCCGGACCACTTCCACTGTCCAAAACACCTAACGCAACGTATAGAGCATCAGAACATGAAGGTATTGCTTTACCACTGTTTATTGCACAACATATTTTATTTACCAAAAATTGGGGAACATATTAAAAATATATGTTCTGTAACCATTTAACTAATTTCCCTTCACGATTATGTCTTTTTAATTTTTTTTATTGGAATACAACAACTGGGACCCTGCGAGGATAAGACACAACTATAAGCAGAGCCCAGACAGACGCTCCCACAAAAGGTGAGAGAGCACCCACACAAGGGTGGGACAACACCCACAAAGGAGGGACAACATCCAAACTAGGAGGGCCAAAGAAAAATTGCATATATCCATGCATGCCTTGGCACTTGAACCTTGGTGGTGATGGTGGAGGGCTCCAAAGGAGGGTCCAACCCTCTTGGCAAGGGGCCATTGGCCCTTCACGAATATGTTGTTCAAAGAAATGTACACAGCAACCACATATTATATTAAGCAAAAGGACACAAATAGTGACGGGTCCTTTTGACCTCCGTTTTGTTTTGTTATTGTACCTAGACTGTTTACTTGGCTTTAGGTTGGATTAATTGTAATCAAACCAGTTGTTTGTCATATTTCGTGTTAGATCGTTTTCCGTTATATAATCCATTTATGCGGTTAGTTCTTATAAATATATAACCAATTTTTCTATTCTCAGTTTGAACCGACAAAATAAATATCAGTTTGACTCAAGTGTGTATGTACTTGTCAAAACTTGTGGCTCACATTCAATATCCTGATAAAGTGTTATCAGGATGCACTGACCAGATCGGGACTCGATAATATATTTACATGAATTTTCAAATGAGGACGTCCACATATTACTCTAGGATATTGAATGTGAACCGCTAGTTTTACATGTTTTGACTCAAGTGTGTGGACACGTTCGGTTTTATGTTATTACTTATATTAGGACTGCATTTTTCCTCACCCACACTAACTAGGGTGAACCATTACCACCCACTCCAGGTGTTGACACGTGTCCCAAACTCAACGTTTTGAGGGTCAATATGCATCTTTATTAGGTGTAATAATGCCTCACCGGTCATCTCCCAGGCATACTGACCAACTAAAGGTTGTGTGTAAAACAAAGCAAGGATAAAAATCTATAATCAGAAAAGTGTGAGGCACGTGGCAACTCCCCATTGGGTGATCAGTCTGCAAGATTTTCGATAAAGTATTCGGAAAGAGTATTTATTTAATCGTGTAATCAACTGAATGTTTATTTTGTTTATTTTATCGTGTATTACCTTTGCACGTTGATTTTCATATCGCATTCGTCTATTACACTAAGGTTCCTTCCTTTTCATCTGAACGTGTATTTCACTTCACGCTTGATTTTCATATCCATACGATACCGTGTATTTTATTGAAGATTGAATTTCGTCTGCTTGTGTATTAACTTGAAGGTAATCCCAACCTCTGGTTAAAGTAACAGCAATCCATCTTGCCCCCTTGGCTTTTCTTTTAAAACTCCCTGAACTCTCATTTATTGCTTATGGAATCCAAATCCCGTGGTGTATCGCATCACGTGGCTAGCATCACATCACTCATGTAATAATACTTGAAAATACAATACTTGCGCGTGCGTGTCTAAACAACCTAGAGGGGGGGTGAATGGGTTGTTAATCGATTATACCAACTTTTCGATTAGTCAAATTAATCACAATTAACCCAAAACACACATATAATAAAATCAAGTATAAAAAGCGGAAATTAAAGAACACTTGATTTTTACGTGGAAACCCACACGGGGAAAAAACCACGGGCTGATATGTGCGCCACACACGGTCAACGAAATCCACTATATGAAAAGGAATCTACACCCTCAAGTGATTCTCGGACCTCACCCTAGATAACCTCAGGCTATGGACACTACCACTCGCCACTCTTGGTTCAATCCCTAGTGATATCCCCTGATACACTACTCTTGGCGTGAGAACCCCCTAATCTACCCAACGGGCCTATTACAGTGGCACTCGACCAATTGCTTGAGCACTACACACGGGTAGCCACAAGACTTTCCTTGCTTGTGAAACTTCACCAAGAAGTCACAAGACTTTGACTCAAGAAGAGAATCAAAAAGTCTAAGTGTATCACAATGATGCACAAAAGCAATGAGTGCTAGACTAAACACTATATGCTTAACTAGATGTTATAATGCAAGTGAACATCCTAGTTATCAACAAAGTCTACATGAATGTGCATGAAGACTCAATAGGTGCTGAGAGACATTAGCAACCTAATTGTCAACAAATAAAGCCAACTCAACCTAAGTTGTCAAAAGCATGGCAATGACAATAGATATGCAATAATCAAATGCAATCAATAAATGTCAATCAATCAAGGCCAATCAACACAAGTTGTCAATTAATAATGGCAAGGCCTAATAGCATGCAATCAACTAATGCAAATAACCAAACAAATGCCAATCAACTTAAGTTGTCAATGAACATGGCATAGACTCTAAATGCAATTAACAAATGCAATC
The DNA here is from genome assembly GCA_030490815.1 of Acer saccharum. NCBI lineage: Eukaryota > Viridiplantae > Streptophyta > Magnoliopsida > Sapindales > Sapindaceae > Acer > Acer saccharum. The sequence continues at coordinate 54,276,283 of CM059866.1, forward strand.
AAGAAGTCCTACACATCAATGTCTAAATGAAAATCATATAGACTTAGCTAGATGTTGTCAATCACAAAACATCATAGCTATCATAAATAAAACATCTCAATCACACAATGAGATTAAATTAGCTAGATGGCAAAAAATGGCTCTAGATCCTAGCTATCAACATACAACCTATCTCAACCAATCAATAATGTCTCAAACATGTTATAAATAACAATGAGCAAGAGACAAGCATTTAATTAACAAATAAATGCTAAATCTAGGTTTACATGTCATAAATATGAAACTAGAAGTTTTAGGACATGTAGAAAATACCTAGTCAATGAAATCAACACACTCCATGCTTGAATGATGCTAAGAAGAAGTTAGATGCACATGGGAGGTGGTTTGGTTGAGTAAAAATGGTTTCTTGGGAGCTTCTCTCTAGAATATGAGTTTCTCTCACTTGGTTTAGTTTTTGAGCTCACTTGAACGAGCAAGGGAGAAGATGATACTTATATGAGGCCAAAATGAAGTGATGTCGTTTTTGAAGAAAACGATTCAGCTTCTCTGGCAACCGTTGGGCGTACCGCTCAAGAGGCAAGGTGCATGGGCAGCGGTACATCAGCGAGAAGACACTGATGTGGCTCGCTGAGAGTACCGCTCAAGAGGCAAGGTGCTTGGCCAGCGGTAAATCGCTGACAGTGCATCAGCTCAAGTTTTGAGCGCCCCAAAATATGACCAAACGACATCGAAACCTTTCGAATAATATATCGTTCGAAAGGTATGGAAGTCTACTTTCTACTCCAATTAACAAAACATGATTTGGATAAATGTAGAAAAGTTATGGTCATTTGAGTGATCAAAGGTCAGATTCGGATAACAGCTGTGATGCCCTGTTTTAGTGGTCACTTTGGAAATTTCAAAACAATCCAAACGGTCATGAAATATTACGAATAAATACCGTTGGAAAGGTATGGGTGTCTAGTTGTCCAGAATTTTACAAAACTCAATTTAAATCTTTTGATAAAAAGTTATGGTCACAAGACCATACAAAGGTCGGTTTGAAAAACGTTAAAACATGAAATCCAATCTTTTTAAACTAGACACTTTACTCCAAATAACCAAACCGAATCTAACACTTATCCAAGGAGAATGAGTCCTTCTCAAGTGGTCAACCATCACGCTAAGACATGCACACCATCGTGCAAGCGTGGACATTTCCGATCACACAAACGGAAACGAATTACACCACACTTAAGACAAACATACATGAAGTGCAAGTGTGGGAAGTGAATGCATCCTAATGCCTAACATGACATGGCATTTCAATAAGCTAGATGCAATCAACTAAACATGCATGGAAATGGATATCAACATGAAAAATCACCAAGCATGTGACACACTATTAAGATTCACACAAATGCAATGAATGTGTGTGTGTGCAAAAGACATAGATGCACTAAACAATGAAACACAAGCATGTGAACAAAAGCTCAATATATAAAGATGCATGCAAGTGTGTGTGTGCACCTAATCTCTTCAAGAATCAAGGTCAAGTGGTATACCTTTAGAAGCTCTTGAAGTCACCTTGGGAAGTCCGGAAGCTTGCCAACCACGAAGTCCTAAGCTACCCGTTACATACCAATCCCAATGTGGTGTGTCATGAATAAGCCAATCAAAAGTGAGGCACTTACAATACTCTATTCTTCTTAGATTTTATCATTTCTATTTTTGATGCGCCTATGCACCATCACATCAGTAGTCACATACTCACATCAATTACTCAATTAGGTTGCGTTTGTTGGCGCGGCATAGGATTGGGGACTATTTTGAAGACATCATTCAATTAATACAAGTTCCGTTGGCCTAAATAATTGAATATTTAAAATATATATATTAAAAATCAATCCGGATATTCGTTAAGATAATGTTTCACTATCCCATTAATTACTGGATTGCGTATTGATTAGCTATAGAATTTTTACATCAAAATTCTATATTCAAATTATAAATTAATTATTGCAATTAATAACTACAAAAATTTCAATTCGTATAAAAAAACCAAGAGCATCCCATTATTTGGATAATTAATTAGATGAAGAGCCAACTTCATAAATATTATAATTTTAATTCTACTTCTAAACTTACCCGATTATTTAATATATATACAGAAATTCTATTATCAGTTCGAACTGACAAAAGTTATATCAGTTCCTTACATGTGAGCCACTGGATTTAAATACTTTGACTTGGCTGTATGCACTTGTCATCAAATAATGTCAAAGAAATACATTACAATATATATATATATATATATAGTCTTTCTATTATCAGTTCGAACTGACAAAAGTTTATCAGTTCCTTGTATAGGGCCACTGGATTTAATACTTTGATGACAAGTGCATACAGCCAACTCAAAGTATTTAAATCCAGTGGCTCACATACAAGGAACTAATATAACTTTTGTCAGTTCGAACTGATAATAGAATTTCTGTATATCAGTCTTTCTATTGTCAGCTCGTCCTGACAATAAATATATCAGGACGAAAAATGTGGACCATAGATATGCAGAAGTTTTGACAAGTGCATGCACTTTGGTCGAAGTATATAAATCTAGTGGTTCTATTCTTCGTCCTGATATATTTATGTCAGGACGAACTGATAATAGAAATTCTGCTAACATAATAATAAACAACTAAACAAAAAAAAAAAAAAAAAAACAATTATAGGATTGTTCAAGGTGAAGAAAATTCCAGGTGTCCACCCTAATATATAGGGGGGTCCAACCTATTGTACATAACTATATAAGTGCATTGAACACAGAATGGTCACCATGTGGAATCAAAATTATATAACTGCAGCCAACCGTTTCCAGATTAATAAATGAAAACTTTATACATAATTGGAATGTCTTGTTTTTTTTTGGAGGAATACCAATGAATTTAATTATATATTTAATTAGTTTCAGAAGAAGAACTATTCACAGCAATCTTTTCGATTCTCACACCACTTTTTATCTCTCGGTACACAAATTATTTTTTAATTAAACCATAAATAAATTGAATTTAAAAAAAAAAACAAATCAATGAACCAGACCTTTTCGTTTCCCAAACACACAGGGAGTCCTTTGCAAGTGTTTTCTAAGGTAAAGTGGGCACCTCGAAAACAATTCCCTTCTCCCCAAAATAAATCCACATCATTTCCCATATTGTAAGATGGACTAAATCTTGGGTGCAGCGGGATGCACATGCATCCCCCACTCAGATGTTGCCACGTCAGCCAAATCTTTTAATTTTGCTGATGTGGCAACATCAGGGTGGAAGATGCATGGTGCATCGGATGCACCCAAGTTCTTCTCTTAAGATGAGGGGTTCTTTATCTATTTTGTCGAGCGGGCTGATTGGCTGAAGGGGTTTGGCGAGTATGCATAGATTAAAACACCGCATCGAGCGGGCTTGGATAGTGATATGACCATCGCGTTGGAACATTTATGTGAAATTCCGCCTGAAACAATTAATACTAAATTAATACTAAAATGCCAATCGAACCGGTTCTCTTATATGTATATGTCTCGTACCTCTCCATTGAGTTCCATTGTTCTCGTTTCTCACTTTTAAATTATCAGGTTTTTCTTCACACCACCTCCGCCGTCGCCATCGCCACCACCACCAGTTGTAAGTTTCAGTGCTTATATTTCTCAAAATGACTATAGCCAGTTCTTCGAATTTTCTGTCATCTTTTGTCAAGGGAAAGGGTCATTATCTTCTACAGATTGGAATGACAATGATCCTTGCTATCTCTCTCTCTTTCTGTCTGTCCATTCTTACATAAACATTTAAAAAACATTTAAAAGTAAGTAACATGATAAATTGCTCTCTGTTACAGATGGATAAAGCTCGGAAATCTGGGAAGAAAAACCGCTTCCTCTTCACCAAATTCGGGTAGCAAGGGAGTTGAAAAGAAAATCCTCAGTTTGCAGGAGCGGATTATAACTTAGAGCAAATAGGACAGGCTGTTCAAACTGACGTATCAAGATCTACAAAATACGGAATAAAGCTGTCGAGTCGGATATAAGGTCGTTTTAGTGCTGGGTTCAACTGATGAGGGAATACGCCAAAAAAGTTTCCCGGAAGGCAAATGGGAAGAGGTTGATCCCGATAAGGCAACAAAAGTAGTGGGGCCTCCCCCTAAAGATTAAAATACCACTACAGAAAGCATTGACTGTTCCAGTAGCACTTCTTTTCACTTTTGGTGTTTTTTATGTCCCACCGTCAGTACAACTTTTAAATATGTCGACTGTTCCCGCTGTGCTTATTAAACTTATAGTTATGATCGTAATTTCCTTTAGATTTTTTGTTTGTTTTTTGTCAGACTTTTAACATCTGAAGATGAAAAAAGGTACAAACCAATGAAATTAAAGCTAACATTTACGACACTATTTCATAACGATCCCCCAAGCATCACTAAGGCCTAAGTTTCCCCAAGTATCCCTAACTATCCTCCGGTAAAACTTATCAAAATGTCAACCGCCACGCCATTGACATCACGTATCGATATAAAATACTAAAAATAAAAATAAAAATACAAAATCTTCAGACATAACACGTGGCAGCATTGACTGTTTTGTTAGCACTGTTTCAATCTAGTCATTTTTTCTCACCAACCTACAAGGGGGGTAAATCGGTAAACATTACCTCCCTTCTAAAAAGATGACATGTGTCTAAGGGTGGGTGAGCAAAAGTGTTTTCGTTTCAATCTCAAATTTCCCTACCAAATTTGTTCAATTTTTAGGGCAAGTTACACTTAGTTGGAAATGTTTTGTTATTATACACAAGCACCGCCGATACTTAAATTTGACTTTCAAAATACCTAAAATGCCTCTAGTTATATTATTTTATATTTTATTTTTTTACCTTTTAATCAAAAACTTTATAAACTTGAATAGAAAAAAAAATTTTAAAAATATAAATTAAGAGTATACAAAAAAAAAAATTATTAAAGTCTGAATAAATAAATAATTTAAAAAATAAATAAATAAATAAATTACAAAAAAACAAATAAATATGTAGTTTTAAAAAATTAAATAAATAAATGGTTTAAATAAAAAAATAAATAAATGAAATAAATTAAAATTTTTTTTTTTTTTTAAGTAATGGTTACCTCTAGTTAATGGGAGTACATCTTTGCAATCCTCCTTTTACTAGCTTAAACCATTACCTATATATATATGATTTGTTATATATATAATAATATAATAATTTATATACTTTATATTTATTATTATTATCCATAATATATCATGATTATGAATGTTTTATAATTAGGGGTATTTTGGTCCAAATACAGTTAATTTCATTCCATTCAAAATAATACTGATTCAAATGCTAATTCTAAAGTCCCAACCAAACAAATAAATCAGCTTTCCATTCCATTCCATTCCCATTCTCATTCCGATTACCATTCCGCCATTTAACCAAACGCCACCTTAGTTCTAATATAAAACATTGGTTACAACTCCTTACACGATAGGTGAAAGATTATAACACGATAATCTCCCTAACACAATCCCAATGAAAGGGTCAGATTTATATAGTACCCAAGAAGAAGAAGATGGCAGAAGATAGTCCGATGGGGGAGAGAGAGACAGAGAGACAAAAATTTTATTTCTGATTGTAGTTGAATTTTTTATTTCTGTTGAACAACATTTCTCCAAAATTGGAGAAAATCTTGGGTGAGACGGTCCCATACACGTGGCCATGGGACCGTCCAATGAGAGTGTGCCACATACTCTGCACATGCATTGATAAAAGTGATTGCAGTTGATTGCAGATTCCGTTGTACTATTGAAATGTAGTAGTGCACCGGAGAAATTATTACAAAATATTGCGTTGGGAACATAAAGATTTGCTGACGCAATTTATATTGCGTAACACATATTCAAGATTGAACCGTCAATTCCTGTTTTGCTATGCTACACGAATAGGTAATGAGTACATTTTTGGACCGGCATTTCGCCATTGCGTATCCTCAGAATAGCGTGTCCATTGGTTTTTGGGCTGTGAATATCCCACTAGCCCATCACATCAAACGTCATTACAAGCAAGCAAAATCAATTTTCTCAGCATCAAATTAGATTGGGTACGTTAACCCCTATCTGATTAAGGCACGAACATAGAAAGATTAAAACAAAGAATTAGGATATTACTCGATCGCCCATTGAGATTGAACGAAACAAAATGACTGATGTATTACATGAAACCGGATTCAACAGATCTGGTTCGAACCTAATCCTAATACTTGGAGAAAATCTTGGGTCTAATACTTGATATCTAATGTCTATGTCACCCGGACAAGATTGGTTACTACTTTATTCTTTTGTACACCCATATCGTGTTATTTGTTGTGGGGTGTGCACATGTTGACGGTACATGTCTACACCGTCTGTTCAATATTTAGTTGGGTAAATTTCGTAAGAGACTCTAAGGAGTCTAAGCCCATCTCCAATGCAAACCAAAATCATAGTCCCAATGCTATAATTTAGCATAAAATAAAAAAAGCATGGTCCAATGCAATGATAAAATTTGGCATATGCTATAAACCGTGTCAAATTTGGGATATGCTATAAACTGTGCCAAATAAAAAATTATGCACAGTTTATAGCATATGCCAAATTTAGCACAACAATAAATGCAACCGTATTTGTTGACATTTAATTTTTAAATAATAACAATTTAACAAATGTAGTAGGGAAAATTAATATATAACCATTCTAACTAAATATTCAATGCATTCAAGGGTGAAAAAGAATATGGGTAAAGTTGGTAAAGTTGTCTTTTCATTTTCAATTGTAACGGTGAATGTGATTTTGGAATTTGGATGAAAAAAATCAGGGAAGGGGCAAAAGTTTGAATAATTTGGACCTAAGGTGGAAGACCGGCCATTTCTGTAAGGGGGGAGACCGGCCATTTCTGTAACTAGAGGGGGCAAAGTCAGAATATGGAAAATTAGAGGGGCCAAAATATTAAATATCCCTCAATGAAATGGGATTGTTTGATTTCGGAGTACACTTCGAAGATTTTGCAGATTTGGACCTGCGAAAATAGAATAGAGGTAATGATGAAATCGGCGATAATTGTAATTGCGTAAAATACACGATATGTGCACAGTAAAATAAACAATACGCCAAAGTAATGCCTGATGATGCCCACAACTGTATCACTAAAAATTAATTATGACATCGGTGATAATTGTACTGCTTTATATAGCGCAATAGGGATACTTGTAATTGCGTTAAATACACGATATGTGTACAGTAAAATAAACAATACACGAAAGTAATGCCTGATGATGGCCACAACTGTATTAATAAAAATTGCGCATTGCCGAAACATGTGTAATCTTCAATATTACTGAACAACCGAAAACCAAATTCGATGCACGTTACAACCAAAATGAGACCATCTTGCATTTATTTTATTTAGAATTTTTTAAATCACATAATCCACTTCTACCTAGAAACTGCAATTACAACAAACAATGCATGGAGAATACTCTCCTGCACATGGGTTACATTGTTTACAAATCCCAAAAGTTAGCACAACATAATAATACCTCTGGAAAGTGCTTTTCTTTAGTTTTGTTAGACACAGTAATTCTTACTTTCGTTCAAGAAGCACAAATTCTTACTTTCGTTCAAGATGCACAAATCCTGACTCCAATGACAAATTTAATACAATTTTTCGTTCAAGAAGCACAAATCCTTACTCCAACATTGGAGTCAGGATTTGTGCTTCTTGAACGAAAAATTGTATTAAATTTGTCATTGGAGTCAGGATTTGTGCTTCTTGAACGAAAGTAAGAATTACTGTCTAACAACACTAAAGAAAAGCACTTTCCAAAGGAATTATTTTATTGTGCTAACTTTTGGGAATTGTAAACAATGTAACCCATGTGCAGGAGAGTATTCTCCATGCATTGTTTGTTATAATTGCAGTTTCTAGGTAGAAGTGGATTATGTGATTTAAAAAAATTTAAAAAAAAACATGCAAGATGGTCTCATTTTGGTTGTAACGTGAACCGACTTGAGATGCTAACAGAAGGATGCTAACAGAAGGACCCAAAGCCAGAATAAAGATGGAACCAATTGCTGACTCTGCAAATCGTATGTGAAAACCTTCTGTCGTTTCTAATTCTGACGTAATTCACCACGTCGTCACCTAGGAGTTTCATCAGAAATATCAATGTCTCATCCACCGAACATCATAATGATGGATGTCTCTGTACGCCACTTGAACAAGAAAGAGGTTCGCCTTGAATACGCACTTTTTGCCCATTGTTTCATAGCCTGTCCGCCCCGGAGGTCTTCTTCCTTTCGAATACATAGGAACCGCAGTTTCTGCAAACGACAATTTCTTCTCCATTACCTGTCTAATCGAAGAAACCTAACTCAATATTCAAAGGTAACCCAAACAATCTAAATAGGGTGTGAAGAGACAATTTCAAGGGATATTGGGGAGAGATGTTGAAGAAAAAAAATGCATTTAGTGTGATAGAGTTTGTTTTATAAAGACAGATATTGTAAGACTAAGGCATATGGTTTTTGAAAATGTAAATTGATGAGAATAATTATTTCAGGTGTCCACCCTTATATATAGGGGTGGCCGGGCGGTGCCATTGAACATAGAACGGTCACCATGTGGACTCAAAATTATAACGAGTGCATTTTTGCTCACCCACACTAACTAGGGTGAACCATTACCACCCACTTCAGGTGTTGACACGTGTCTTAAACTCAACCCAAAGTCCAAAGTTAACCCAAATTTAACTAATGTTTAGGACACGTGTCAACCCCTGAAGTGGGTGGTAATGGTTCACCCTAGTTAGTGTGGGTGAGCAAAAATGCACTCAATTATAACTCTGCATGCAACCGTTTCCTTTTTAATAAATGCAACCTTTTACACTATCTGTAAAGTGTTGTATTGTTGTTTCCCGAGGAATACCGAATGAATATAAAATTATTATTATTTAATTATATATTAAATTAGTTTCAGGCTTTCAGCAGAAGAATACCAAAAAATCCGAGTACATTTTTTCTCACCCAGACTAACTAGGGTGAACCATTACCACCCGCTCCAGGTGTTGACACGTGTTCCAAACTTTGGGTTAAATTTGGGTTAACTTGGACCTTGGGTTGAGTTTAGGACACGTGTCAACACCGAAGTGGGTGGTAATGGTTCACCCTAGTGTGGGTGAGCAAAAATGCACTCAGAAAATCTTCACATCAGTCTTTTCGATTCTCACACCACTCTATTCATCTCTTGGTAACACAAAAAGTTGTTTTAATACAATGAATTGAAAAACAACTAATAATGAACCAGACCTTTTCGTTTCACAAAACACACGTTTACTTCTCTAACCACTCACTCTAATTAAAGGGGATTCAGGAATGCTATCTACCTTTCCCTTTCCCATTGAGTGCATTTTTGCTCACCCACACTAACTAGGGTGAACCATTACCACCCACTTCAGGTGTTGACACGTGTCCTAAACCTTAGTTAAATTTGGGTTAACTTTGGACTTTGGGTTGAGTTTAGGACACGTGTCAACACCTAGAATGGGTGGTAATGGTTCACCCTAGTTAATGTGGGTGAGCAAAAATGCACTCTTTCCGATTTGCCTTCCCCATTTATCTTTCCCCTTCATTGCTTGACAACCCTTTTAAAAAACGAAACTTTGGGAGAAGAAGAGCTTTATTAATGATAATTGATTGTTATATTGTTTTTGGGAAAATTGCACAAACTTACCCTAACGTTTCCCATTATGGCATAATATTCAACTAATGCCTTTAATTGCACAAACAACCCCTCATATTAGTCAACTTTGGTTAAAATAGCCATTGACCATGATTTTTTTTGAAAGCCCAAAATTACCCCTGCACTTTATTATAAAAAAATCTTAATTGCCCTTTATTAAAACATTATCTACTTTAAATTATTATAATATAAAAAATAAATACTAAACATAATCCTTTTTAAATCAAAAAAAAAATTCAAAAAAATATTTAAAACAAAACAATTTAAGAAAACGTTATTTTGAGAAAATACAATTTAATAATATATTAAAAAACAAAAAAAAAATGTTATTTTGAGAAAATATAATTTAAAAACTATACAAGTCCATATGAATAGTGGTAATGTGTTACATATTTTGAATTTTGTTTTGTTTTTATTATATTATTTTTGATTTTTTTTATTTAAAAAGGATTATGTTTAGTATTCTAAACACGAATAAAAAATATAATCATTTGTCATAATAAAATACAGTAGCATCGAAAATTTGTTCAATGTTCATCTCTATAAGACAAAATAATTTGACTCAATATAAATTATGCATTATATTTGGTTCAAAAATTTAAAAAAAAATATACTAAACATAATCTTTTTTAAATAAATAAAAAATATGTTTTAAATTTTAAAAACATGTAGCACATTACCACTATTCATATTGGACTTGTATAATTTTAAATTATTTTCTCAAAATAACGTTTTTTTTTGTTTTTTTTTAATATATTATTAAATTGTATTTCTCAAAATAACGTTTTCTTAAATTGTTTTGTTTTAATATATTTTTGAATTTTTTTTTATTTAAAAAGGATTATGTTTAGTATTTATTTTTTATATTCTAATAATTTAAAGCGGATAATGTTTTAAATAAAGGGCAATTAAGATTTTTTTTTGTAATAAAGTGCAAGGGCAATTTTGGGCTTTCAAAAAAAAATCATGGTCAATGGCTATTTTTAACTGAAGTTTACTAAAAGGAAGGGTTGTTTGTGCAATTAAAGGCATTAGTTGAATATTATGCCATAATGGGAAACGTTAGGGTAATTTTGTGCAATTTTCCCATGTTTTTTGTATTTTTTTGGAGAAAAAAAATAAAAAACACGTGGCACGTAAAAAAATTCCAATTTTCGAAAATCAGGTTAAGATGATAAACTGTCAACTGTTAAAATAATTCAAATTTTGGACTGTCTCCGGATGAGATAATTCAAATTTTAGACTGTCTCCGGAAGAGACACTTCGAGGAACGAATTACGCGGGGGGGGGGGGGGGGGGGGGGGGGGGGGGCGGGGTGGGAAGGGAAATAATAAACCTAGTAATTAGTTATTTATATTCATTTTAATTATGCTTGACTTAAACAATATTTTTGTGTTACTAGAGTGGTGTGAGAATCGAAAAGATTGCTATGAAGAGGTGTTGGTATTCGTCTTCTCTAAAATATAATTAAATAATAATCTGACGTATTTATTAAATTTGTATTCCTCCAAAAAATAAAAACAAAACATTCCAATTTTTTGTAAAAGGTTACATTTATTAAAAATTGAAACGGTTGTCTGCATAGTTATAACTAGTCAGTACCCGTGCTTTGCACTTGGACAAACATATTTCCTCAAACAAATAAAAGATACCAATAGTTTTATGATATTTAAAATTGATTTTCCGTTGTGCCATTAAAACAAATCTTTGATAAATTTGCTAAAATTTAGATAGGTGAATCTGTATCTCTATCCAGAATAAAGTTAAAGTGAAAAAGAGTTTGAAATTCCATTGTTTACTTACTCTTTTTTTTTTTTTTTTTTTTCACTGCTCACAAGAGCGGGAACAACGAAAGGCCCAGAAGGGCAAACAAACTAGATCAGTTGATCATTACATGAAACCCACTTACAGTGATCAGTAAATATTGGCTTCAAGTATTTTAAGGCAAAATAATTCATGAAGAAATTTGTCATAATAACGTAATACCTCCGTGACAATATTCCTAAATAATTCTCATTACTTTTTATAAAAAAGTGAACCTATCTAATAATTCATAACTAACAATATACCAGAAAGATAGTTTCATTCCAAACAATTCATAACAGAAAACTTAAGAGTTCAAACCAACATTCAACTTTAACCCTGCATTGGCTGTTGCAAAATCTGCATCATTCATTAAAACAATAAAAACAATCTACAACTTGACGACATATAAAACCAGGAAACTTACATGTGACATCAATCTACCCCAAGTAAAACACAACTCGAACATGATAACACAAAGAACAGTTTAGACATTAATCTCACAAGATTCATGATGTATCACCGGAGATCTGGCCGTTGCCTGCCGTCGGATCCCCGACGACAGGCTGTCCTGTTTGTAATTCTACGGCCAACGCCTCCAACACCGAAATCCGACCATCCACCTGGCTGTACATCTTCTTCCATCTAGCGACCTCCCTCACCAGATCCTTCCGCTCGTTCTTCAACCGGGCGATCTCATTCTTCATCGTGTCTCTCTCGCATGATACACGGACTCCACCTTTGCCAGATCAGAAAAGCGATGAGACGTCTGAATCGACCAAAATCCGTTAGTTGTGGTGGTACTGCTTTCTCCTTCGACTTCGACATCCAAACCGACATTATCCTCCATGTCTTTCAATTGAGTCTTTACGAGTTCGTGAATGTATACTTAACCCACCGAACAGTGACCATTTATAACCTGTTGAGGGTCAAAGCCATATCGAATCCCTAAATTTTATTAAATTTTAAACGTTTGATATAGACCAGACATGTTTTTTTACTTTTTTACAACAATACCCTTGTGCTTTTGTAACTGGTCACAGAGGGTGCGTTTGGTACGCGGGACGGGACGGGACAACGTGGGACAATTTGTTCTTGTCCCACGTTTGGCGCGTCCTTAGCATGGGGCAGGACGGGACAAGGTGGGACATAAATCACAAAAAATTGTCCCACCCAAGACCCTAGGACAACTTGTCCCATGACATGGAACAAGTGTCAAAAAGACCAATTTATCCTTTAAATTTTCAAACAATTACAATCATGTCTAATATATTATATATATATATATATATATGGATGCACTGATATAACTTTATCAGGATATTGAATGTGAGCCACTCATTTATAACAGTGATTTGACAAGTGCATACATACCAAGTCAAAGTATGTAAAACGAGTGGCTCACATTCAATATCCTTATTCAATTCTATCAGGATGCACTGATAGGATAATTTCCGTATATATATATATATATATATATTAATATATAATATTTATATATTATATAATAATATTATTATCTTATATTATTATATATAAAATATATGTAATATAAAAAATATATGTAATATTATCATATATATATATATAATATAAAATATATATGTCATATAAATATAATATATATATATATATATATTTATAATATATTAAATATTATTACGTATATAATAATATTATTACCCATAATAATATATATATATATTATTGTACATGTAATAATATTTAATATATTATATTTTAATATAATAATATATGTTGTTATATATATATATATATATATATATATAAGAGGGGTACTCAGGTCATTTGAACCTCTTGTCCTGTCCTATCCATACCAAACGCAAAATAGTATGGTCAACAGTTCTGTCCGAAGCCTTCCAAACACAATACAGAACAACATGTCCTGTCCCCTGTCCTGTCCCGTCCCACCTTGTCCTAAAGTACTTTAGGTTTGGGTGCAAAATTTGGGTTGGTTTTTTGGCTGCAACAGTTTTACTCTTATAAATGTCTTAGTTCAGCCTTTAAAAAACCTCATAATTCTAATCCAACAGTGTGTGATGATGCCACCTCACTTTTGGGTTGGAATGTGGGTGGGATTTTTGGGTGGAGTAGCATAAACTCTTCAAAAATATAATACGTAGCACAGATACGGATACAGGTACGGGATACGGATATGGCACGATACGGGGATACGGTAAATCTTCATAAACTAGGATACGGATACGGCCATTAAAATAATATATAATGTTTTATGAAAACATATTTGATAATTCATTCAAAATAAAAATATTCGGTATACAACTAAAACATGTCACATAAGTACATAAGTCATAACAATGTATAATATATTACAGGATCCAAATAAAACACGGCGTACTTGTATCAAGTCTCATACTCCATTTATATTCCATTTATCATCATACTTTTATCGCCATTAATATCATTATTTATTGTTTTATTCATGGTAAGGTTATTTTAAATTAATTATAAATATTTGTTTTAAATTATTTTTTATATAATATAATATAAAACAATAAAGTCATATAAAAATAACCTAATAGGGAGAGGCGAGTGCATTACCAAACAATGGTTTGAATTAATTACTTATAATACAGTCCAATACAATACGGTCCAATACGGTGCGCCAAACGAGCCTAGCAAGTATAATAATTTGGAAAAAAAAAAATTGATTAGCATAAAAATTATCGTGATTTATTTGACTATCCATGTATCGGTTACATCTCCCACCCATTCTCTATCTCTATCTCTTAAAATACAGAACTATAAGGGAATATTCCTCCCATAACCATCTCTAAAAATATTTCACGCCCACCACACTCTCTATCCTTATCTCTATCTCTATCCCTATTTCTTTGTATCTTAAAATAACTTATATTTTCATTATTCTTTATTTTTAATGTTTTTATGTTATTGTAATTTTTAATATTTATATTTATCATTTTAATACTATGTTTCGGTTTTTAATTGATTACTAACTTATAATTATCAATTTGTAATAAGAGATTGCCCAAATGATAAAGTATGGTAAATAAAAAATTATTAATTAATATTCAATATTGGACTCATTTTAAAGATCTAGATGAGACATTTGTAATGGTATATTTTTAAGATTAATAAAATGTAAAAATTAAATTTTATTACACATTAATTGAATTTAATGCGAAAGTTAAAAGGATATAATCGAAATAAAAAAAATTATAAAGTGGTTTATACAATTATACTTTAGAGGATGGGAAATGGTTCTCTAAAATCACAAAATTCAGAGAATGGATTGGAGGTTCTCCTATTTTTTTTTCTTCGAAACAACAATTTAGAGGGTGGGTGGGAGCAACTAATCCTCCAAAATCCTCTAAAAATTGTCTTCGAAACATGATTTGAGTAATGACTAGATTGGACGTTTTCAAGTGAGATCCGCCTTCTATTCGTGTATTGCTTACTCTGCCCTCTACAAATCGTGTATTGGAGCAAATTCAAATGTCAATGACGAAAGTTATTTATATTGAAAATAATTGGGTTCTGACCAGTCAGTGCCGAAGGGACTGACCCCCGAATTGTGTATTACCACATGGCTACCAATCTTGAACCAAAATGACACGTGGCAACACCCAAGTGTAGGGGTCACTCCATTGGGTACTGACTGGTCATTAGCTAAGTACACTGTCCTTTTCATATTTTGAACACACTTTTCTGAGTTGAACACGTGTTGGCATTGTTGCAACTACAATTTGAACCCCTGAATACAACCGTTGTTCTCCAACGGATATATTTACGGCAATATAAACCTGGTCTCTGTAAATTGGATGTTCACGTTCTTACACAACTTATATTCTGCTACTCTCCTCAATCGTACATTGTATTGGTTCCCTATCTGTTTCCCATTAAACAAGCACACACAATTCTCTTACATTCAACACCCATGGAAGGAAGTTCATGCTCAGCAAGCAACATTAATGGTGGCTTGGGAATGTTCAGGAACAAATCATGCAGATGTGGGAAGAAGGCTGCTGTGAAAATATCTGAATCGAAAGATAATCCAGGTAAGCTGTATTTTATTTGTGCGCAACGACAATGCAAATTTTTTAGTTGGTGGGAGCCCGATTGTGCAAATTTACAGGGACGTTTCCTAAGCACCGCTGAAGGCGGTAGAGATTCTACATCTACGGTCGACATCCTACATCTACCGACGAAGAAGTGGAAATGCGACATGCAAACATGCACAACCTGGAAACATATTTAAATGGACGACTGCAGAATTTGGAAACTAGTGTAAGTGGCATAAAGATGTTGACGCTAGTTAATACGTTATGCTTTGGTGTGTTAATATGTCTTTTTGTTATAACTTTGATGCAAATGGACATGAATATTTCACATAAAGCAGTTGTAGCAATTTACAGAAAATAAGTGGAACTTGCATTATTTCTGAACATGGTTTGGGTATTTGCCTCTTAACAAGATACGTAATCGTTGTACACTCCGATACAGGGCTCCAAACATGGCCACGTCTCAGGGTTTTGAATTGTGACATTGTTTTATAAATAGTATTATACACATACTACTATTAATGGGGGGTGACCGGCCCAAACCAATGAATTATTTCCTTTGTAAATAGCACATATTAAAAATGCGGATTCAATTAAGCTGTCAAATTTTGGTGTCCCAATTTGTGTCCCGGTTGTTGTAATCATGTAATCATGTTCTGGATCTGTAATCCTGTTGTTGTTGTATTCCAATAAAAATAAAGCCTTTTTAGATTTCTTTTCTACACCAACGCCCATACGCCTACATAATTGCGATAGGCAGTTGACGGTTTTCTCTTGTATTTCTCGGTGTGTGTAACTGTGAATGTTGATTTTGACGGCAAAAGTCATGAGCATCTCCAATGCAAATATGCATTTTTTAGTTTCTAAATGGGTTAGCTTTTTTGCACTCCAAATGGCTCCCTATTTTAGAGAGCCTCTTGAATCTTGATGGCTCTCTAACTGTAGGGAGCTCCCTATCTCTCTCTCTTATGTTTGTAATATTTTTAAATTGATTTTGTTATTAACAAAACGAATGTAGGGAGCTCCCTATCTTCTCTCTCTTATGTTTTTAATATTTTTAAATTGATTTTGTTATTAAAAAAATGTTATCAAATACAATTTAAAACAAAAGTTTAGCAAAGATTTAGGGGGCATGGTTGGAGTGATCTCATGAATAGTTGCCAGCTAAAATAACATTTGAGGTAAAAATAAAATATAAAAATTTAGGGAGCATGGTTGAATATGTACGGCTTATCTGGACAACCACTTAGCCGATTTGAATCATATCCTTCATTTAAAACGTGAGACAAACTCCAGATACACTCAAAAACTCAAAAACCCATTCCAGATATGGCCAAATTTTCCATGACAAATTACCTTACAACCGTTATTCTGTTCATTTGCGGGTTGAAAGTCCTTTCTGCTGAGCCAAGTTGTCCTGTTGTCCTCAACAGCTTTCATGAACTTCCAAGGTGCCGGTCCGAAATTTGTTTATATGGAGATGCAATGGTTGTCAATGGTGGGTCTTCTGTTCAGCTCACATCTTCGGATCCATCAAGTTCTGGGCGACTAATGTACAAAAAACCCATTAAGCTCGTGGAAGGTAATCCTCCGACATTTCCTTCTTTCTCTACGATTTTCTCTTTTTCAATGTCCAACAAGAGTGGTGATGGTTTGGCTTTTTTTATGGTTCCGAAGGGTTATCGTTTTACCGATGTGGGTAAGAGCTCATTTGGTCTCTCTAAGATGGGTTTGCACAATACCAAGTTCAGGGTGGTGGTTGTTGAATTTGACACCTCTTTAGATATCGAGTATGGTGATTTGAATGGAAATCACGTCGGCATTGACGTTGACAGTCTATTATCTGTTAAATTATGCAATATTTCATCTGAGAATATGTTCCTTAACAGTGGTAAGAAATTAGATTCATGGATCGATTATGATGCTAGTGCAAAGAGTTTAGAGGTTAGGTTGTGTCATTCTGGTAATATAAAACCTGTGAATCCTCTCCTCTCTTACTCAATTGACTTGTCCAAAATATGGCCTGACACCGACGTGTTTGTGGGATTGACCTCTTCAAATGGCAACACTACGCAGACGTGTTCTATCTATTCGTGGACCTTTAAGTCCTTGTTTTTGCCACATTGGATGCATTCACAGCCACTGGATCCTAATAAATTTTCCACTGACACGAAGAACTCCCAGGTAACATCTCCCAAGCCTACTGATACCAAGGGGCTATGGCTGGCCGTACTGTTCGTCGGAACTGTCTGCGGAGCCTTTTTAATAACAGCCATTGTGTTGTATTTGTGGTCCACATACATGGACAGGCGAAACGTGGTCCAGCAAGAGGGCCAGAGGGGTGTGTCCATACAGTGGATCGTGTAGGGCACAAGTAGTTCAACTTATATGTATTATATGGATTAGGTTTTTATGAGTTCATCCTTGACTTTCATGTTTTGTGTTGTAATTATGGGTAATTAAGGGTCTTTGTACCAGTTAACGTAGTGTGTTAATGTTCCGTTGTGTTTTTGCTAGTCATCAACTGCTATGAAAAAGTCTGTTGTTTTTCTTTTGATTGCTGATATCACGGTGAATCCCATGCTCTAACTTCTAATTAAGAGTGCATAAAACCCGGCGTCTCCAACCCAGCTGCAACTTTTAGCAAATCATCCAATTTGAGCAACAAAACCTCTCCACCCAGCGGTCCTCCAAAGCGGCGAATTGGCTGCATATGAACAGTGCATTGCAATCCCCCGTGACTGGCGCAACAGTGCTAAAGTAGGCAAACAATTCACAATATGGGAAAACCCTCAAGTTTATCCGAATCAGAGTTCAAGCATTATATTGTATGAAATATTTGTCATCGCATGTTTTATTGTATCCCTTATTTTATGGTTTCCGAATTACGTAACCAAGTAAATGTATTCCAATCAAATGGTTTTAAATATGAAAGCTTTTTTTACTTTTTTTTCATTATTATATATCCCATATATATATCAAAACCTTTTTATTCAACTAGAATCATGTGTATACTACATAACATTTAGAAATTGTTATTTAAAGAAAATCACTTAATTGATTACACTAACGGGGTTTGGGGTGTTTATTAATGAGCAGCTTGATCAATTTCAAACATTTATTAACATGTTGCAATATTATGTTATGGGGTCAAATTTTAATTGTTGTCAACCATTTGATAAATAGGAACACAGATAATATTGTAGGGAATATTCGGTTAAGGGTAACATAGGTTTTAATGGGTTGGATTTGGAAAATGAGATTAGTGTATGCTAATAGTCCCACCAATTTACTTCAAAACTTCCACAAAATTAAGGATTAGGGTTGGAAATGGCTTTGAACCACAAAAGCTTATTTCCCTCCCCTAACTGTTCAACAAAGTAGAGTACGTCAGCAAATAACCCAATAAAATCTTCATAAGCCTTACGGACTTCGACATTGACGGGAAGTCCGTCATTGACGGGAAACCCATCCACTCCCATATTGCAACATTGACGGGAAGTCCGTCATTGACGGGATACCCATCCACTCCCATATTGCATGACCATCATTGCTTGTACAATATTGAATAAATTAAAAAGACTTTAATGCGCACACTTTGACACAAACGGGGTCCGTCGTGAGAGGAAATCTGGCATGGGACTGCGACATTAAGAGACTGTGAAACCATCCAATGAGATTGCACCGTTTATATGGGGAACATAAAAATAATTATATAATTTTAATTGATGCAATGTCATTGGATTGTCTCATGTTCTCACCACGTGCCAGTATGTTCGCAATATTTTCTCCGGTCTTAGATTTGACAATTAAATATGGGGTTACGAAATCAGATTGTACTATCCATTTTAAGATTTCTGTAAGGGAGTTCATGCGAGGAGAAAACCTTGGATGCACGGGGTGCACTGCACTTTATCCAATGTTTGCATGCCACGTGACCGGAAAGAGTATATCTTGCCACATGGCATGTACCCATTCGTTCCGTTGTAATGCACCGGTTGCATGCATTAATCTCTATCCAACGAGCAACGATATCGTCCATTGACATTGAACCATTACAACTTTTTCCGTACCAATATTGACGAATGCTGGATATGGCCGGTCAGATTCCAACTCCTACTTAAGATTGTCAATAGTGAAGAAACATCTAATCAGCATGGGGAAGGTGAATGAATTATAATTAATAACCAGTGCATGCTATGACCATGGGGCGACCTGTGTGGGGATAGGTTGGGGGCTCAAGCCCACCGTACCCCCCGTTACAAAAAAATCAACAGTTTAATAAATAAATAAAAAAACGCACACCACCGTAATTTTAATTACAGAAGAATTATTGATATCTTATTCAATGTTAAAATTCGAACACATTTTACATTGAATAGTTTTTGTAACAGAAGAACATTTATGTCTGTTCATTCTACAAATTTAGCTGAATATTTTAAAAAGCATAATATTATATTATTATGCTTAGGTAATATTTTATGCCTTGAAATTATTTACGTCGTGTTGATATGTTGTGGACTTGTGGTTTTTGTTATATTTAGGTAAAGCCGTAAAGGTAACACTTAGGCGTACGTAATGGGATTAAAAAAAGCGTATTTCAGTTAATTAGAACTCAATGTTGTTCAGACATTGGAAAACACCCAAACAGTTGATACTCTGCTGCTTGATAATATTTGCTGAGACTTGATTTCACCGTCATTCCTACTATTTTTACCGCCATTTCATACAATACCACAGCCACCGTATCCGGTTAAATATTTTCCGGTGTGCATAGTTGACCGTTTGGATTGTTTCTGAAATGGTTATGTTGATAGTGAACTATGATGGAGTCTGGGAAGATGTTGATTTCAACCCAAAAACTATTTTCTTGTTGGCTGTGACACCCAAGGATACACTGAAAACGTTGTCGGATAAGATATGCGATCGGTTTGGGTTGAACTGCGATGCAGTCATATGAAGTTCAGTACCTTACTTTCAGGCACCGTTGTTCAAATGAGTTTTGACGCTGATTTTCAAATCTTCATTGCGCATAACAAAAAAAATCCTAAATGTTACGTTTCGGTGTTTCACAATCCTGTACCGGTACATATCGCAGAGGTACTCAGCCAGAATAAAGATTCAACTGTAAAACCTCCGGTTGATCAAAATCAACCCAACGGTCGACCTATTTACATCAGCACGCCATTGTCAACGGTGAATCAGTCGGTAACGCCACAGTTAAAGAAGAAGGCAAAATATACAGTTACCCCAAGCGATTGTTCACCGGTAACACGTATATCCGATTCCCCCAGCACAAATTTTATTCCGAACCAAACACCCGGTGATGAGTCCTTGTCGCATATATCAATCAAGCGGTTGCTTTTAGACAATATGCCACTGGTCAGAGGTTCCAACACATTTTCAAGCGGACCCAACCGAATGGGTGTTAATGATAGCGTACATCCTTTGGAGTCTTGCGGAGCTCGATCTAAAAATAATGCAAAGGATGTTCAGTCAGAGTCAAAGCATTCTACAATCTATGATGTCGATTGTACGAATTTACACACTGCTGAAGATGATGCCATAGGTTGTGGAACACATTGCAGGGCATCATCGGTTCCCATGAATGAACAGGAAACACATGGACAGCCTTTACAGCATCATCAGATACATGTTGCATATAGAGAGGTCCATCCCATGCCCGGTCCTAACACGAATAACATTTCTGTATCATGTATTACAAACAATGTACCACTTGCTGACCAGGATAACACCACCTACGTTCACACCCCTCCTGATCATAATCTGTCTAGGCATAAAGTGCAAGGGTTTGACCATGTCTGTTTTGAAAATGTAAAAGAATGCAGCGCATTCAAATCCCAATCGGACCATACATCCATTCATAAAGGCAAGATATTCAAACACAAGGATGAAATGAAGAAGGTGTTGGGTGTGTACGCAATGGAAAACCATTTCTGGTACAGGGTTACGCGGTCGACCACAACGCGGTATGAGGCATCATGTACCGACCTCAATTGTCAATGGTTGGTACGTGCCGTGAAGAAGCGCCATGCAACTCACTGGTACGTCAATGTATATCGAGATACACACACATGCAAAGTCCAAAACTATGGTCTTCACTTTAACCAAGTCAGTGCCTCTGTCGTTGGGGAACTGTATGCCCCAAAATTCGCAGTTCCGGGATGCAAAATCCGAGCTAAAGATATCATAGCGGAAATGGAGTCTCAGCACGGGGTGCAGCTTTTGTATAACAAAGCTAACCGGGCAAGACTCCATGCTCTGAAAATACAGTACGGGGATCCGTTGAAGTCTTTTCAAACGTTGCCGGCGTACTTTTACATGCTGAAGCAAGCCAATCCCGGTACCCTAACAAACATCGAGACAGACTCGAAAGACCGGTTCAAGTATGGCTTCATGGCAATCGGGGTTTGTCTACAAGGGTTTATCCGTGTTATCAGACCCGTCGTTTCCATCGATGCAACCCACTTGACGGGATCTCTCAAAGGGGTGCTGCTTATAGCCTCGGCCAAAGACGGAGACTCAAAAATATACCCATTGGCATTTGGTTTCGCAGCCTCAGAATGTAAGGGATCCTGGACATGGTTCCTTTCTGAATTGAAGAAGGGGATTGGTTCTCCTCAGGATCTGGTCATAGTTTCAGATCGTCACAGAGGCATTATATCAGCGATGAATGAGGTTTTCCCATATGCACAGCACGCATTCTGTGTCTTCCACATTGCACAGAAATTTAGACGGTCATCCAAGAATCAAAGTCTTGCAAGAGAATTCTTTTACAATGCATGTTACCAACACCGTCGCGATGACTGTGATATCGACCTTCAACAGATGGCTGCTTGCAACCAGAGGTACTACAACGACGTCATGAAAATTGGGGTAGATAAGTTCACAAATGCTTACTGCCCCAAAAATAGGTACCAGATGATGTCTACCCAATTAGCCGAGTCTATGAACTCAGCTCTTCTAGATCTCCGGAAGCTGCCTATCGCAGCCATTGCAGAGCAGATTCGGGATATGATACAGAGGTGGTTCCACAAACGTCGTACTATTGCAGAACGTCTTACGTCTGATCTGACTCCGGCAGCCGACAATCACATACTTAAAGGGGTTGAACCTTCTTATAAATGCATCCTTCGTCCTATCTCATACCACAGGTACAACGTCACCGAAAATCAAATTAATTCCATTGTGGATATTCAAGCAAAGACATGTGCCTGTCGCGAGTGGGATCTTCAAAAATTACCTTGTCGACATGCCCTTGCTTGCGCCAGGTATGTAATCAAAGTATACTGTCGTCAGTTCGTCGTTTGCCATATCCATATTTAGGGGCTCTGACATCCAATAATTTTTTTTTTTTTTCCAGATACGCATCAATTCCGGTTCCTGAAATGTGCTCCGACTACTACAGATCTGATTGGCTGCGAGAGGCATATCGGGGAGAAATCAACCCGGTTCCATATGCACAGAAATGGGTCGTACCCGATCATGTCCGGAATCTAGTTGTTCGTCCTTGGAAAGTGCGTTTTCTGCCAGGAAGACCGAAAAAGTCAAGGTACCGTTCATGCGTCGAGAAGGCTAAGCAAAAGAAGTGTTCTAAGTGCGGCCTAAAGGGACATAACAGGAGGAGCTGCAGGAAAACATCGTCTAATGCTGCTAACAAAACCAAGCGTCCTCGCGGTTGCAGTGTATGCCACAAAGAGGGACACAACAGACAGACGTGCCAAGAAAGGCCATCCACTGACCTAAGCTCTGAGGCTTCGGCTGACACCGACACCGACACCGACACGACACCGACTCATAAAATTTTCCCAATGTATTGTTAAAAGCAGGTGAGCGGAATCTGCCATACAATCGTGTATTAATGTAATGTTTGCTTTCCATCTATTCGTGTAATCTTATGTTCAGTCCAAGGTCGATTTCTCCCTGATCGTGTAACATGTGACGTCCTAGTTTTATATCCATATAATCGTGTATTAAATTGAAGGAGGCTTTTCCATCTAACAGTATGAAGTTGAAGGTCATTTCAAGCGGACCAGTGGAATTGTAATCGGGTGCGGCACTTGAACAAAATAAAATCCCAATATTCATCATCTTAGAAAAATGCTTCCAAATTAATTGAGATCATAGATTCGTAGCAAAATAGTTTGTCTTACGTAAAATAAAATAAATACAACACTTACTCGCTTGAATTAAATAATGTTACGTTCAATGTATGAAATATTTGTAAAAAATTAATATATATACAATACAGTTACATGTAGGTAATAAAGTATGAAAAAATGGAAATTAATTTTTAAAAATGGATCTTGGCTTCAAACCACCAGCGCATTGTTGTTAACTTTTGTGTTACAGCACGATAGGCTAGATTAGAATGTTTTTTTTTTTATGAAAGATAAAATGGATCGTTTTTGTTGCATATTTTCGTGGCCAATACAATTATGGAAACAAAAATTACCAGTTAATTGTAATTTTAGCAAAATTCATAAGTAGCCCAGAATTTATGGGGCTTTGCAAAACTGTTACATCTGAATAAGTTTTATTTTTTTATCCAAGAGAAATATTTCTTGGACAAGAAATATTTACCTAACAGCAATTCCAACGTGGCACTTAATTACTTTGCATTTTGCAATCTGAAAACAAAAAATACATAAAACATAAATGATGGTTAATGTATCGTGTAAGGATGCTTACATTCCAACGTGTAATTGCATTACTAATGGTTCAACATGCGACTGGTCAATGATTACACGGTAAATTTTGGGTCAAATGAGGGAATTTTGCCTTGTTAATATTAACTAATAATAGAGGGACAACATATATGATCATCGGTTACCTTTGTATATATCGCTTTGTATGTACATTTCTTTTTTTAATGGGTTCACCTTTTAATTATAATTATAATAGAACTTTTGTTTTTAATGGTTGGGGGGGCCACCGGAACCCAAATGGTGACATTCGCCTCCGAAGGTCAGCCCAAATCCCCGCCACCGGGAAACGTTGAAGTGAAGGCCCATAAAGCCAATTTCAAATCGTGTCTTAACTACAAGTTTAATATCCATATAACCGTGTATT
Organism: Acer saccharum; assembly: GCA_030490815.1. NCBI lineage: Eukaryota > Viridiplantae > Streptophyta > Magnoliopsida > Sapindales > Sapindaceae > Acer > Acer saccharum. The sequence goes on from CM059866.1 coordinate 54,301,034, forward strand.
AATTTGAAGGAAGATCTGTAAATTGTCTGCTTATAATAACTATGAAGTTGAGTTTATTTATAATTTTAACCTTTATGTTTTGAGGCATGTATTTTATTTAAAAATATATATTTACCTGATTTTTTGTACTTACCGTATAACAAGTACTGAAACATGGAAGTCTCAATAATGAAGTGGTTGCCAGCGAGGTAAGAAGAACAAAATCCATTTTATCGTGAATATTTTCCATCTACTCGTATGAGGTTCACATTAATTTCATTGTCTGCTTGTAATAGGAGTATAGAACCGAAGTTCAGCATTTTATATTTTTAAACTTCATAGTTGGAGGCAGGTATTTAAAAATAAATAAATAAATAAATAAAAAGCTCCTTTGACGAATATAGTATATATAATATGCACGAGTTTTACATGTGAAATATACAAGGAAATTAATCGGTATTCAAATATGGCAAACACCGGCATATTTCATAACCAGGTTAATGACATAAACATCAAACAGTGTGTTAATTAACATTCCTCAGGTAAGCTGTTTGTAAAAATTTCATACGCGATATCCTGCCTATGGCTTTTATATCCCTTTCAGCGGTCTTCACGCATTTCAAACCTCTGAGAAGGGAACGTATCATCAACAAGACAAAGACTCCATTACTTTTCGAACTTATTTGTCTTGGAACTTGTTTTTCATCCATCCGACGAGCCTTCATAGGAGTGCTATCATATGTTCGCCTCCCCGTTCTGTTAAAAAAACCTGCCTGCAAGCAAATAACCGGGAACAGACGTCGGAGTGGTAGAATCTGCTGGCAGATGTGGGTACCGCCTTGGGGTACCCAGTGTGCCTTGGGATCATATACCTGGATCTCCCATAACAAAAGATCAACAACGCAGACAACCCTGTGGCCGTCTTCAACCTTACAGGGGACCACCACCTGTAAACGAACAATTCAACACTCAAATATTTATAACCAAATCAAGCTGGATTAAATGTCTGCGCACCAGAACGTTACTAACCTTGTCACAGGAATCCCATGGACTGCCCCAGTCTGGTCGACGGCCGTCACAATATTGTTTCCATTCCGGACGAATGACGAAGTCTTTGACGCTGAAAGGTTGTACTAAACGTCCATGTAAATTCGGCTGCCAGCCTGCCCACACCTTTGCCAGTTCGTCCTGCACATCAAATTTCCATTTTATCCGAGTGCACAATTCCAAACAGATAAACATTACCTCTACGTTAACGCTGTACTTACAAAAAAGTTGCAATCAACGATGCCCATTCTATCCTTGAACTTGTAAGGGCTGGTCTTACTCCCTCTCATCTTGTTTAACAAATTCAGGTAGGCATCAACGTGTGTGTCCAACAGATGGCTATCATTGTCCTCTAATGATATGAAAAAATCCTGGGTCTGCATCACCTCCAGTCCAACGTTACGGCTGCACCCAATACATTAAAAGAATGATATTACTGTTAATTGATTGTATACGGGCGATGTAATCTAAAATGCAAAGTTAGTATCATCTTACTATAGTAATTTCGAATCACGCTTGAAATGCGCATACGCCTCCTCGCTGGGGCCAGTGGAAAGATTTCCTCTACCTAACGGGTTGCTGTAGGGATTGCGTACCCATAACTCCCTTTGACGCTGCCTTGCTAAAGCGGTTTCATCTAATACCTGCTGGGTCGAAGCACGTATGTCATCGGTATGCACTTCAATTACAGGTGGTTCCCAGTTCGGAAGTGGTTGGGAGATTATCGCAGATAGTCTCCGTTTTCGTTGATTTGTCGATGCACAACTCGATTGCTCTCCCGATGAACATGGAGCTGGCCCAGACATTTGTTCTGAACTGTTTTCATCACTCGAAGGGTCGGAGATACTATCCGTGACAGTCTCCTTAACCGACAAGGTGTTTTGCGACCGGTATGTTTTTCTCCTCTCTTACGTGGAAGTGGAGCTGGAGGTGAACCAGTAGGAATTTCAACATCCGAGTCTGACTTAATCACCACAGATGGATGTGAATGTGAATGTGATGGTGACACTGGATGTGAAGGCGGACTCTGTACCGCAGTAGATGATACCTTAGACGCGTCAGGTATGTCCTCATCCTCGCCCTTTTTTTCACTGCCCCCTTCATCCGAAACTGGAGACGACTGTGTATTTTGGGATGCCAGCAACGTCGCACATGTTTGATCCTCAGACGGATCATCATGACCAGATTGTGTGACCGCTACTGGACGAGGCAGATATTGGGACGAAGGATCTTGCCACAACACTAACGCAAGCAAGGACTCATCTTCTTTCGGTATGTCCTCATCCTCGCCATTTATTTGCAAGTTCCCTTCATCGGAAACTGGACATGACTCTGTATTCTGTGCTGCCAGCAACATCGGACATGATTGATCCTCAGACGGATAATCTGGGCCTGAATGTCTTCCTTCCACTGGACAAGGACGATCGTGCGCCGAAGGATCTTGCCACAACACTAACGGAAGCAAGGATTCATCTTCTTTCGGTAGCTCCTCCTCCTGGCAAGCGGTATTCTCTTCATCAGAAACTGGACATGAATGCATATTTTGTGGTGCACCCAACAGCAGACTTGTTTCCCGGTTGCTAAAAGGACTTGCTGAAGCCAGCGACCATTGAGTTACATCGGGGTCCTCTGCTCCAGGTACTCCTGGATGTACTAGACCTGGTATACCAAAGAGAGACAATATACCTGCTTCTCGGGGCCACAGGTATAACGGCATCTGAGAAAATAACTTGTCAACCCCAAACTGTGATCGCAAAGCCAACGAAGGGGTTGCTGCCACCTCCAGACCACCTGCCCGTTCCAGGGATAATAAATCCTCGCACAACGCTAAGGGAAGGTTTGATTCATCAAGGTCCGATATGTCATCAACACAGACATGTTTTTCATAATGCAGTTGATCATCATTGACCCTGTCATAAACGCATCCACTATCATCCTGCCAATCTTGGTCGTCTTGCCTTCCATCATCGTCGCCCTCTTCATAACCAGCTCCGTCACTGTAGGTAGCCTGATCGCCACCCAAGCCTTCTTCCGCGTGCTCTCCACTCCCCACACGCTGCGGCTGATCTCCTGAATTACCGTCCCCTACATTTCCCTTGGGGATGACAGTGTCACAGTGTTACGTTTCCGAATTTATAATGATCTATTTAAATAAAATTAAGAACACTTGATACACAAGTGAAATGTGTGGATATATACATACTTGAAACCCCAGCATCCGTCTTAGCCCTTCGATCTCCCGCCTCAAACCCTCATTGACTATATTGCGTACACGGTCCGCCCCCATTTCCTCATGGACGATACTGCGTACGCGTTCCGGTATGGCATTCACCGCGTTCAGAACTCTTTCGAGAACTTCGGGTCCCACAAACTGTCGAGGTACCTCCAACTGTTTATGAAATGCTATACGTAAAACACCAAAATGTTTACCATAAATTGGGCAATCAACAACATTTCGAAATAAACCATTGACCCAATAATACTAGGCCATGTTACCTCATCGGTTGTGTGACCAACCGAATGTCGCCCACGGCCGTTTGACGCTTCCCTCTGACAGAAGTCTTCTTGCCTGGCATCATCAACCGGGCCTGCTGCACCTTGGTCAAGTGAATGAACCGGGTGGTCAGCCGGTTGAGGGAAAGATCCCTGTCTTACGTTGGATCGTTGTATATCCGGAAGAACCGTATCTGTACGGTCCGTTGTATCTACACGGGCACGTACTCTCCGCCCGCCGTTAGTTTTCTCCCTCGGCCTGCGCTTCCTCTGGTGGGTTCCTCATCCTCGTTACTCCCACTCGGCTTCCACTGGGGTCCCTCAGACAGGTCCACATCAATATCCCTCCAGTAATGTTTCTGCAACTCATGTTCGGTGGGTACAAGCTCCGGAAGCCCAGTAAGCTGACGGATTATGGAACTAATATAATTGTCCAATATCTAAAGGACATAAATAATATTAAATTATAGCACAAATGAGATATTTGTAAATTACCTTCCCACTTGTCTCAGCTTCGGTCCAGGCGTTGACCATGCCCGATCCCCTCTGTTTGAAACAGTACTTCCTATACCGTGGCGCTCCGTTGGGATCCCCTATTAGCTTACCGCATTTGTTGCGCATCACAGGTATAGCCTCCGCAGCCCAAAACTGTACCGTATCAAACCCGGGAAACGGTTTTAGAGGATGTAATTAGCATTATGTATCATGGAAAAACGAATAATCTTAATTACGAACATATGTCAATGTCAAATTAAGGTCAAAAGGGATTAAGGATTTAAAAAATAACCTGTAATGCCCAAATGAATCCGTATAGGTTGTATCTCGTAGTCGGCCCGAGAGGGTCTGCCGGTACCTTAAAACCTTGACGGATGTAGTGGAGGGTCATCTTGAAAACGTAGTGACCCCAGGCGAAGTTGTTAAACGCTTGAACATCCTCCACTAGAGAGAACATCCAGTACGCCACCTGGTTCCGGTCGTCCTGACCGAAGAGGACCCTGTTGGCAAAAAGAAGCAAAGCCAACTTAAGTGCGTCGTGAGGCCGGTCGAAATCCTCCGCCATGAATGGAGCTTTCAAATCTGCGATCACAACTTTTTTCCTTCCCTGAAAGTACCTTGCGTGAATACCACCCGGGACAACCTCATACTCTCTTGAAGGTATGTCGGACAGACGGCCAAATTTCAGGCCCGTGCACAGACAGAACTCCCTCTTCCCAAATCTCGCCTTAGTTTTTCCTAAGGCAAACCATAACTCGTCCTCACTACCTCCAGGAATGAATATCTGTCTCAGCAGCAAGCTGTGAATGAACTGTGCCTGAAAATAACCCCCTTTAGGGAAATCCAAGTAGTGGCCAAAGCATCCTGACTCAAATTCTGCCCTTTCACCGGCACGGTCAAGAATCTTGTCTACATCGGAAATCAATTTGTGCAAACAGTGTGTGTTGATGGTGATGTTATAATTCCAAGTGGCCCTCGGGTGTACCAACAAATGATCCAAATTTTCTCCTCAGCCATCTGTAAAAAAAATATAAAATTGCAAGAGTAATCTAACGAAGCATTGAGGGAGCATGAACATATATCCACAGTAAGAATTAAACAGAACAAAACCCATCCTAGAAATCTTGATATTTTATAGCGGTAAAGACGAAAAACATAAAATCTAGAGTTAGCATATCCACCCATCTCCTAAACAAGCGCTTGTTCGAAGTTCGAAAACTGGATAAACATTGAGTCAAGATACAGTATTTAAGTCGAACACTGCATAAACATTCATAGAATAATCCGAACCGTCGTCTCTGTGAGTAATTTGGATTTCGTTTCAATAATCTTCCTTGTAGTAACAATTACAGACTGAAACCCATCGAGCAAACACAAATTGGGTATAGATTATTCCTTGCATGTTCGAAACGACATACCCAGACTGAAACCCATTACCAATTAATACATACCCAGTTGTAATAATGAAATTGAAACAAGCAAACTAATGATAAGAAACAAAATTAGGATCAAAACAGAGAACGCCATACCGTCGACACGAAAGTGTCAATGCCGTCGATTAAAGAAGTACTTCCAGAAGAATCGGAACAGTTCCTGTTGATGCTTACACGGTGTAAGTTCTTCGAGTAAGTTAGTATACACGAATAAAATAAGACTGTTAACCGGATTTATGACCAAATTGCAACCAACCCCCTTAAGGTTTGCTCTTTCACAAATAAATTGCAATTAACCTTTTTGGTTTAATTGCAAATAAAAAATAAATATCGTTCAAGTTTTGATAAATTCAAATTTAGATATAAAAACTATTTACAAAATCCAATTGACCGTTTGGATTTGATATAAAATTGGCGCTGACACCAGATCAATGGCCAAGAATTCATTTAGATTAAAGAAATATATAAAAAATATTGATTTAATTATTAAAGGTAATTATGGCATCCATTAAATGCAAAGTATTGATGTGATGTGTAAGGTCGACTAATCAAAATTGGTCAATTGGCTAAAACCTGGTTGCATCGGATGCACGGTGCCTCCCCCACCCTCATCCTGCCACGTCAGAAATTATGCTGACGTGGCAGCATCATGCATTGCGCTGCACGGAACCCCTCTTATACCCAGACACAACTTTATCATAAGTCATAAGTCATAACACAGTTAACACCCACTGCAATAGCGGTCAAAGTTTGGGTTAGAACACACTAACTAGGGTGAACCATTACCGGTTTACCACCCACTCCAGGTGCTGACACGTGTCGCAACTTTGGGTTAACTTTAGAATTTGGGTTGAGTTTGGGACACGTGTCAACACCTGTAGTGGTTCACCCTAGTTAGTGTGGGTGAGAAACAATGCACTCTGGAGTTTGAGTGTTATAGATGTTCTTCCAGGGTTCCAGGTGCCGGATTCACAAATACATTTTCTTAATGCTTACACGGTACAAGTTGTGGAGTAATTACATATACACGAATATAACAGACTATACGTATACACGAATAAACTAAGTCTGTTATATTCGTGTAACTGACTTGGTACATGCGTGTACAGCTAATATAATTATCACAATTAGTTTTGAAATTCCTTTGCCATCACAATTACTGAAATTCCTTTGCCATCAGATCAATGGCCAAGAATTACTTTTGATTTGAATCTTCTATGGCTTAAAAAATTATGTTATTATTATATGTAACTAGTATAGTATTATGTCAACATGTGCGATGCGCAGGCTTTGTTTTATTTTTCACAATTGGACAATTTGTATTAAATTATCTCCTAATATCTCATTTCATAATATAATTCAGCTATCTAATATCTGCACCCTTAAAAAAAGCTAGGGCACCCCTAATTTTATACCCCTTTGTATTTACAGCTCAATTTGAATTTTGTAAAAACGGATGTACAAAAATTAGTATTTTATTGTTAACAATAATTTACAAAACCAGAAGATTCTATCGTTGATTGTAAAACTAATTTAATAATCTTATTACTAACCAATACTAATACATAATCTTGGTATATATGTATTTTTAAGGTATATACAGAAATATTAATAGGCGGTAAAATTACATTCGATCGACCACCAACGTTCTTAGTTATTACGCAAACACGATTAATCCATGTCGCTGTAAAGGATTACGCTTGACGATGACATGTACTGTGGGTATGTACTAATGATTGGCCGATACCAAGTCAGCAGGCAATTTGATTATTGACTCTGTTGGACTGTAAATCTGGGCAAATGTTCATTAATCTCTCACTTTTGAGGATACCATTGGAGATGCTCTAACCCTTTTGTCCCATAGGTTGAACGTTTATTCTATCACGATAATCACGATAATAGTTGATAAGATAATGAGTTGAAAAGACATTAGACACGATTTGTAATTGGTAAACTAATAAGTAATAACAGTTTGAAACAACGGATTTTGTGTTGCAGGTAACCTGAACACAACATGGGTAATTGCCTTGAATTTCCTGTTAAAATAATAAAGTTTTAACTCATTTTTGGTGGTATATGGATGCGTGAAGACACTTGAAACGCATGCGTCGGTCGCGTAATTTGGTTCGTATTCCCCATGTGATGGGGAAACTCATACAAGAAGTTCACTACGGATGCATAAATTTATCTACGACATTTCATTTGCAAACCACTGCACCAAATTCAAAGAAAAAAACATAGAAAACACAAGGTGAAGATTTTCGTTTACATATTCCAAACTTAAAAACATCGCATCCCAACTTGCAATATACAGTAGCTGAACCCACTAGTATCAATTTCCATACGTAAAAATTGAAAGGTAAAGACAAACAGCCTACATGAGTTCGTTTACAGTACTTTTAATGACCTAATGGGGAGGATGAGACGGTGATAAAGGACGACCCATCTCCCTCTCAAAGTCCGCGATCAGTCTCTGTGTGTCATCAATTACCTGGATGAATTTTGTCCATAACAAAACCATGTCTGTGTTTAAATGCCCAGAAAAGTTAGTTCGCACTTCCTCCAATTCACTGAATACTTGTAGAATCGCGTCAAGAAAGGAGTATATTCGATCTCGGCTGACCGCTGCTTCGCCTTGGAAATTCCTATCCATTCCGGAAAACGAATATGTGCACAACCGTGGGTTTAGTGTTGTGAATGTATTTGACCTTTAAAGTTGGGTTACAATTTATAATGTATAAATCGAGACTTTTGAAGTTCTCAAGTTTTTTGAAATTGTAAGTTCATTAGTTATTAATTAAGTGCATGCATTGATATAATTAAGGCATTTTTGAAATTGTAAATTCATTATTAAGTGCAGCTATGAAACTCTATCTATATATATATATATATATATATATATACACGGAAATTAACCTATCAGTGCATCCTGATAGAATTATATAAGGATATTGAATGTGAGCCACTCGTTTAACATACTTTGACTTGGCATGTGCGCACTTGTCAAATCACTGTTATAAATGAGTGGCTCACATTCAATATCCTGATAAAGTTGTATCAGGATGCATGATAGAATCGGGACCGATGATATGATATATATATATATATATAGGGTTAATATTATAAACCTCCCCTCACCTTTGAACTATTATTGGTTGTATAGTTATAAATGCTTTTATTTTAGAAACCTCCCTTATGACTAACACCGTTAGCATCCCGTTTGTATTGACTAAGTTTGACCGTTAAAAAAGTCCAAAAATATCTCTATTTAAACTTCAATTGTATGAATTGACCATTATACCCTCATACTTTTACCAAATAAATTAGTTTATAGGGGAGGTTTCTAAAAAAACCATTTGTAACTATACATTCAATAATAGTTCAAAGGTGAGGGGAGGTTTTTAATATTAACCCATATATATGATATGATATGATTTGATGACGCAATTTAAATTGATTAACATATATTCAAGTATTCAACCGTCCTTTCCTGTTTTGCAAGGCTACACACCTACACGAAGAGGTAATGAGTGTATTTGACTATTTGTAGACCGCCATTGCGCCAAAAAGCGTGGCCATTGGTTTTTGGGTTGTCAAAATCCGTATGGGCCATCACGTCAAACGTCATTATGCTCTACAAAGCAAGCAAAATCAATTTTGTCAGCATCAAATTAGATTCGGTACGTTAACCCCTATCTGATTAAGGCACGAACATAGAATTATAGAAAGGTTAAAACAAAGCATTAGGATATTACTCGATCGACCCTCGAGATTGAACGACAGAAAATGACTGATTTCGAACATGAAACCGGATTCAACACATCTGGTTCGAAACTAATCGTAGTATAATGTCTATGTCTCTATGTCACCCGGAGAGGGTTGGTTACAATATAAATAAGGTTTACTATCTTGTACACTGCGTTGTGCAAATGTTGCAATGATTTATTACACTGCATGTGTTACATATTGAGTTGGGTAAATTGCGTAAAAGAACATCTTAATGAAAGTGATAATGACAATTGTTTGAATGCGATGAAAATTCATTTGCAAAATTTTCGGTAACCCAATAACAGACGAGTAATGCTAGAGAACCCAAAAAGTGACCCAAATTTTGGACCCAAACTTATGTGGCAACATCACATGGGATCTTTGGGAAGAGTGACGTGGGCCTATATTGTGTGTGATGTTGCCACATAGGTTTGGGTCCAAAATTTGGGTCATTTTTTGGGTCCTCTAGCATTATTGATAACAGATATACAGATGTAAGTATTCATTTCATTTACTCACGGTGGGGATTCAAACGGCCGAACACCAACTTTTAAGTACGGGATAATGTATGGGATATTGTATGAATGAAAAATTAAAATAAATAATTCAATAGTTATAACGTGCAATGGTAGTTCTTTGTAATGTGCAACCATGTATATTCAATTCGAAAACTTCATCAGAAAATTAATATATAATAGCTTTCTGAACATAACCCTTACACGATCCATACATTATTTTCATTACTAGTGGCCCATAGCTCCCTATTATCATACTCCAACATATCTACCAAAAATTATGCAGATACACTAGCATCAATGGGATTCTTTGGATGCTCCAAACCTTCTCCACGCAATTGACCACGTCGTCACCTAGTGCTTTCATCAGAAATATCAATGTCTCATCCACCGAACATCATAGTGATGGATGTCTCTGTTCGCCACTTGAACAAGAAAGGGGTTCGCTATGAATACGCACTTTTTGGCCATACTTTTATACCGTGGCCTCCCCGGAGGTCTTCTTCCTTTCCAAGAAATAGGAACCGCAGTATCTTCCAACGAGAATTTATGCTCCATTACCTGGCCAATCGAAGAAACCTAACTCAATATTCAAAGGTGAAACAAACAATCTAAACTGGAACCAAAAGTAAAACACGGGTGGAGGGTGATTGAGAAGAGATGTAGCATGGAAGCAAACACTTTACACGAAGTGAGGAAGGAAGCATGTTGACTAGAGGCGCACAAAACTGTTGGGTTTGAAGAACGGAAACAGGAGATTCAAGGGCGGATTTACAATAAACACAGGTGGAGCTATATAAGGAGGTTGTGAGGGTGTGAGACTGAGAGTGAGGAAGATAATATTTAAAGGGTGATTGGGAACTGAGAAGAGGGGAACTGGGGAAGACACTATTTCGAGTGCAATTTTGCTCACCCACATTAACTAGAGGTAAGAATTACTCCCACCTCAGGTGTGCCACGTGTCCTAAACTTAACTCAAAGTCAAAAATTAACCCAAGGTTTGGGACACGTGGCAACACCTGAGATGGGGGTAATGCTTACATCTAGTTAAAGGGGTGAGTAAAGTTGCACTCCACTATTTCAAGGGTGAAACCCCAAATATTGAAAACAAAAGTTAAAAGGTGTTAATTATAAAAAGGACTGAAATCAACTGTCAACGTTTAATTTATAAATTTATCATCATAAAAATTATATCTTAGAAGGGTCTCATATAGATCTTTAAAATGAGACTAATATTGAATACTTAATAATAAATATTATTATTTCTAACTTGAAAAAATTGGAGGGTGATTAGATTTTTGGTGAATTTTGTCCCACCTTGTCCCGTCCCGTCCCAAGCTATTGGTGCGCCAAACGCGGGACAAGAGAAAATAGTCCGTCCTGTCCCGCGTACCAAACGCACCCTAAAGGCCTTGGAATAGGTACTGTAAGCTTAAGAACAACCTAGGCCCATTGTGGATTGAATTTCGATTTAAATAAAAATTTTTAATATTTTATTTATTTATTCCGATTGGTCAGAATGTTTTAAAAAGGCGGTGTGCACCCATCAGACTCGATTTCGGAAGTGTAAATGTATTACGGGAGATCGATTCAAGCAACTAGAACCACTTATAAGGTTGTGAAAAAACTCTTAGGCACTTAGGGGTTAATATTTGAAAGGGTTGTTTGGTATATGGTATATCTAGTGTAATGGGTATGGATGTACTTGTTCGACCGTTTGATTATCTCGAAACTCCATGTACATACTTCCATTGATACCCTTCATCATAGGATAGTGCCGATCGTTGAGATTTTTGCGGGGCCCCCATAATTTAATCAACGGGTAAGATCTGTAAGGCCTAAGAAGAATTCCTATAATATAGATATATAATACATATATATCTCATTATTGAAAGAAGCAATATCCAATGGCCAAGGAATTGTGTCAAAAATTGTGTAAAAAGATAGGGCCATGGATCCTGCCCCATTATATATATATATATATATATATATATATATATTATATAATATGTATTTATATATATACTTATTCTATAAATATATATAATAATGTAGCAGAGACTGTATATATATTTAATAATATTATTATTTTTTATATAATATATTATATTATATTATTATAATATATAAATAATTATATCCTATATAATATATATTATATATATATATAATATGTATTTATAATATTAGTAATATATTATTATATATTTAAATATAATATATATATATATTATATATTATATTATCATATTTTTTATGTGTATTCGTGTATTTATTTTGGGAGTTTTGGTATGCAAGATGTTTGAAAGATCTTGTTTGTTCTGTTCTGTTTTGCTGGTATGAGTAATGAAGGAGCATTTTTTTGTTCTGTGCTGCTTGTATGAGTAATGAAGGACATTTTATTTGTTCTGTTATACTGGTATGAGTAATGAAGGAATATAATGACGAACCGATAACTTTTAATTATATAGACGGGGGGTACAGCATGTGAAAAACATTAAAAAAAAACATTGAATTCAGGGTGATGGTGGAATGTTGAAGTCCAACTTCTTCTGCATTTTTTCAACAAGTTGGTAGAGGCCATTCAGTTCGTTGTCCCTTGCTTCAATCGCTACATGTAAGTTGATGATTTCAGCTTCAAGATTATGATATTTCCCCATCAGAAGAGTATAATCATCACGTAGCCGTTTGCATTTTCACGCTCCTTGGCGATGGTCTCCTCAGCCTTTGCAATCCTTTCAGCATCACTTCTGAAATGGCATTCATCCTGTGAAGGCTCATGCCGTTTGCTTCCATTTCCACTTGTAAGCTTTCAAGAGATTTCTGACTAAATATAACTCAGCAATTGACATATTTATAGTGGAAGAATATCACCATATCAGTGAAAACTGAAGAGTCACCTCTTACATTAATTTCATTGAAGAATGAACCATTGTAACCTTTCCAATACCTTGACATTTTAAATGAACCATTGTGCCTTAAATCTTAATTGAACCATTAAACTTATCTTAAATAAACATTTATTAAATATATCGTAAACTGAACGGGCGGTACACTAGGGAAAGCCACCAGTTTATTGTTCAGCTCTTTCTGAAAATGAAAAGCAACGACCTATTTACAACCACTTTTTAATTTTTTTTAAAGAAATGCAGATTCACACCTCCAAAGCAATTATCTAAAGTCAAATATACATCCATTTGATGTCCAATCATAATAAAACAATTATTCACTCTTGTTGGTGGAAAGAGTTGAAAGCTTTATCTTGTTGGTGGAAAGAGTTAGAAATCCTAGTCAAACTCCATATAACTTTTGTTTTGGCCACATCATCTCCATATTGAACTTAGATAACAGCTTCGGAGTGTTTTCTAACTTTTTTAATATTTACCCTATGTGGCACTCTTTTTTCTCCAAATGCTATTGCATAATAGGATTGGAGATGCTGTATATTGAATAAAAATACTCGATAAACAAGAAGAAGTTAAAGTAAGACCATTTCGATAACCTTGTAGGCTAAAATTCCCCCTGTTATATTAAAACTTAAATAAGTTACTAAATATTATCCTAATCCAAAAATGTTAATAAACTGAATGCACCCACTGTAAAACAGTGAGAACAGTTCCTTGATGTGACCACCCAATGGACAGTAATAATGAAAATGCGATGGACTGGGTCGGCACATCCATCGAGTACAAACGTCAGGATCAGTTCTTCGGGTCATGAATAGGGAACCGAATTGATTTTCCCTCATCGACTGATTTCAACTTAACTGATTGGTTGACAGGTTTCTGCTAGTGGCAACATCATTACATGATGAGAATACTCTGGCTGATGACACGATGAGAATTAAACTAGAAGATTACACTATCCACTCCCAAAGGACGTACATTGGCCGGACCCACGTGGAGACCATGTGGGGCAGTGCCCTACCTCAATATTTAAAAAAAAAAATATTCTTTTGTTTACATTGTATATTACTATAATTAAAAATCGATAACAACAAGTTGTTGGTGATAGGCGGGTGGTGGATCTTAATTTTAGACTTAGGTGCTTGGATCGAGTCTCATCTCAAGGGTACTGTTGTTAATGACATTTTTGTTCTATAATTTTTTTATCTGCCTTTTTTCATTCAACTTTATCTTCCAATTTTTTATTTTTATATCTTATTTTTTTATCATCTTTTCCGATTATTTTCTCTATTCCGTCGTTGTCAATTTCTTAACTACCATTACTGTGTGTTTATTTAATTCAATTTTTTTATATGAAATTATATATTATTATTTTCAATTTTTACTATTTCAAATAGTTTTAATTTGACATAACTAACATGCCCAATCAATAAAGCTTTTAATATCATATTTTACTTTATTGAATTAAAATGGTCAATCTATTACTATGATTATTTTTTTTTTTTATCCTTAGTATTTTTCTTTATTTTATAGTTGTAATTTATTTAGAATCAATAAATCAATTTACCAATAGTTTGAAGAAAAAAAATTTAAAAACATGTCTAGTAATAGTTAAAATTGAATTCATTATAATGCAAAACAAAATTTCTTATTATAAATTTAGATTGTAATTTATTCTTTTAATTTTTTCATTATTTATGTTGTTTTTCTTGTTATTATTATATTTTTAAATATTTTTCTTGTTATTATTTAATAATAAATTTTCTTGTTTTTATTTTCTTTTCAATGTAAGATTATTTAATTCATTTGAGTAAGTGTTCTATTTATTTAATTTTATCTATAAAAATTAAAAATTCAAAAATTAAAATTAAAAAAAAAACTATTTTACTATGATGTTAAATTTTCAAACGTTTATCATATAATTGCGATTGTAATTTATTCAAATACCCTAACAGTGTAAAATTCCTGGGTCCGCATAGCTACCAGTATACCACACATCTTTACAGGCAAATATAAACATCAGTAGATTAGATATGTTCAAAAGATACCATAATGGTGACAGATCAAGAGTGCACATCACCTCTTAAGCAAAGCTGGCATGCACCTCTTCCACATATGTGGTTTACTGTATATGATCCACCATGCACATTTTAGAAGCAGGTGTGGTGGGGAGTTTTTCTGCCCGGGTTTGGGAAGCAGTTATCTACTGTTATGGGAGTAGATATCTGGGCCGCACATGTATTGTTTGATCAAGTAACAAAATCCCGACAGTACTAATGTAATATATAAAAATAAATAATAATATTAAGAAGATGGGTTTATTATGTAGCCAACAATTCAGATTGCAAGCCAGTATCGACAAAATACATTGGCCACGTAGGAACTGGAGAATTAACTCGGAAACATGAACTTAATATGTTATTTATGTACGGGTATTGGATGGGTTTTTCACACGCAAAAATGAAGTTCAAAATTATAGTTCTGTCCAGATTCCGGGAGCTTCGGTCCCCCGGTGTGGGAGCTGTAGTCCGAGCTGCGTTTGTAGAGCCCATTCTGGCCGATCTCGGTAGTTGTTGTATTATAAAAAAATCAAACAAATAAAAAAAAAAATAAAATAATTTAGACGAGGAAAATTTGACAATTAGTTCTTTTGTAATCTGGAGAGCTTTTTTGACAATCCAATTTTTATGCTACCACATTTTTTCTATGAAATCTCCATTCCCATAATTAAAATTTAGAAAAATTCTAAAGACGGTTAATGTTGTTACAATAATTTATTTTTATCTTATTTGAATTAAATTATTAAGTAAATAAATTATCTCTCCTGAATAATAAGTAGATATATTACATATGAAATACTCTCCTAAATTTTAATTACCATATTAACCTCTATATCCTCCAATAAAAATCTGTATTTATCTATCTCCATTCTTTCTGAAGCAACACAAAACCCCATGTGTATGTATATAAATAAATAAATAATTTTAAATAAATGAATTAAAAAAACAGAAAACACAAGTAAGTTGTTTTTAAAATAAAATATTAAAAAATTCAAAATTGAAAATCGTTTTTGTTACTTGTAGGTATTGATTGCATAGAGAACCTTAATTCTTTAATTAGTCGTAGAAAATCTGAGTTTAATCGAATATAGTCGAAACAATTCAAGCCTTAATATATCTTTATATTATTTTAATTTAATACAGAATAATTGATTAATAATATTACTAGACATGATATTGACTTTGTTATTATTCTAATTAAAGTAAATTATTGATTTAATGAATCTACATAAATTAAAATATAAAATACAGAAAAATAGTGAGGATAAAATAAAATG
This sequence comes from Acer saccharum, assembly GCA_030490815.1. Classification (NCBI taxonomy): domain Eukaryota; kingdom Viridiplantae; phylum Streptophyta; class Magnoliopsida; order Sapindales; family Sapindaceae; genus Acer; species Acer saccharum. The sequence continues at coordinate 54,317,007 of CM059866.1, forward strand.
AATGATATTAATAAAAGGACTATTTTAATACATAGTTGGAAATTTGAGATTTAATGGTTTATTGATGTGATATGTTTGGTATGGCAAACTAAAAATATTACAAATATATAAGTTTAAAATAATAATCAATTATTTAATATAAATTCAAACAAAATTAAGTAACCATAATTCGTGGGTAGCTAAGAAGTTGTATTGTATTAGGTTTAAAAAGTTATAATTACTATAGGATTCATATATTTTATTATATGTATCTACAATGTTCAAGAATTATGTACATGTATTTACATGCCCGTAGAATTCTCCATACAAATCACAACAGTGCATTCCAATTAGGAATGGTAATGGGGCGCGTTCGGGCAGGTTTGGCAAAATCCAAACCCAAACCCGCGAAATTTTATGTCTACCAAACCCACCGTGAACCCGCGACAATAAACGGGTTCGGGTTTGGGTGTTAGGACACCCAAACCCGCCCATGAACCCGTGAACCCGCGAACCCATCAATTAATGTTTTTTTTTAAAGAAATTATTTCTATATTTTTTTCCCCTATTTAAATATATGTAATATTATGATTTTAAAGAATAAAAACACTTAATATATTGAAATGTTTACATTTTATTCTCTATATAATTAAAAAGTTTTTATTTTGGTTTAAATTTACAATATTTGAAATAATAAAATATTATAAAATTTTATTGTTCGCGGGTATGCGGGTTCGGGTATAGAATTTTTTCCAATCTGTACCTGAATCGGAACTCATGACGGGTACGATTTTCAAACCCAAACCCTCGTCAAGCAGGTTGGGTTCGGGCGGGTCCCATGAGATCGGGTTTAATTGCCATCCATAATTCCAATTGTATTAGATTAACCGTCAACTAAGGGATCCCTCACTTCAAGTTCTGTCCACACCTTCATGAAATCACATCGATTTATATGATAAGTTCATTCTAATATATATGGATAAATCAAATTTGATAAATTTTAAAGCATTACAACTAAGTATACCAATTTTGTTAAATATAAAGCTTGTGAAAAATTGGAGAAATATATAACTCAACACTACATGTGGCATGTGAGGTGTTAAATTGTGAGTGGATACATGGGGTAGGTGTCATTAATGTGTATCCACTTATAATCTGACACCTCACATGCCACATGTAGTGGGATGAAAAATGTGGGATTTTAAGTGGGATGTTTAGCATTATTGTATATATAGATAATTAGATATATATAAATATTAATATAATTATATAATTCAAAAAAATAATATGAGATAATTTTACTAAAACATGAAAAACAATAAATACATAATAACGCAATTATGGACATGTAATACCATCTAAAATTATGGACAACATGTGGACAACCAATAAATATATTTCGTTTACTTGATCGATGATATTGTTATATACATAACACAGATGATTTCTATTTGACCATTATACTAGAATTTAAACTTAGGAAATGGGACAAGGATGTGTTAATGTTTCCGCAGATGAGTGGGCTGTGCGCCTGTGCCGCAGTGTGCCCCCTATAAAAACATATGTTCAGAGTCAGATTTCGTTAACAGGTAACTTCGGTCTGTAGAGCTTGGAAAAAAATAAATAAATTACTTATGACTGTAGAGATGGAGTCTGATGATGAGAACGAATCCACCATATTGGATCGACTGATTTTCTGCGTAAGCAGGTGCTGCGACTCTCTGAAAGACCTCCTGGATGTTACAATTGAATACAAGAAAGTTGTGGAAAGAAACGAAGCACGGTCCCGTTCTCGATCAACAGTTGTTGAATCTCGCGTCGCGGAACTGGAGAGGGATGTTTACAGGTTAAAGAATACCAAGTCGACGTCTCTCGTCGACCGTCTTCGGCGTCAAGAGGGCTGTACGTTATTTAAGAATCGCCCTTCGGGCTCAAGGCATTAATACGTTCACACTCACCGAGTCAACGCCATAGCGCCACCAAACATGTTTTGCAGGTGATGTTTGTTTTGTTGTTTGTTCCTACAATCCATTTTAGGACTTGCAAATACCGTTTGACGTAAGGTACTTAGGTTTGCTGTTGCCATTTGTTTTATGTTTTCAAAAACGCCTGTTGTTTTGTAATTGGATTTAGATATCCCATGTTAAAAACTTCCAGACATACCTCGTTTGTGTGTGTAATCATCTGACGATTTTGAGTTGTAAAATCTTAACAACTTATGTCCCTTCTGAAGGGTTTTCTAAGCTATAATCGGAAACTTGCCTTGGAGTTCAAATTCAGAAAAAAACTTGTACGTTTTCACATTTCACTACAGTTATCAAACTATTCGAACAACCCTAAGACACAGTTAATTTTGAGATGTACTCAACACCGTTCTTAGTTTGAACACCAATTGTCCTGTTAAGTTTAACATGTAGAAGAACACCATTCCCCAACTTCACTTGTAAATCGAGGAAGGTGTCGAGAACTGTCGTTGATAAAAATGCTCCCATTCAGACGCATAAAACAAGGTAGCTTAACTTTATTTTGCTTCAGAATAATGTTAATTATATCTATAGACTATAGCCGTTTAAATGTCGATGAAATCCAAAAATTCTCACTTCGTATGTAGAAGTGGGAATATGTCCGAAGGTGTCAGATTGTTCAGGGTGGATTTCTCAAACCCATAGGCAAAATACAACATTCTTCAAACATAACATAGAACGACAATTGGTTTCCATCCAAGCGGAAATAGTATGCGCTTAATTCCAGCTTCATACAGAGTCTAAAGGGAACCCTGGCGCAACAGTCTTCGGTTGCCGGATGAATGGCATTAACTTTTGTTTATTATTTCATCCCTAAAGTTTGACTTATATACAGTTTGACCCATATTTAATAAAATATTGGCTAGATGTTTAAAAAAAGGGTAATGCTATTGGGTACCAAAAAATCCAATCCAAATTGTAACCCAAATGTCATGTGGCAACATCTCAAATACTGTGCAAGTTGCACCATTATAGTTCAACGGTTGCACCAAATCAGGTTTTAGGGTTGGAGATGAGGGTTTAGAATGTCTGTTGTACAACCCTTCACATTATGGTTATGGTTAATTTCGTTTGCCATCGAACCAGATGTGTACAATCAAACCTTGATATACGTTATGTTGAGACGGCTGTAGATTACAATGGACGATTTAGTAAATCTGTGGGATAACCCATCGGATTTTGACGTCTCACTTGCTCCCATTATAAGTGTCGTATCAACTATATATTGGTCATTGACCCAAACCCCTTCCCCCCAAAAAAGCGACTTTGTAAAGGTTACCATAATTGCCTGTGACTGTACTCTACCCACCCTATTTGCAGGTCACAGATTTAGTTCTGTACGAATAGGGTATGGGTAATGATGAAGAAAATTGCTCATGGGGGTGTGGCCCAACCTAATAATACTGATTGAATTGACAATTAAGTATAGGGGAGTAGTTGAAGTTGTATTTGACCATCCGGAAACGGCGTCCACACCAGAGTCGATATGATGTTTTGTAATTGAACGAGGACAAAATATTGAAAATGAGAGGAGAACCGATTTCCAAACCTAAATTTTTTATATAGGTTATACACGTGTACAACTTTGACGAATCTAAAAATAGTACCTACACAGCCTACACTGACACGGAATTTTTTTTTTTTAAAAAAAAAGCCTACACGATTTGCCAACGGTTGCCTGTTGGAATTACTTTACTTTAAATACACGACCGTGTATTAGAAATTTTTTACTTCAACTTCAATTTATTGTAAAAAAAAAAAAAAAAAAAAAAAAAAAAAACCTAGTTGCTCACAAATAAATAAAGGGAAATTATCATTATCCCCCTAGAATTTTCCGTATTCTCCAGTCTCCCCTATCTAGTTTCAAAATTCTCCAATTTCCCACTCCCATGCCTATTTTTATATGGTGAGAATGGTTGTATTTGTGCATGGGAGGGGGGAAATTGGAGAATTTTGAAACTATAGGGGGGAGACTGGAGAATACGGCAAACTACGGGGGGAGACTAATAATTTCCCATAAATAAAAAACTTATAACAAATTGTGTCTTCTATTGAAACCCTAATCGTATTAATACTGTATTTGTTCTTCTCATCGTAAACAACTACAGCATCACAAAACCTATTTGCTTGAAAACTCAAACAAATGGATAGGTCTGGGTTACCTAGCATATTGCGATAAGGACTTTTTTCAAATGGGGACATCCTAAAATAACTTCACGAGGATATTGAATGTAAGCCACTAGTTTTACATGATTTGACTCAAGTGTGTATGCACTTATTAAAACTACTGGCTCACATTCAATATCCTCACGAGGTTATATCATGACGTCCGCATGGGAACGAGACTGTATATAATACTACTATAATTAGGGCCGTTTTGACTTTATAAGTTCAGGACATCCGCCCACAACCCACATTCGTATGGTTGTGGGTATTTGTTAATGTCAGGTTATGGGCCCGCTGTGAATGTGTGGCTATGGTTGGACGTCTAGAAATTATAAAGTCAGGATCTGGTTAGTGCGCAATGATATAACTTCATGAGGACATTGAATGTGACCAACTAGTTTAGAAAAGTGCATACGCACTTCAGTCAAAGGATGTTAGCTAATAGTGGTTGACATCCAATATCATGGACCATAAATTTACATCGGTGCGCATTGGCTTGATCATTTTTATATATCTGTATATGTATGTATAGTACATTATTTAACAAAACCAATCCATCGCCCAAATGGGTGTATGCCAAATGGGAAGGAAAAGCAATCAAATGAGTTATCCATGCTACATGGTATGCTCCCATTCATTAGGAATTTAGGATGCAATATATCGAGTTGGGTTCATGCTCGTTTAAGTAATCTGACTGAAATCAACTGTCCAAAAATGGTGTCACATGTGTCCATTAGGGGGTAAATTTGTCCAAACACTATATTTGGGTGGACAATTTTACTCCCAATGGACACATGTCATGCTTCTTTGAGAAAATCTTGTATGCACCCGGTGCAATGCACCGTAGCCAATGGGTGCATGCCACGTGGCAGGGAGAACACATTTCAGAGAAAATCTTGGCTGGGACGCTCCCATACACGTGGCCATGGGACCGTCCAATGAGAGTGCGCCACATATACATTGGAAGCATGTGCAGAGTATGTGGCACACTTGTGGCACACTCTCATTGAACGGTCCCATGGCCATGTGTATGGGACCGTCCCAGCCAAGATTTTCTCCACATTTGATTGTTGTCCTTGCCACATGGCATGCACCCATTGGTTGGCTGCAATGCACCGGGTGCATGCAAGATTCTGTCGCTTCTGAGAGGGGGTAATGCTTACAATTAACCTTTAAAACGGGGGTAAGCCGTAATCAGCATTACGTGAACCCTTCTGTTAGAGTTTATCTACCTTGGGCTACTTCGCATTATACCAGAGATATGGAGTCCGAGTCGTCGCACGATGAGAACGAATTAGGCAGGTGGTATCGAGTGGTTTCCCAGGTAAGTAGAAGCTCCGAGGCTATCAAACTGCTGCTGGACGAGTTCATAGCATTAAACGAAGTAAAGAAAAAAAATGCTTCTAAGAAAATAGCAGGAAGGATTTCTTTGGAGGCCGCGTTGATCAACTGGAGACAGATGTGGAGGCCTTGAAGAGAATAGATAAACCACGGAAAGCTGTTTCTCTCCGCGACCGTTTCAACCGCCGACGCCGACCTTTTTCATTGAAAGATCTGACATCAACTTCAAGGAATTTTTTGTAAATCCAGTTAACGCTTTTAGATTATCGTTGTTATTGTGTAATCTACGAAATTTGCCTTTCTGTTTGTTGTTTTTTGCTGGTTATTTGCTTGGTTTGCGATTAAAACCTTGGTACCTGTAGATTCGCTACCTCTACTGCCGTGGTTTCCATTTTTAGATTAATAGTTGTGAATTTTGTGTAGGTTAATCCCAGATATGTGCAGACCTTTCTAAGTACTTGCAGTTTCATCTCCCTCGGTATGCTTTTGTTTTCTTTGTGTTTCCAATACAACAAAATACATCATCATTCGTCAATCATGTTTTTATTCTTACGTGAGGTTCACCTTCACCGTTCAACGTTGGACGGATGATACGGATTCAAAGGTTTCAGTGTATTACCCATTTTTTTATGTTCTCTATAACAAATCTGAACTCTGAAGTACATCCAAACTGGATATCTCACAATTCATAAAATAATTTGGTCCTGTGAATGGTGATAGTGTGATACAACTATCGTGTGCAAATGGTAAGTTCAGTCGTACATCATGGGAAATCAAAAACAAGAATCCGAGGTTAACGACGATGCATTTGCGACATAGAAAGGCATAAAGGTTGTGTGGGGTTGGCTCCACCATTGAATAAGGGTTATAATTGAAACTGATATAGTGGCGAAGAGATAGAGACATAGAGTAGGTTCCCCCCCCCCCCACCCCCCCCCCCCCCCACCCCCCCCCCCCCCCCCCCCCCCCCCCCCCCCCCCCCCCCCCCCCACCCCCCCCCCCCCCCCCCCCCCCCCCCCCCCCCCCCCCCTCTTTCTTGTGCTGTTTGGGATAAATTTTACTTTTGCCTTGCTGACAGGGTTGAGTGGAAGAAGAGAAGTAAAATCCTGAGCATTTTAATGTTTGTTTTATTTACCTTCAATTTCAATCTAATGCCCAATAACTAATCCAGCAAGTATACACACGGGCCCTATGCCTCGCTGGCTAGAGTCTTCGCCACCAAGGTTCGAATCCTGGCTTGGTGTGTATATGGAGGTTTTCCCACCATATGTGTGGGTCTTGTCCCACCTTCGTGTGGGTGTGCTCTCCCCTTATGGGAGTACGTGTCCGAGCCGTGCTTGTAGAGCCCCATCTCGCTGGTCCCGGTGGTTGTTGATGTAATAAAAAAAAAAAAAAAAAAAAACTAATCCACGAAGTATACTAGTATCAATAAGAGTAAACCTGTTGGACCCAAAAAACCAACCCAAATTTTAAACCAAACCCATGTGGCAACATCACAGGGATTGGAAAGATCTTGGAAAGAGTGACGTGGGCCCATGTGCGTGTGATGTTGCCACATGGCATTTGGGTTACAATTTGGGTTGGTTTTTTGGGTCCAATAGCATTACTCAGTGTATAGTAGCTGAACCAAAAAATTTAAATAAATGAAAGTACAGTGTGCAAAACGAGCGACGACTGTATTGGTAACATATACTATAAAAGATCTACTGTGCATAAGATAACGAAAATAACTCTTGTGTATAAAAGTCAAAACGCAATATCGGAAATCGGAGGATCAGATAAGATTGTGTCCTGAAGGTGGATAAAAGCCCATCTTACTAAAAGAAAACGTCTTTTACCAAACGAAGCCCAATAGAGTATCAAATATAATAACTAATAAGAATAAGAACCTCTAATCGAAAGATATCATCGTCTCGTGTATTTGGAGACAATGTTTATGCATTGTTCGAACAAGAAAATCATCGGTGGGGTATATCTGGACAAGTCTTTCTACACCAAGTTGCATGGTTCGCAATGGATTCAAATGTTGTCTGTGGAAAGTAAAAATAATCCTTAATACTACAAAATTCTTTACGCGAGGAAAAGACAAACAACTTATACGAAACACGGTAGCAGAATAAATTCCTTACACGATAAAATCTAAAACAATTGATTACACGATCTAATACACAGGCTAAGAAAAGACAAACATGCAACAACATTCTTTACGAGGGAAAAGACAAAAACTTATACGAAACACGGTAGCAGAATAAATTCCTTACACGATTAAAATCAAACAACATAGATTACACGATCTAATACACACGCTAAGAAAAGACAAACATGAAGCATGCAGATTAAACTAGGAGGATTTTGCACTAACGAATTACACGACCATAAGCTAAAGGGGATTGAAAAAAAAAAAACAAAAAAAAAACTACACGTTGGTAACTCATAAAAGGCTGTTTTTATCAATTCACAGCATAAACAACGTAGTCGATGTGGGGTACAAGATTGTGTACATGAAGTTCATTTCGTACTGTTAACGGATCAGGAATCTGTGTGTTTTTGTTCCCTTAGATTTGAACTAGATTGTTGAGACTGAGACCTAATAATAAATGAAATACCTGTGCCTACCTGTGGTTGCTATGCAAGAAGAGATCCGTGAACATCCCTTGTAAATATAAGCACATATTAGCCATCTAGGATTGCAAAATCTTTATAAGTAGATCGGGTAACTTTTTCGGTGATTTTTAAGGGGATAAGTAGCCTACAAATTCTTGGGAAGAGACCAGACTGGAGGAGAACCTACCCGATTCAGGTTTGTAATAAAGGGGCAATTACACCTAACGTCAAACAATACAGAACCGTTTCGTAAGCTGATATTACAAGCAGGGACTACTCAAACAACTGAATGAAAGAAAAATTAAATAGATCACAATTACAGCATTTCCTTAAAACCAAAGTAGAATGACACATTGTCGATGAATCAACCTAAGAGTGCGATAAAAGGTTCTCAAATCGGAGGAACTTGTTGGTGCAGCATTCTAAATGGGTCATGATATCACTGATGGATTAGGGTTAATAGCCAGAGGGACAAGTTTGTCTATTGTGTCCAGGTCTGTGACATATACTGCAAGTGCGTGGAGGCTTGGTTGGCCCAGATGCATCAAACGCTGGTTTCGGCACATGATTTGTTGTGTCCCTTTTCAGAGCAATTGAACAAGTCTCCTGGTTGATTAATGGACTTTCTCTGTCTTCCAGACCGTCGACGCAATTTAGCTCATGCTCGGGACCTGATAAATGTTTATACCTGATGCAGAAAGGCTTACCAGATCAACAAGGTGCAATGGATGTCATCATGTGTAGGGCGTAGCGGTAAATATTGTGGACTGATTTCATTAGAGCAAGGACACAATACGAGTTGATATTGGCGAGCAACCATGCCGCTTCTTCCATCCTCAGCAGTAGTAAAACAGTTGGACAATGAACTTTCTCGTCTTTAGCATAATTGCCGTGATTGCTGGGTTAGCAGATTCTTACTGATGTACCGAGAGTGGGCTTGGGGAAATATAGACTTCTGATTGATGGCGGAGTTTTGATCATCTACGGGGAAACCACTCGGAACAAATTCATTGCTACCAGTTGTGGATCTGTATCCGGATGAACTCAACAGGGCTGCCTGTAGATTACACTTCACAATGGGTGGTGGGTACATGCCTGATCACCAGTTACAACCGATGGTGATGGAGGTACATTTGGATTTCAGATCACGAGTCACAGTAACTGGTCAACCAGGCTTCGTAACTGTTTGTGAAACACCGACAATAACATTTAGGATTCTCTTGTTATGCGAAACGAAGATCTGTAAATCTAAGTCATAAATAACATTTCAACAATGGAGCCATCAATTCTAGTATTATCGGAAGTCCACTTCATCAGAATTTAAGCCAAATCGACTACATATCTCTTGCCAATGTTTCAAAGTCTCCTCACTGTCTGACAAAAAGAAAACAGATTTAGGGTTGAACTGCCATTCCCCACTGTCCATCGTAGTCACTATCAACAGAACCATATTCCTGAAGCTGTATGCAATAATAGATTTAATCAGTTCATATCATGGAATTAAAATTAAAATACATGTCATCAATGTCTCAGACGGATTAAAATAATGTCATCAGACGGAAAAGTCATCAATGTTTTATGGAATTACATTCCATGAGGGATCATGGAATGTACTGTCGTGTTGTGGTGGAGGATCATGGAATGTAATTTAGTGTTGTAATGGTAGATCTGGAATGTAAGTGTAATGGCATGGAATCTGGGAGGACATGGAATCTCATTCATGTCATGGAGAATCTAGGAAAGTCATTCCATGCAGGGAATGTCGTGTCAGGATTCATGGTACGGTCATGGAATGTCATGGTACGGTCATGGAATGGTAATGGAATGTCGTATCATGGAATGCATGGTACGGTCTGGAAGTAATGGATGTAATGGTACGGTAATGGAATGTCATGTAATCTTCGAATATGTGGGAGGATCATGGAAATCTCATTTCATGTCATGGAGAATCAAGGAAAGTCATTCATGCATGGAATGTCGTTGCATGGAATGTAATGTAATGGTTCGATCATGGAAAGTAATGGGTTCGACAATGGAATGTAATGTAAATACGACGACACAGGGAATGCAATAAAACTCCTAATCTGACATTTGACATAAACAAACACAACAGGCCGCCGCGACGAAGATAAAGGGGACCTCTCAATCCTTTCAACATAATTATGACTATGATTGAAATCAATCATATGTAGTATTTAGACTGACATAAAAATATACATAGAAGATGATTGAAATCAATAATATGATGAAAGAATCAATCAGAGTATTTTTTAGACTGACATCAACACACACAGGCCGCCGCGACGAAAGGATGACCCTCCAATCATTTTCAACATATGTTATTATAGTTACAGTTCGAGTTCTAAGGAGATTACATACCTTCCTGAGCTGGGGTGGCTGAAACAAATTAGGACAGCTTCAATCACGGCAACGAACGCCAACTGGAAATACGATTATGGCGGGGAGAATCGGAGAGATACGTAATAGCGCGGGCAATTGGGTGCTATTTTTAAGTAAGGGATTGGGTTAACGACTTGCATTTCAATTTAATAAGATGCATATAATAAAAGAGATAATTCCATAGAATAGCCCATTAAAATCAGTTGGAAGCCGCACCGTAATTTAGGGATGGGTTTGGGGATTGCCTTCGTCTGAGATATAAGAGGAGACGGGGCATTTTGGACATCTTACATCAACACCCCACTGACAACTCTCCAGGGGTATACTTGTCAAAGAACCCACTAATTCCACCACACAATCCATGATCCATGATCATATGGTTGACCTGAAATATTGGTTATAGTTTTTTTTTTTTAAAACTAGTGGTATATGTAAAAATTTGAAAACCAAAGTGGCTATTTTATGGAATTATCTCTAATATATTTTTGAACTAATTAAAATTATTGTAAGATAATAAGTGGTACTCAAACAAAAGTGAAACCTAAAATATGGCAAGGATGTATAACAGAAACCTAAATATGACGATAGCTGCCCATTTAAACCACACATATAAAGAAAAAAATGGATGAGGAACTTACTATCTTGCCTTTGCCATTACACCTACAACAAAAAAGTTATATATCATTAGGAGATAATGAAAAGATGAAAATTTAATAGAAACTTCACTTTCCATGTAAAGATAAAAAAAAAAAATGAAAACTCTAATAGTACTACCACTTTCAACTGAATACAATCCAATGAGAGAAAAAAATGTTCAATGAAGGAAAAAAAGGAGAGAAAATATTCATCTCTGTGTGTCTGAATACACAAAAATATAAATAAGAAGACATACCTATGAAAAATTGAATA